>CM030172.1:8272375-8589875 GCA_017639675.1 Aplochiton taeniatus
ACACACACACACACACACACACCGAGGCCGGCACCAACACAAGCATACCTCTCATTGCCATGTCTGTGGTATGGCGGTCGCCAGTGGTAGCATGCAAACACAGCCGTAGGGGCATGGTTGTGGTTAGCCTGGAACCCTTTTCCCAGGTCCTCACACACACACACACACACACACACACAAACACACACACACATTGTCTCCATCTCCGTCTCCTCTGTCTCCCGCTCCCTCTCACGCTCCTCTCCATAGGTCATGGTCCGAGTGAAGTTCAGGGGTCACAGACTTTTATCCTTTTCAGAACCCAACAAACCAGAATCCCTCCTCTGGCGCTCTGAGGTTCTACAGCAGAGGGACAGCAAATTGCAGAGCCATGGACGAGTTTCAAAAGAGCAGAACAATGCTCACTCCTCCACCCACCAGAGCCGACCTGTCCGTCAAGCCAGCTCTTCTCATAGAAAGGGAGGAAGGAGAGAGAGAGGGGAAAGAGAGTGGAAGGATGGAGGTGAGAGGGAAGAGAGAAGGGGTGGAAGAACAGGCGCCCCCCTCGTGTGTGAGGATCCACAAGTGACAGCTCTGTCTGTTGGTTGGCGTTTGCCTAAGTGTGTCCTGGGAGGGGACATTATAAATCAACCAGCAAGAGTGAAACTAGAGGGAGAGAAAACAAAATACTCACATACACACACACACACACACGTTCAATCCAGGATGAAAGAGGGAGGATGTGGAAAGCCCCCCGCGGTGAGGCAGAGCAGATTGGGTCCGTAGCCATGGAGACAACGAAAGTGGCCGGCAGGCTCACGGGAAACAGGACTTTCTCTGGCGACAGCGACAGAGTTACACACTGATGCCTGGGCTACGGCGGACTTCACCGCTTTCAAAAACAACCGGGAGCACTCTCTACTCTCAGTCAGAGCAGGGGGAGTAGGGGAGGGGGGGGGGGTAACCCGAAATCATGCGTCGCCGCACTTTGAAAACGTTTATTTTACTGTCATACCTCCTTTGAGACGGCGCTCCATCGACGTTCCTTAGCATCTCCTCCAGCCCATAACATAGAGAGGATTCCTCAGGGCTCCACGGTTTCAATAGGACAGAGAGGCCACATGGTTGGAATTCTCCAGGGCAGAGCACACACACACACACACACACACACACACACACACACACACACACACACACACACACACACACACACACACACACACACACACACACACACACCCTGCAGGTCATTGGGACACTTCATTACCCATCCCCCTGTTCTATCGCAGCACTTTCTCCTGGCCCCGGGCCCCGGGGTCCAGGCAGGGGCCAGGCCTGGGAGGGGCTCGTGTTTCCCGATGGTTCTGGGATCCAATATGTTTGTTTGTGTACATCGCACGGAGATCTCGGCGACGCTCGCACGTGCGCGCGCGCTCTCCTCCCCTGACCCCCCCCCCCGCATGCTGAGGGAGAGGGATTGTGGCGATGCAACCAGGCTCCAGTTACAGCTTTGAAGTCCCACAGAGCGACCACAGGACCCTTGGCACACACGCAAACAAACACGCACGGCACGCCCACCCCAGGGACCTTAGCGAGTGAAAGAGAGAGGGAAGGAGAGAGCCAGAGAGAGAGAGAAAGGGTGTATTTACACTGTCAGAGGGGGTGAAAAAGGGGGGGGGGGGGGAGAGGTGGAGGAAGCGAGCCCTGCCCATGGAGGTACAAGAAGCCCTTGTTTTACTTCAACAAAGTCACATTTGACCAAAGCTCTGTCGGCGTCAGCGCGTCAGATATATTTTGCCATTATTAGACCCCAACACATTGGTTCTCCATGCAGCAGCGACCACCAAAGGTGTGTGTGACAGTTTGTGGGGGAGACGGGAAACGGACGGTCACGGAGGGAAAAAACGAAAAGATTGCTTGACTTTCTGGCCAGGGACTCGCAGGCCTACTTTGTTAGAGCTGAACTATGAGGGGGGGATTCATTCTGCACCCTAAACGTCTGACAGAGAAGGAGAGAGGACAACTGGAGAAGTGGCCGACGGAAATTAAATGGAGGTGTCGGGAACGGTGGGTGAGGGGGGGGGGGGGGCGTGATGTGACACGTGGAGGAGCATCTGTGGAATGTTTCGACCTTTCCCCGCCCACACACACCAGGGCTGCTGTTTGTCGGTTCCCTCAAAGCCTTGATGCCCTGCGGCAATAAAAAGGTCACGGGTGGCAGCCAAAGGTCTCCCCCCCCCCCAGCATCGAAAGACGGTCGCTGACAGCCTCGCTCCCAGCCAGCCACTTTGGCTCACTGTTAAACAGTGTGTGGGAGAGGGAGAGAAGAGAGAGAGCGAGAGCGCGAGCGAGAGCGAGAGAGAGAGAGAGCGCGAGCGAGCGAGAGAGAGAGAGAGAGAGAGAGAGAGAGAGAGAGAGAGAGAGAGAGAAAGGGAGGGAGGGAAGGGGGCGAAAGGTTAGGAGCTCTAATGCAGCCCCCAGTATCAAAGCCAAGCTTCTATAGATGACGTATAAGAGGTTAGCGGCTGGGCCCTGCAGGCGGGAAAGAAGTGTGTGTTGCTATCTGTCTCTCTCTCTCTGTGAGTGTGTGTGTGTGTGTGTGTGTGTGTGTGTGTGTGTGTGTCTTCTAGGGCTCAGCAGTATGCTTTGATGGCTGTCTGTTTGATGGGAGTCCGTTCGTATGGCTTTCTGTCTGCTACATTAACAGATGTATTTCATCAAACCACAAGAAGTCCTGGACAAGTCTATGTTTGTTCATTTTAAATAAACAGTAAAATGTCTGTGAGCATGTTAGAGAGCGAGTGTGTGTGTGTGTGTGTGTGTGTGTGTGTGTGTGTGTGTGTGTGTGTGTGTGTGTGTGTATGTGTGTGTGTGTGTGTGTGTGTGTGTGTAAAAGTACATGGGTGCTTGTCTGTATCCTATGGCATTCATTCAGACCTGGCCAGGCTCCTGTTGAGAAACCCTTTCTGCTGGAGTAAATGTCCCAACTCATCAATTAGCTGGAATCACACCAAATTCCACATTGACCCATTAGCTTCCTTCTATTAGAGACAGTGACAGAAACTTTTCAAAATTAACATTTGTATCTGACTGCAATAAGGACAGGGGCTGCTGGGTGTAGCAAATGGCAGTTATTTAGAAAGAGAGAGAGAGAGAGAGAGAGAGAGAGAGAGAGAGAGAGAGAGAGAGAGAGAGAGAGAGAGAGAGAGAGAGAGAGAGAGAGAGAGAGAGAAAGAGAGAGAGAGAGCGCTGAGTGAGTCCACCTTGGTCCTATGACAACATGTCGGCGAGCCAAACCAAGCAAAGAAGGACCGATCGGTGAGGATGAGAGAAAGAGGACTTCCCTCCGTTACAGTTAACACCCCCACAGATCTCTGCTGCATGCTGGGAGTCACAAACCTCTGCTGCATGCTGGGAGTGCAGGTTCAAGCCGCGGCCGCCGTCAGGTTAGCATGGCTTGAGGGTCCAGTGGGGTGGGATAAAGTATGTACCAGTGGGAACAGTCCAAAACGTTATGAACTAGCTTCTTTATTCTCTCTATGTCTCTCTCTCTCTCTCTCTCTCTCTCTCTCTCTCTCTCTCTCTCTCTCTCTCTCTCTCTCTCTCTCTCTCTCTCACACACACACACACACACACACACACACACACACACACCTTATTTTTCTGTCTCTCCCACGTTCTCATTTTCTCTCTTTCACACACACACACACACACACACACACACACACACACACACACACACACACACACACACAGACACACACACACACACACACACACTCCTATTATCCCTCTCACTACGTCTCACACACAGAGCCCTACTCTCCTGCTCTCTCTCTCTCATTGTGGTCTTTTGCTGGTTGCCAAGCTAAGGTCAGCGTGAGGTTATAGATTCTCTTCTTTTCTCAATTCCCCTTTCCATTTTTCTCTCTAGTCGTCTTCACTGTATTCTTGTAGCGTTTTGTTCTCGTCTGCCAGACTATTTGGCAGGGGATTGTCAAGTCGTGGAGCTCTTTGCCACGAGAAGCACTCCATCTTATCCAAGAAACCCTCCCCACAGACAAGTGTTCCTAGTCAAATGGAGCCATTTCTGAATGGGGACATCTGCCCAGTGTTACCTTAAGAGAGATAGAAAGACAAACTACCTGACTGACCACGAGTCAAACCGCCAGGCAAGCAGACATTTTCCTATTGAAAATGTGTTTTGAAATTCTTTATTACAGGTCTTTATTGGACATTTGTTCTTGTCATCAAATACATTTTAACAAGTTATATATATATATATATATATATATATATATATATATATATATATATATATATATATATATATATATATATATATATACATATATATATTCCTCTTTCTGTATATATCCATCGTACCAGTTCCCTCTTGGGTTTTCCTTTTTTTCCGTCAGATGATGAGAACCATCTGGCTGACTCAGCAGTAACCATCCTGCCACTAAAGATTAGACAGGCCCACAGTGATACTGTAACCAGGAGTTAGACTGAACCATAATCGCAGGGGTCACTGGCTGTGCTTTGATACACTATTTACACACGGTGTACACATCACAAGAAGTCTGTGTTCTTTCATTTCATGGATTAGGAGACTTGATTCATTCACAACATTGTATCTGGCCAGGGTCAGGGAGAGAGAGAGAGAGAGGGAGGGGGTAGGGAAAAAGAGAGAGAGGGCAAAGAGAAAGTGAGAAGGAGAAGGAGAGAGAGAGATTGACAGTGAGGGACTTGGTTTGTGGGGTTTCATCAGTGTCCACCCTTAAACACAGAGCCTTCATTCTTTTCTATCTCCCTCCCTTTCTCCCTTCATCTTTCCCTCGTGTATGCTCTCTCCTTTTACTTCTCTCTACTCTTCTCACCCTCATTCCCTGGCTTTTACTTTAGCATTTCTTTTTTCAAACTCTCCCTCTTTCCAACTCTGTCTTTTGCAACTCTTCTCTTTCTCTCTTCCTCGTTCCATCCTTCTGTTTCTTACTCAATCCACCCCGCTCCCTAACCTTTTCTCCATTCCTTCGCTGTTCTAGCCTCCTTGCAATCTCGAAGACATGTTTTTGAATATTGGATTTTTTAAATCACTCTTTTTTTATTTTCCTTTTTATTCTAGACTCTCTGTACGTGTACTTGTATTTTCAGGTAATGTAATTTCGCATTATTTTTGTTGTCTGTGCTCCATAACACGAAGATAAAATCCTTGTGTATGGTAACCTTGGCAATAAACTTGATTGTGATTGTGATTGTGATTGTGATTTTGGTTCCTCTCCAGCTCAAAATCCTCTCTGCCAGAAAAAGATGTCTGGTGCTAATCATACAAGCTGAAGAGAAACATAAGTGTCACAAAAAATAGACTCCAATGTGACATCAACATGGGTGTGTGTATGAAAGAAAGACAGATGAGGTACTAGACAGATGGAGAAGGGCAGACAGATTGATAGAAAGAGAGGGTGAGAGAATATGGAGGCCGCCGAAAGAGAGACTGGGGGAGAGAGGTGCAGAGTGGAAAACCAGGGGTTTTGGAAACACTGATTTCCTGTGGAAAGACTGATGTCATGACGGCCTAAGGCAGGCACGCACACACAGACACACACACACACACACACACACACACACACACACACACACACACACACATCAAATCAGTCTGTTCCCGCTAAATCTGCTAATCTGATCATCGCGATACTCTGTCACTTCCGCTGTCTGATGAGTTAATGGTGCTAGCGTTCAGGTTTTACCTCATCTGACAGTAAAAGTCATTCTACTCTCTTTGGCCAGAGAGCGTGGCCTGACTCATCTCAAGTGTTGTTCTTGGGGATAAAAGTTGCTTGAAGTATCCCATTCTTCAAAATACGAAACAACTCAGATCTAGCTACTTGACCAGCTGGAGGCAATATCAGTAACGTTGAGGAAGTGAATAAATGAATGTAATTTGAATCTTTATCTTTTGAAAACCACATTTACCGGTCTTCCTGCTGGCGCCCAGAGATGACAGACGGCAAGAGAAAAACAGACACGCTTTGGAAAGGGTGAAGCACCACATGAAGAACAGGCCGGCAGGAGAGGAGGGAGGGGTGGAAGAGGTGAACGAAAGGGTAGAGAGGGAGGGAGAGTATTGGCAAATGAGCGAATTTAATAGAGAATATATAAATGTGTGTGTGTGTGTGTGTGCGTATGTGTGTGTGTGTCTGTGTGTGTGTGTGTGTGTATGTGTGTGTGTGTGTGTACTGTCCTTGCCGCTGTGCCATCCCCCTGATAATAGGTGTTCCCTCCAGCAGCAAGTTTCCATCCTGTGTCTCTTGCAATCACTCCGCCTACCCCCGAACCATGGCCCTGAACACACACTCTCTCTCTCTCTCTCTCTCTCTCTCTCTCTCTCTCTCTCTCTCTCTCTCTCTCTCTCTCTCTCTCTCTCTCTCTCTCTCTCCCTCTCCCTCTCCATCTCTTTCTCTCCATCTCTCTCTCTCCCCCTCTCTCTCTCTCTCTCCATCTCCATCTCTTTCTCTCCATCTCTCTCTCTCACTCTCTCTTTCTTCTCAGTCTCTCTGTCCATCTCTCTCTATCTCTTTCTCTCAGTTTTTTTTTCTCTCTGCTCTCTTTGTTTCTCTTTTCACGCTGTCATTTTCCGTCTCATCTCCGCTTAAGATCACGTTGGTTCTCCGTCACCACGCGAGGCTTCACATGGCAGCCCAGAGCCAAACTCAAGTGGGCTGCAATGGAGCCGAGCTCTTAGCCTGCATTTCGAGGGGCCAGGTAGTGGGCTGCAATGGAGCCGAGCTCTTAGCCTGCATTTCGAGGGGCCAGGTAGTGGGCTGCAATGGAGCCGAGCTCTTAGCCTGCATTTCGAGGGGCCAGGTAGTGGGCTGCAATGGAGCCGAGCTCTTAGCCTGCATTTCGAGGGGCCAGGTAGTGGGCTGCAATGGAGCCGAGCTCTTAGCCTGCATTTCGAGGGGCCAGGTAGTGGGCTGCAATGGAGCCGAGCTCTTAGCCTGCATTTCGAGGGGCCAGGTAGTGGGCTGCAATGGAGCCGAGCTCTTAGCCTGCATTTCGAGGGGCCAGGTAGTGGGCTGCAATGGAGCCGAGCTCTTAGCCTGCATTTCGAGGGGCCAGGTAGTGGGCTGCAATGGAGCCGAGCTCTTAGCCTGCATTTCGAGGGGCCAGGTAGTGGGCTGCAATGGAGCCGAGCTCTTAGCCTGCATTTCGAGGGGCCAGGTAGTGGGCTGCAATGGAGCCGAGCTCTTAGCCTGCATTTCGAGGGGCCAGGTAGTGGGCTGCAATGGAGCCGAGCTCTTAGCCTGCATTTCGAGGGGCCAGGTAGTGGGCTGCAATGGAGCCGAGCTCTTAGCCTGCATTTCGAGGGGCCAGGTAGTGGGCTGCAATGGAGCCGAGCTCTTAGCCTGCATTTCGAGGGGCCAGGTAGTGGGCTGCAATGGAGCCGAGCTCTTAGCCTGCATTTCGAGGGGCCAGGTAGTGGGCTGCAATGGAGCCGAGCTCTTAGCCTGCATTTCGAGGGGCCAGGTACAGTGAGGATACAGCAGGTTCGTCCCCCCCCCCCCCCCCCCCCCCCCCCCCCCCCCCCCCCCGCCCCCAGACAGTGACAGCACAACAGATAAAACACTCATAGCAATACCACCACACTTCAAGGGCGATGGCCTACACGTCATTAAGAATGTACTTTTTACAAGTACAGGTTAGGGTTTACAAAGCCAGGGCATTCATTTAGAAGTCGCTAGTGGCGCCTGTAAATCTGGTGGAGTTGTTGTTGTCCAACGAGAGTTGTCGGTGTAAAATCTGTGCATGGCAACTTGATGTATTTTACTTGGCAGCGGGCTGACATATTCAAGGCAAACTAAAGTTAGACTAGTGCATACGCAGACAAATAGGCACGCACGGCGTTATAAATGTCACAGAGGTCCCCCAGGATGTGTGTGTGTGCGTGTGTACGTTTGTGTATGTGTGTGTGTGTGTGTGTGTGTGTGTGTGTGTGTGTTTGTATGTCTGTGTTTTGGACTCTTAGTAGTACTGAGTAGCACAGGTCCGGTATGACCTTCACCTTATCATCTCGGCACACAGTCTGTCGTGGGCGTGTATAAGTGTATGTGTGTGTGTGTGTGTGTCTGCAAGGGTACAGGCTAGGATTGTTCTCTCTGGGTGTTAGCTTTTGGGGCAGGAAGTGCACCTTGGGGTCAGGGGAGATCTGGGCGCCCTCCTCCTGCCCACATCTGTTCAAACAGCCGAGACCCTTGCAGTCACTCATGAATTCTCTTCATGCATGTGTGTGCATGTGTTTGAGAGAGAGAGAAAAAGAAAAGCAGGGGCTTTATTCTTTTGACATAACAGGGCCTTTGTGAATGCCCCGCACATAAATAATTTACCTTTTACTATAGAAACCCTTGGTTGAGAGATGACGATACAGAGACAATAATGTAATACACCCTTTGCTTTTTAAGAAATGATGTTTCCTACCCAGGCTTTTTGAGGCTGTAGGTTGAGTTTTAAAAACAAACTGCTCTAACTAATGATAACTACTTCTGGACTTTAGAGAAAAGTTGGCACACCTGCATTCCAACACATAAGTACATTTTAAATGTAACTTTAAATATTAAACCACGAACATGCCGGTAGCATAGAATGTATATGCATTCAGTGAAAACGTAACAGTGTGTATTTTACAGTGTTAATGATCCAGGATATCCAAGGGTGTTAAGATACACAGCATCACACGGGGCACCCCCCCCTCCCCCAACCCCCCCACCTCCCCCCACCCCGACCTCACCCATCCCCCATCCCTGGACTGAAACCTCCCTGCCAGCCCTTTAAGCTGGTAGGATCCATCGACTGGAAAACTATGTTAACACACACAATAAAAGCAGTCGGCGTCAAACACACCCTGCTAATTAAAAGGCTGTGAAAGTGTCTGCTAAGAAGGAAAGGGGAAGGGAGGAGGAGGGAGGGAAAGAAGAAGAGAGGGGGCCGGGGTATGGTGAAGGAGGTAAACACTCCCATGTGTTTTCAGGATCAGTGTGGTCCTGTTTTCTCTCTGATTTGCCATTTGTCCTTGGTGCCAAAAGATGTAGGGGGGTAAGGGGGTGGGATAAACAAAATATATGGAGAGGGAATGCCAAGAAGAGGAGCAGGAGAGAGAAAATCAAGGGAAAAAAGGAGGAAATGAAAGGGAGGGACCATCTAGTATATTTTGTATATTTAAAGAATAAGTGTTCAGCTTGGCCATGTCAGCACCACTCTGAAACAAAGACGTGCTCTGTAAATAGACTGCAAACAAAAGCAGAGGGGGTTCCTCGAGTTGTTTCTCTCTCCCTCCCTGTCCTCCGTCACCCCCTCTCCACCGCTGCCACGTTTACGGGACAATCCCTTCGTAGTGGGGAATTTTAAAAAAAAAGAGAGAGACTAGGAGTGAGGTAGAGATAAAAAAAAATGGAGAAAAAAAACAGTCCCCTTGGAGTTGGCGTCCAGGGTTTAAATAGAGCTTTCACTGAATGGAAAGTGCTCATCTTGGGGTCTGAAATACAGTTGTCATCGTGTCAACTTCACCAAAGCAAAGCCATGTCCAAAATAAACAATGATTGTGGAGTTTTCGATTCAACAACAAAAAAACTAAACATTTGAATGCATGTTTGAATGACAAATCTCAAGTACAAGTGAATAGTCCCATCTAGTGGACACTTTTAATATCTATATAAAACTCTAATATTACACGTCATGAGGGAGAGACAATGCTTTATGATTCATTGTTCATCTTTTCCTTTGGCCTACTTCTGCTTTTGCCATGTTTCTTGAGTTTGATGCCCTCCAGCCTTAGTGATGTTTATGTTATGAAATGTAAATGACTACAAATGCCAGTAGTTTAGATGATTTGGTTACAGAGGCTGAGCAGCTCAACATTTTGTTTGTATTATGTGGGAATTTTTTTTGTGTACTTGTATGTATTATGTATGTATTGCTTTTGTACACTTTTTGTGTCTTTGTATGTTCATGCTCATTCCATCTAGTTGTTAAGCGCTGTGAAAAAGTGAATCAACTTTACACGTTGTTAATTTTGTTGGTTTGGCATGGCCACATGGGCCTCAACATTTTCTATTGTAGCTCCAATTGTTTTCACACACTTAAAGGAACAGTTTAGTAGTTTTGGTCCTGTCTTCATGGGGTGTCAAAACATGTCCACAAAGGTTTTAAGTCCATTTGGGCAGTTTGAACAATAGTAAGCTTCCTCCAGTTTATTTACATGCTATAGCTATGGAAAAAAAAAGTAGCCCGGAAAACTTTTGGACTGGACCAGCTGAGCAAGTTTTTTCAGACTTCATCCTTGGCTAAGAATGTGGAGCTATACATACAGGAGTCAGTAAATACTTTATTTTAAGAGACATTAGAGATAATAGTTACCATCAAGAGGAACCTGAATGGATGAAAAGAAGCTGCAATCCGTCGGCTAACAGACAGAGGGCAGCACCGAGACTAACACACTCATAAAATCACAAATGACTTGTGAGCTAATTATCTGCCAACATATTTCAAGCATGCATATTAAGTTGGAATATTTGATATAAGTTTAACGTTTTACGCGTACCTTCGTTTTTAACAAAAAGGGGAGTGATTGGCCAAATTTGCATTTTTATAATACAAAATACCGAGCCTGCACATATTAAGGCATTGTTTGCCACTGACTGTTTTGGGTTAAGTGTCTTTGGAAAAATGCTTGTAATGATCAGCTGCGTTATCAGTCACCTGGGAGGTCTCCTGCACTGCACACGCATGTCTAAAACGAATGAAATTCCAACGAATAAATCAAATTAGACAAATATAAAGATATGTAGATCCTTCATATTCAAAATCTTAAGCAATAATACGCAATTAAAACATTGAAATGGGAATAAGAACGTTTTTGTATTTATTTATGTTCTACTATTTCCATGAATGAAGAAATGTGGGTCCCCGTGATTGAACTCGGCCAATCAGGGGAGCGCTCACCTGATTGCATATCTATGCCGCAACTAAAGGTCAGTCAAACGTGTGGATTTGGAGGAGAAACACCGCGTGCAATACGCTGGACCCTGGACCAATCGATCTGTTGATTCAATCATTGTGTTACATTTAAGAGTGCACAATAATGGTAATCAAAAATAGTAAAACAGTCGCACTTGAGAGACGCGGTGATCTAACTTCATTGTTCTGGATGATTGGGAAGTATGGTCCGGCGGCGGCTCTGGCTTTAATAGCCGTGCTGTCCGTATGGGCTGCGTTCATCATTTTCAGGACCACGAGAAGGCAAAGGAGGAAAACCTCTTTGGACAACGCTATGCTTGGACTTGAGAAAGACGCATTGAATGCAGCTGCCCAATCGCCAGAAGGGGATGAAACACTCAACATTGAGTCAACAGGTAATGCAAGAAATGGTACCGAGTAGTATTAAATTATATTCGTTGATTATATTATAATATGACTGATTAGCTGCATACTATATGTCTGTTTTTATTTATAGAAAATGTCCATATTTTACTGCTATGTGTATTAGAGCCAGGGGCAATTTGGTATACAAATGTTTGTGGTGAGTTGCTGGAGCTATTTTAGGCCAGTTAGGTAGCAGGGCATGCTCCCCAAGTGGTAGATACGCTTAAACATGGAAATTATTTACTTTTTATGCCTGACCTCAGTCATTCTCCTTGGCCAATGGATATACATTGCACTTAAAATGGGTAATGCCAGAACAAATGGAAGCTGGAATTGTAGAGGTTTTTATTGTGACTGATTGAAATATTTATACATTTAACCACCTGTTAAATTAACAGATTTTTTTTTTTGGCTTGTGTTAGTAAAACAAAACCTATTTTAAATGTTTTATTATTATTTATATTTAACTGAAGACACAGCAAATTGGTATTGGTTGTGACCAGGGCTATTGACCTTTGGACCCCACGGCACATGGATAAGATCCGTATTTAATTTGAGATTGTGTTAATGGTAAAAAAAAACCTTAGCTTTAACTTGCCCTACTTTCTGTTATGTTTGGTTTTTTAAAGAAGAAAGTGACTTGGGGTTACCAGTGCAGAGCCAGGAGGATGGACAACAAGGCGTGCGGGATGGAGAGGGTCCTGGAAGAAGAAGGAAGCGGCGGTCCAGTCCCTCTACAGAAGGCGCCGACGCGCCGCGCGATAACGACCCGGAGCCTCGGCCCCGCCTGCCAATCAAACCCTGCAACCCTCCGAAGGCTCAGAGCGACAGCCCCGAAGCTCCCCCTCCAGACACCGTCAAAGGAGGCGTCCGACGCTGCTCACACGCCGACACGCTCCGGGACACCGAGACCATGCGGCGTCGCGACGACCAAACCAGCCTGATGGAGCCCGAGACCTGCCGTGAGAGAGGAGCGCACCGGCAGGGGATCGACCACCCCCTCGTCGACGCCGAGTTAAATGAGGAAGCGGCCGGAGATTTTGGTCCCACAGATGTGCCAGAAATGAGGGCAAGTGAAGCCGATAGCCTGGAAATCAAACGCCTGGAAGAGCGTGCCACTGCACGCAAGTGGGTTGGCTATGAGGCAGCCGTGAAAGACGACGTCGCCGTGACCCGCTCTGATGCCGACGCTGGGAAAGATCAGGAGCCTCAGGACAAGGAGGAAGCCCCGCCTGCATATGCTGAATACTACCAGCTATCAGCCCCTTCTCTGGCTCCGGAGGAGGAGGAGGAGGAGGAGGAGGAGGAGGAGGAGGCGGCCGGCCAACCGACTCCGATGTGTGACGAGGAGGGCGGGGACGGGATTGGCCAGAACGTTTTGGCAGGTGCTGCCGTAAGCCCCCAGGCCCCTTTGTTCTACCACCAACAGCTGAGGGGCCAACAAGGTTACGTTGGCTATGACCAGGACTGTGGTCTTACGGGTCAGTGGGTTGACCCCTTGGATGTGCCCAAGGTTGACAGCGGTCTATCCGATCAGGCCATTCAAAATAGGGACGCTCCGTGTGCAATGCTTTGTCCTCCGCTGCCTTCCAGCGAGCGAGACCTGGGGGGTAACAAAGTGGAGTGGTCGGTGGAGCCCACTGGGAGCAGCGGGTTCAGCGAGGACGGTGACGTGGGGATCGACCAGCTGAGCGAGCGGATAGAGGCCAGCATAACGAGCCTGATCCATGAGCTGGACCAGCTGACGGAATCCAGAGACGGTAGTGGAGAGAGGAACGGCAAGAAGGTGGGAACAAGGGGTGGAGAAAGCGCAGACAAACGGGCAGAAGGAGGAGAAGAGGAAGGGGAGGGCAACAAGGAAACTGAGATTAACATCATGGAGGCGACGATGGACAACAATGAGTGGATGATCGCTGGCAGCACTGAGGCCAACTATCAGACCCTTACCTGGATGACCTGTTTTCCACCCCCGGCAAAACCCCTCGAGGACGCGGACACACGTTCAGCCGGACATCCACCCAGCGCCGGTGACGCAGGAACCGCTTCTCCCACGTCCGAGGACGTCCAAGAAGCCCCGTGTCCCTGGCTGGACGAGGACGTGAGCGGTCGTCACAAAATGGTGGCCTCCATTCTGCCCATGTCCCAAAAGGTGAGCGTCCGCTTCGGCGTCCATTACCTCACCAGCACGCCCGGCCAGATGGTGGCGGTGGCAGGGGACGTGCCCGAGCTGGGGAGCTGGAAGAGCTTCGTCCCCCTGCAGAGAGCCAAGGACGGGTTCTGGACGGGCTCGGTCGGCTTCCCCGCCGAGAGCCAGGTGGAGTGGAAGTTTGTCCTGGTGGAGGGAGGGGAGGTCCTCCGCTGGGAGGAGTGTGGCAACCGCCACCTGGAGACGGGCCACGGGGAGGAAGTGCACGTCAACAAGGGCTGGGGCGTTCTGTGAGACTCTCCGAGGGAGGGAGCTGTGGGTTTGAGGGAGGAGGATGGAGAATGGAAGAGAGACTCTGAGGGGGAGAGAGGAACTAATTTTTATTCATCAGGGAAAAGGAG
This sequence comes from Aplochiton taeniatus, assembly GCA_017639675.1. Classification (NCBI taxonomy): domain Eukaryota; kingdom Metazoa; phylum Chordata; class Actinopteri; order Galaxiiformes; family Galaxiidae; genus Aplochiton; species Aplochiton taeniatus. The sequence goes on from CM030172.1 coordinate 8,286,323, forward strand.
ATCATTTTTATTAGGCTGTAGACTGATTAATCCCCTTCAAATACTGTATAGCAATACGTATGATTATGCAATTTGCACTACTTCAAAGTCAAATGATTCAATGCAAGTTTTAGGACTCGAGTATGCTGCTTAGGTGCTCTCAGATGGTGACTTGCAAAGTATGTCACACAGTTTACTATTTACCATAGCAATAATATAACAATAATGATAATCGTTCTGTGTTGGCAGTATGTTACCAAACAGGTATTTTACATGTGACTGCTGTGAAGTTTGTTTTCAAAAAATGAAATTAAAGTTTATTTTTTGTATGTATTTGGTGTGTTGGTGCATGGAAAATACAATGTTTCTGAATGTTTTTGGTGATGTGTGGTGGTTCTCTGAAGTTCATGTTAAAGGTTATGTCCACTGCCGTTCTATTAGTGCCTTCACATTGTCTTTTCGAAGTGTGTGCTTATACACTATTCCCCGTTCTTTTTGCTTAAAGATATTCTGTTGGATGTTGCTGAGGTCACGTTGAAATACTGTCATTGAAATCATGTCACACTTTAGTTCTGTTCACTGCAAAATATATGTATATTTACGTTAATGTCAGTCTTGTTTATTTGGGGGGTTTTTTCTTCACTGCCTGATGCAATATTATAGGAACTATGCTAATGTAATCTTGAATGTTGATGAAAGTTACTGTTACACAAATGTTTTACAATAAAAGTTTAAATAGAGCGTTCTTTAATTTTGTTTTTACTCATTGTAACAGTAGAAATGGATTAAGTGTTTAGATAATGTGCCTGTAAGAGAATCAGAGTGCCTCAATACACAGAAAGGATTCATCACATTGCTCTCCTTCTAAAAGCTCTATAAATATCCATAGGGCAGACAAATATAGTCCTCTGTCAATTTCCCCTGCGTTCCACCAAGAGAAAATACTTTGACTAGAATGAGTCTGTCCTACCTATTAAGGAAACAAACGCTGCAGACCATGGCGTCCATCGTAACTGCTCCTAGCTACTAACGGAAGGTTCTTTAAATAATGGTATGTTTGCACTGCACCATGCTGAGGGTGACCTAGCCCCTGAAAGGGCTCTCCCATCTTGGCAGAAGTCTATTGATGAAACCCACACAAGCACACGGGTGACCGTGTGCAGCCAGTCCTGTAAATGATTCATCTCTGCCGCAGTGAGTGGGTGCATTGAGAGGTCTTTTAAGGTGCAGACAACAGTAAGGGAGAGTGATTGGCTGCATGGGACATCATTCATGTAGGTTTATACGTGAGCAGGAATAAGTCGAATCTGTAGATAATTTTCAGTGATTACCTTTTTGTTACTCTGCCTGCAGTTTTATAAAAGTGTTATGCCTCCTGTATGAAATGTAAGGCTTTTAATCTGAAATTGTACTGAGAATGTACAGTGTTGGCGCCAGAAGGCAGCGAACATGAGTAGCACTGATGTAGTAATCACATGGTTTACCGGACAAGATAACTGACGCCACAGGTAGCACAATCTGTTTCGTTTGCTTTTCAAAATTAAAGTTCATTGAACTATTGAGACACTTAAATAAAGTTGAAAAGCGAAAGGGGAAACGAGGATAATTCATTAATGTGTGTGTGTGTGGTGTTTGTATGTATGTAGGCCTATGGTGAAAGAAAGAGAAGGAGATAAACCACATCTAACCGTGGAACACATTATCAGGTGAGGATTCAGCCACTTAGATAATTGCCTTGGCTGTCATTGTTTCACAATGCAATTTTGCTGCCACCGCGCCAGGCCCTACTACTATTAATAATACATACCAGTCCTCAAATTGTGATATCACTATGACAACCACTCTGACCTTTAGAGGGGGACCGACAGATCCAGATGGTCTGCACAGGGAAGTATCGGTGAGGAAAGTAAAACAATCCAAATCCGAAAAATTAGATGGAACTGCTTGTTGAGAGAAATTATATTTAACTTAATATATTTAAACTTAAAAGTGCCATTTATGTTAATCATAAAATAGGCTATGTACAGTTGATAATGTTTTGGTTAATTTCCCCATTTTTCAATTTCTCATTTGGGAACGCAATATGGTAAGCTTTTAGGTGTAGCATAACGTCGCTGCTCTGGTCTCTGAAATACGTCACATGAAAAGCAAGTTAGAGAACTGTCAAAATGACAGACTTGGTTCCTTTTCTTCCGGTGACATCACTTTCCTCAGTATGCATTGTAACCTTGATTTTGTTTGATTTGAGGTCTGAGGTCTGAGGTTCTTTATACTGTTGGTATTGCCTACAGCAAGAACAACAGTGAGCCAATTGTCTGATTGTTCCCCATCACGCCGTTTACTAAATAGTAGGCCTATTAGACCACATTCATTGAGTGATTTGGATTTGTTTGGTGCTCACGAGTAATGTCAGGACATAATATCACATAATGTCATGAAAATCAGTCATAAAACCATTCATTTTTGTTCATAATTTTGCCTCAATTATATAAAAGGCAGGTCCAATATTCAACGATTTAAATAAATGTTCTATTTCTTTATCCATTTTGTTATTGACAAAATGCAGTAGGCCCAGATCGTAGCCTAATATCGTTAGTAAATTGATTGCGAAAACTCACTTTTACTGACATCTAGTGGCAAGCTCCGTCACCTTACATTATGTCATGGTCTCATGTGACTCCCAAGCCAAGATTTTTCGTTTTATAGACTCCCAACTTACTTGTTAGATGTAATGAAATAATTCACTTCTTCTCTATTCTTTTTTTATATGATGATAATTGCATAATTTTGTATAATAAATTACCTATTCGTATATGTTTTTTTCCTTGGGATCATACGTCTCGATTACTCGTTCCAGCCATGGAAACCGGAAATAAGGACATTGGTACATCTTGTTAAATACTGTAGTCTTTGTTTCTGAACTGTCAAAACAAAAACACCCCTGTCAGGCAACAGCAGAACGCAGCTAGCTGGATTTTATTATTTTTTTTTACTGTTTAATCATGTTATTGAAATCATGTTGTATATACTCCACTGGTGTGATCTCTGTTCTATTGTTAATTGCGGGTATAACTTTACTCTTGTCACAAGTGTTCCCTGACTTTCTACATTTAATGATAAAAAAGGTACGTAAAATGCACCCTACATTAAGATAGTTAGCGCTAGCTACTTCTTGCTATGAGTTAGCTTTCTAACTGACTGACGTTACTAACCTAACACTAACCTAACCTGCTTTTGTTAGCTAGCAATCGTTGGTAAAAAAAAATAAAAATAAGAACAAGTTAAGGTCAAGACGTATCAACTAAGGACAAGGACGGAATAATAAGGTTTTTGTAATGTAGTATAATGTTATAGGTAGTACTGTAGTGTTTTGTAAATTAAAATTGGTTATCGGACAACATACTGTAGTGGCCTAACACTTTTAATGTGCTCAAGTCTTGGTTGATGTCACGTGAGGGAGGTAAAAGGCGAGATTTTTTGCATAATGACTTTATGAATCATTGTCAAGCGCACATGAATAGTGACCCAGTGTACTTTGACCCCCTAGGAAATAGTGCTGAGGAACGGCACAGATGTGTTTAAAGCGTGGGAGAACCCACCTCCTCCGGTCTACATGCAGTTCTACTTCTTCAATGTGACCAACCCACTGGAGGTGCTGGATGGGGAACGGCCTGCTGTGCTGGAGATTGGGCCCTACACTTATAGGTGAGACACAAGAGGCTAAAGTTGTCAAGACAGAAGCAGCAACTATTCCATGTCTGTCAGTGCAAGAAGACACATTACCACGAGGGAGAAAGGGATGAAAAGACTTGATGTTTTACCCAAGACTTTATCTAAAGATTAGATTGATGAAACTCAAGCTTTTTTAGTTGTTGGTAAAAACTACCACACAGTACTGTGATGACCATCAAAAGTTCCCTCCAGTTGATTTTGTCCTTTGTCCTTTGACACTGTCCTTTTAGTTGATTTCAACTATTTGTAATTCTCAATTTCATTGAGTAACAAAGTCCCATCTGGGATTTCTCTTTGGATTTCAGCTGCATGTGAAATACTAAAATCTTGATCTGCCCGTTTCAACTTCACACTCATTGATCTCATTTAAAATACTGATTTAAAATATTGATTCACTCATTGAAGCAATACCAAAGTACTTATTCAAACAGAGTGATCCTATCAAACTAATCTCATGCTTACTGCAAAATAAAGGAGAATGAGACTGTGGCTAACACCAGTGGACTTTAGTTAGTAGCAGGTTGGAGACATGCTGACCACATCAAATATGTTATCCCTTTTGGAGGCTCCGAAAGAGAGCTTGGAAGCTCCCAGATGCAATTCACAGTCCTTTTTTCTTCTTCTTCTCCTTCTATTCGTTAAATGTCAGATCAAAAGATTCACACAACTCTTTTTAGGATGGTTGTTTTGGTTTCTGGTATATGCAATGCACACTGCATAAGTCAATGTTTTTAGCAACAAACACACTTTGCTTGTTTTGGGGGAAATAGTTATGGAAGTTTGACACTTAATATGTGAAAACAAGGACTTATTAAGAGATGGTTTGTTTAGTTTTTGAACACGTTATTTAAATGGGATATACCTTACGTAGGTTTAATGTTATGTCAGCTTCATTTAATGAGATGTTTTAACCAATATTTATAACCGTTTTTCAACTGATGAATATGTCATATTGAAACAAAGCTCTATTTGGGGATAATTTGGATGTTTGCATAAGCATATCTAATTTTTGTTTGCAATGAAGTTTCTTCTCATGAGAACTGTGGCTTGAAACGTGTTCAAATTGAATTTTTTCCTTCCCCAGAGAATATCGACCTATGGAGCAAGTGAACTTCTTTGATAATGGAACCAAAGTTGCTGCTGTCAACACTAAGACCTACATATTCCAGGCCAACATGTCCAGAGGCCCTGAAACGGACATAATCAGAACTGTCAACATCCCGGCGCTGGTAAGCTCCACCAAATGTGAAACGATGAATCTGCTTACCTGGTAGCCATCTTGAAAGTACTAGCAGATGTGTTAATTTAATTCAAAATCAAACTTTATTTAAAATTCTCTGTGTAAACACTTCTTCAAAAATGTTCCGGAGGATGAGAACAGTCATGGACACTTCCTTTTTCCCACTATTTTTTTTATCATGCATATACATTAATATTCAATTAATAGTTTTTCTGTCATTTGAATCATCTAGTAGAACATCCATTCTTTCAGAATATGTTCAATGCATTCTGTTGCAGTGATGAGAATTTAAGCAGAAAATGCAATCAAATACAAATATAATTAAATAAATTGAATTCACTCTTTGTGTAAGGTAGAGAGCACAATATTATCTTTATTATGATATTTTGTTATATTTCTAAATGACATGATTTACATTTTAAATGATAATTGCCATGGTATTTTAAGTGTTTCTTGAGAATGACCCACGTTCTGTATGACCTCCACCCCCCACCCCCAGACAGTGATGGAGAAATTGAAGGACCACCAAATTATAGCCAGCGCCATCTCTGCGTACATGAGGTCGAAGGGCGAGGGGCTTTTCACCAGCCACACAGTGGGAGAGTTGCTCTGGGGCTACGAGGACGGCCTGCTCAAGGCACTCAAACTCTTTCAGCCAGACCTCGACGATGTGTTTGGTCTCTTCTACAAGGTTTTTATTTATATATATTTTTTTTTAGCTTGCAACACCTGATTCCTATTTGGATGTTTCAGAGGAGCATGCATGAATTAGTTGGGTCTCCGAAGTCTACCTGTTAAAGAGCAACAATGATATACTGCTCTACAAACTTGCCTGTTCGTATTTATAGTCCGGGACTGCATTAAAAATGCTTTATATAGCTCAAGCAAATCAATAACCAGCTGTGGCGCTAGTGACAATCCTAAACCATAGATCTATGAAAAGGAATTTATTATTTCTGACTTTAAACCCACAGAGTTTTACCGTCCGGTCACAGCCTGTTTTGCAGAGTCAACAAAGAGTCGTTGTTAACTGGGCTTGTCCTGTGTGTTACAGAACAATGGGACAGATGACGGACAGTATGTGTTCCTCACCGGTCAGCAGGATTTCAAAGACTTTGCCAGGATTGACACTTGGAATGAGCAGAGGTGGGGAAAAAATCACACCAGAGCGATGGAGGAAGGTCTGGATAGACCAGAATTCTGTCTCACTTGTTAACATATGAAACTTTGGAGGACGTAGCCTGACGTGTGTGCGTGCGTGCGTGCGTGCATTTGTGTGTGTGTGTGTGTGTGTGTGTGTGTGTGTGTGTGTGTGTGTGTGCGCGCGTGTGCGCGTGTGTCAAGTCACATAGCTGGAGTCTGCCTTTGTCGTCCTGATGTTGATTACCCATGTGACTCTTGGCAGAGCTCTGGATTGGTGGAGCACGGACGAGTGCAACATGATCAACGGTACAAACGGCGCATCTTTCCACCCAATCATCAGCAAGAATGACACGCTCTACATGTTCTCATCGGACCTCTGCAGGTGTGTCAACGACAAGAAAACAAACCTGCTTCTTGGATTAACCCCTCTGAGTTGACTCTGAGTCAACATAACTGTTATCCATGTCGAGGCCACGAAGACCAATGCTCTCTAAAAGGCTATTCATTTATACAGTCTTTGCAGTGGTTGGCCACATATGTTCTGTTAAAGCGGTGTGACTTCAAGGCGTGATACACTGTGGCTTCCTCAAAAGTGTGTTTGTCAGAGGTGGTTGTAGCATGGTCAGATGGCAGGTCTCAGATCCTGATCCTACTTCTCCCCCCGTCACGAGGCCCTGTAGGGTGAAAGGGACTTCATGGTGTAACACAGCCAATATCAGTCTGTGTCTGTCAGAAAACAGTGTATTTGTTTGGTTAGCTTCAAAGAAACTATATTACACATACCGACCCACACACACACGCACGCACACACAAAGTTGATGTTTAAGACACACACACACACACACACACACACTGATGTTTAACCCTATGTGGCCGTGTCCTCCCCAGGTCCCTGTACGCTGAGTTTGTGGAGGAGGTGACCGTGAAGGGACTCCCTGCCTACCGCTTCGTCCCCCCTGCCGAGGTGTTTGCCAACACCACCGCCAACGCCGGGTTCTGTGTCCCCCCCGGAAACTGCCTGGGCTCCGGCTTGCTCAACGTCAGCTCCTGTAAACAAGGTGGGCTTCTTGCGTCACAACGTTGTTGTTTTTTATTATTTTTTTTTTTAGCGTAGGTTCATAAAGACAAGGCGTGTGGGCCAGTTGTGAAAGAATGCGTTTTGACCCCGAAATCACTCTGGATAACAGTGCTTGTTTGAAGAGGAGATTACTCAAGATTCAATCTTTGCCTGACGCTGGCTTCTCTCAAGGCAAATGCAATGGAACGACGAGTTTTTTGCCGCTGGTAGGAGGAGATTGTTAGGTAAGGTCGACGGGGGTGGGCAACGAAGATGACCCTCTTACCTTTGTCCCTTCAGGTGCGCCGATCATCATGTCGTCGCCACATTTCTACCAGGCAGACGAGAAGTATGTCGGAGACGTCTTTGGGATGTTCCCTAATAAGGAGGAGCATCAGACCGTCATCGATATCAACCCGGTACGGCCGCCAGGTCGTCCAGCACACAATACACGCCGCTCCAGAAGGCCGTCGGTTAAGACGCAGCACGGCAGGCTACGTCACCTACCCTATAGAGCCAGCCTCGCACAGCCGTCCTCTCCAGAGGCCCTGCGAAGTGCGAAACAGGCTGTTCCCAAGCTTACCACTAGAGAGCGCCCTGTAACCACGCGTCCACAGTTGAGGACCACAGGGCCAGCAGGCGTGGTTCTGATCAGATGTCCTGACCCCACTGCCAGTAGAAGGTCATGAGAATGTCACGGTTCCAGTCACGCACTGTTGAGTGTTCGTCGTTGATGGGGAGTTACATTTTGATTTCGGGGGCTGGAGACGGATAGCATGAAGAGACGTGCTGATATCCTCTCTGCCCAAGCATCACCGGCGGTTCTCCAGCCATCGTTTCACCCTCTCTCCTTCCCTCTCTTTTTTTTCCCCCTTCCTCAAACAGTAGCAAAGATCCGCTCTGTAATCACTGTCCCTTAACGCGTCGCTTTACGGTGCCTTTTTTCACAATGGTGCTGTGGCCCCCTGGCACTTGTAATGCCTCCTGTAGTAGATTGCCTGTGCGCGGTTTGCCGAGAAGGAAATATGCACGTCTCTGATAAGCCCTGGGTTTATAGTGGTGTTTTGGTGCTGGGTGATGAGCAGCTCCGTAATAGAGGGCCACAGAGCACAGACACTATAAAGATAAGGCGGGGAGAGAAGGCTGGCTCTTGCCCAACCTTGTGGCGGTGACCTGAGATCGGCCTCGCGTGCCGCCGTGGAAACGCTCCGCGACGTGCGCGGCAGAGGCGTAGCACAGACCCGTAGCACAGACCCTAACCCTAACCCTAACCCGTAGCACAGACCCTAACCCTAACCCTAACCCTAACCCGTAGCACAGACCCTAACCCTAACCCTAACCCTAACCCTAACCCGTAGCACAGACCCTAACCCTAACCCTAACCCTAACCCTAACCCTAACCCGTAGCACAGACCCTAACCCTAACCCTAACCCTAACCCTAACCCGTAGCACAGACCCTAACCCTAACCCTAACCCGTAGCACAGACCCGTAGCACAGACCCTAACCCTAACCCTAACCCTAACCCGTAGCACAGACCCTAACCCTAACCCTAACCCGTAGCACAGACCCGTAGCACAGACCCTAACCCTAACCCTAACCCATAGCACAGACCCTAACCCTAACCCATAGCACAGACCCATAGCACAGACCCTAACCCTAACCCTAACCCATAGCACAGACCCGTAGCACAGACCCTAACCCTAACCCTAACCCGTAGCACAGACCCATAGCACAGACCCTAACCCTAACCCTAACCCATAGCACAGACCCATAGCACAGACCCTAACCCTAACCCTAACCCTAACCCGTAGCACAGACCCATAGCACAGACCCTAACCCTAACCCTAACCCTAACCCTAACCCGTAGCACAGACCCTAACCCTAACCCTAACCCTAACCCGTAGCACAGACCCGTAGTGCTCGGCCCGGCAGCCTGTCATGGTTTTTCCCCTGCAGTGCCGTGATGTGCAGTCAGTTCGACTGATTTCGTTGATTGACTGATGAGTTGCTCCGTTTACAGGTCCTTTTTGGTCCTGCTTTAGTGATAGCGCTCCACATACGATGGTGTGTGCATTGACCAAACATTCAGACCTTCTGTACCAAATAAATCATTTCATAAACCCCTTTCACTATGTTGCTGCTATAATCACAAATGTTGCGTTTTATTTTTTATTTTTTTTTACCATGCTATCCTTTGTCCTAACAGCTCACAGGCATAGTCCTGGAAGCAGCTAAGAGACTACAGATCAATGTCTTTGTGGAGAAAATCCTCCAGTTCAGGTAAGCTGAAGGGTTGGTGGGCTTTCGTGAAACAAATTATTGACGAGTGTTACTTGCATTGCGTTTAGTGAGTGCACAAATGTCCAAAACGGGGAGGCACTTCTGTCCTGATCGGCCACACAGGTTAAACACTAGTATGTGAAGTCTTTTGGAGCACTAGTCGGTCCACATCGAAGCTAGCTGATTTCTTTCCCCAGCCCTATTCAGTGAACTATCAAGCATAGGACAGTAACCAACTCAAATATAACCATAGACTATTATCATAAAAAATACATTTTTATTTTTGTATTTTTTTTTCTCAACCATGCTTTGGAATATCAATATCAATATCATTTGGGTTTATCAGTCGAGTCTTCAACGCCACTGTTCCTGAACCTCCCAAGTCCCCTAGTTCACGGTTGTTGTGTTCACGCCTTTACACATCGAGCCTCATAAGTGTCCTGGCAATGCAGGCCGTTTGCCAGGGAGGTCCTACTCCCATGCAGGAGCAGAAATCTTAAATGGCGGCTAGTCCTCCCCTCCAGCTCCTGTGTGGCTGCTGGGGATAAGGACAGAGTGGAGGCAGCCTTTGCCCCCTCAGCCACTTACTAAGAAGCATTGGCAAGGACTTGGGGATGACGTATCAGGGATGACGTTGCTCTCAGATGTCTGGTACCTTTCTGGCGGAGGTCCAATGCTTCTTCTCTGTGTCTAAAAGCTGCTTCATGTGTAGAGGTCCGGTTGCCCGTCACTGTTGCTGATCCTAAGTCATCAGGCCAAATGCAGCTACTGGTGCTGTAGAGTGAAGCAGCTGTCGTCATCATGAGCTTAGGGGATAGAAAGAAGGAAATGAATCCTGGTTACCGGACGAAGTTTCAAAACCTGGAAATCTCATGTTTACATGAGTCAGTGCTTTTAATTCAGAAAAGCTTCTTTTTTAAGTAATCCCTCAGTAAAGGCTAATGCTGGTCTAGCCCTGTTTCTCCTTTGACAATACTTTTTTTCTCCACAAAAGCCATGCAGATTTGGTTATTATAAAAAAATAAAAATCTAAATTGATTCCAGGGTATTAGCCGCCTCGTCCAAATCTGATAACCAAATTCTGCTGAGCTGCCAATCTGTAAATGTATTAACTGCTGTCATTTTTACTGCACCTCAAAGTTCACTTCATATAATTGTAATTGACATGTAAGCATGGTATGTACATAACCTCTATCAACATAACATTACATTTGTTTTGTACTAAGCCCTTAGTAGAGATGACTCAGGCTGTCGTTGTGTTGCTCATCTCCGCCTATGACTAATATTAAATATATTACTATTATTATTAATATTAAGCAAGTCGATTGTTGATCAATTATTAACTTGCTATTATTTCCAAGGAAGCCCTCATTATCAAAAGAATTTCTTTGCACTTCAATAATAACTTTTCTCTTTCGCCCCTATACAGCCAAACTGGAAATGTCAGGACAGTGGTGTTCCCTGTGCTGTATCTCAATGAGGTATGATCAGGCCTTCTCATTCTTTCACAGAACCCCCCCCCCCCCCCCGACGCACACCACTGCTCTTCACACGTTTGCAAATAAAATAAACATTTGGTCCACCGACCAAGTCAGGCTTAAAATTCGACTTAGTCAGGGTGGACCAACTGATCGAATGCGTTTTCAATAGCTCTGCTTTACGTGCTGTGAATCCAGGCCTGTGCTTTTCCTGTGTATCCTCCCTGCAGAGCGCTCTCATAGATGACGTCTCGGTCAAGAAGCTGCAGGTGGTGGTTACCGAGAGTGAGATTGTGGTGAACATTCCCTTCATCCTGATTGGGCTGGGTATCCTCCTTGGGGCGGTTTTCATGGGACTGATGTGTCGCCAGCCGATTCCAGAGGTGAGTTGTCCTTGCAGATGCAGAATACAGTCGATAACCACAATTCCTTATGGAACATATCCGTCATGTCCATTGGAATTATGTGTTTGTGAGGTGTCATATTTGTTTTTCCATTACTGAGTGTAACAGCGTTTGAGTACGATAGAGAGTTTATGAACTGTTTTCATGTCAATTTCCTAAGTGAAATAGTCAGTCTGTTCCCCCACACTTCATGTAGACAACACTGAGGCCAACTGTGGCTCTGTCTTGATTCTTTTTTCTCCTCAGAGCACTGTTGCTGAACGTCAGCCTCTGTTGCGGTAAACTCACCCCGTTATACGAAGTGGACATCTTGGAAAACCGGTGGACTCACATGAGGTGAACCCTAATATTCTGTCTCGAAGAACCTGCCTCTTTTAACACACTACATAAACAATCTTCTCTACATATCTTCACTTTGTGCAATTAGCTTTTACCACATAGTTTTACCAAGTTTTTTTTTCCCGTAAGCAAATTTGTAACGCATTTGCTTGTAACATTTATTGTTGTACATGGTTTGGGTTCACCTCCATTACACTTTCTCAAGTCAGTACATACAAGAAGTGTTGGTGTTAGCATTAGTGTTCGTCAGTCAAAATTGAAATCCCAGGCCTGTGTGGACGTGGAAGTTAATTCCCTCCATCAATGGTGTTTTATGAGGATTTTATGATGGTGAAGGTGCTGGGAGGTTTGTGTGGTAGAGAGTCACTGATAACAAATGAGAATAGTTTTATTGATGGCTGTAGACTTTTCAGAAATAAATATTTTGTGATCTGGCAATTTTAGCTTGTGCTGACCTGTATAAGAGCTCTATGACTTTATTGATGGAACCGTTTTAACTGTGTTGCTCTGAGGGTCATACCTGATAGTTAGTTAGAGAGGCGCAAGGGGATTTAGGCCAGCTACAGTGATCAGAGTCAGCACTGTCAGTTCACTGCTGTTGACCGAATTGCACTATTGATCATGATACTAGCCTGGGTCTGGAATACAGTTTGAATAGTAGTTGAACAAGTCTGGAGTAAATTGGGTCAAGTAAAAATTTGAAATGTATCCACTTGAATTTGAGCTTTTAATTTTATACTGGCTGGCCCGGGGATCTTATGGACTTTTGTGTGTGAAATCTGAACCTGGTTTGCCTATTGATTTTATTTTATTTTATTTTATTTTATTTAATTACGGGGGTTTTACCACGGTTGCAATTGAAAACAATTTCTTGCTTTTTTTTTAAGTTGACTTAGTTCGTTATTTTAGTTAGTCGTATTACAGTATGCGGAAGTAAACAGTACCTTTGTTGTATTTTGTCAGTGCAATGGGAGGTACTACAGCAATGGGAATATGGGAGGATATTTGTTGTAATATATTTTTGGGAACTTCTATCTAGCTATTCCGCTTGGTGTTTGTTTTTTTCTACTGAATGTGTTTGTAAGAAGCACCAACTGGTCATTCATAAGTTAGCTATTGCAAGCTTGATGGCTCAAAACAGAATTTTCTATGATGGCGAGGGATATATATCTGCACTTTAGAAGGATTACTTTTTTGACTTCGGTTTAGTTCATTTTACAGTCTGTCTTTAGAGAGTTGGTTTCTTTCCTCATGATCTGTGTTGTTAATTGGTGGTGGCAAATTTTGAGAATATTTAAACTATTCTACACCTCGCTCTGTCAGACAGCAGACTACAGGTGCTTTGTTTTACAGCCTCTTGTTGAAACTTCTATTACAAGAGGGGACTCAGCATGTAAAACTGCCATTCATTTTGTGTAACAATATCAATAAATATTATTCCTCTATTGTGTCAAACAAGTTGACACAGTTGCCTCGATCACAGAGTTGGTATAAACATCCTGCTTCCAAGTTTAAGGAATAGTGGTCACTCTGAAAGTAGTGAATGAATGGCATGACGTTTTATAACCTTTATGCAGTATTTTTGTCTAATTGTTCTAGCCGTCATCCTCTGTGTGTATTAACTATCAAAAGAATTGCTCAATGTGGAAATTATGTTTACTGAATGTTTTAATATTACTTGCTGTTAAGTTAGGATTTCTTTTGTTTGTAGTCCTCTATTTTGCATTATTGCAATGAACCTTGTCTTATACTCAAGATAACAACTATTCTAATCAACTGTATGTTTAATATTTGAAGGCATTAACTGTTACTCCTACTGCAGTATTCAGTCATTGCATTTTTTTTGTTTGTTTTCTATTAAAAAATAAAAATACAGGTAGAAAGGAAATATATACACTACCCTTTTCTAAAAGTACAATAATCATATATTTCAACTGTATTTACACGTTTAGTTTACAAACTCTATCATGTTAACACATTTACAAATAAATAAATTCGCTGTTATCAGACGTCACAACATAAAATTGTCAAATCAATAAACTCAGTATACTTCACATTTGTTGTCTGCATGTCTGTATTTTTCCATCAAAAGCAAGCATTGTTATCAAGTAGACAAAGGCCTAGTTAATTTGTAAAGAGGGTGAAGCACAGTTCACCCTCCACCTGTTCAGTGTCTCGGCAACCGTGCCTGATACAGTGTTTCACCAGTGGGCTGAGAAGTTGCTGATGTTGCTCCTTTCGTTGTGGTTAGATAGAAAAAAACTGATGCGTCTGATAAGACAATTACAGTTCCTCTGTTCGTAATAGATCAACAGATTTGAGGTTTCACTTGAGATATTCCATTGGAAAAGATTGATCTTGCTCCTAATGCTAATTTTCTTTGGAGCCAAGCTGGGTTCAGAGCGGCTTGCGTTCTTTAGCTTATGTGGATAAAACACGGAAAGAGCAGGCATTCCTCCTACAAAGAAAAAAGGAGAAAAAAATAAGATTTACATTAAATAACTTAAATGAAAGCACACCAAAACAATAATGGATAGTTTGGGTACACATTGAGGGTAGTATAGGGTATAAAGATTACTCCAAATAAACACAACTGAATATTTGGACCATCCCAAGTATAATGCTTTAGAAACTTTATTAAGCGCTACATAAAAATGTGCTTATTGCATAAAGGAAGATGTGGTCAGCAACATGAAAACGTGGGGAATTGAGTGTGCACTCTCCAGGAGGAATAGCATGCAGAAGAGTTGCATGTCACACACTGGTGTTCCCATACCTGCAGTATTTGGTGCCGCACTCTGAGTGCTCCCTGCAGCTGGCTCCGACAGGCTTCAACGTGTTCCAGCGCCACAGCAGAGAGCGCCTGGCCCGTTGGATCAGACCAGTTTGTAGCTCCCCTGGCACCGGAGCAGACATCACCTGTGCCCAGACAACCACAAACATACCACTGTCAGCCATAAGAGGTTGCCTTGACAACGCAAGTAAGAGCCACCTTCTTTTTGTTTAATACTGATTTGAACCTCCACACCCCCCAAATACAGGTCGAGGTCACGGCTCCACAGGGATTCCAACTCCATGACAAGACAGACAAATTGAGTTGAGGGCCACCCTACCTGAACGGCGCACAGCATGGCCAGGAGAAAGTAGAGAGCCGTGATCTTGTGTGGTAAAGTCGTCATGTTGAAAAGAGTTGAGCAGAGTGAGTCAAGAGCTGTTGTGACTGCAGTTGTGGCGGTTGGGCCCTTTATATTAGAGAGGGCTGTCGCTTTGAAATGGCCCACCGCCAAGCCCCAGGTGCAAAGATCACTCGCGGGCGTTCAAGAAACACTTTAACCTGGGAAATAAGGATAATTCCACGTCACTGTTAACTGAGGATACCCTACAGCATTGCTCCTCTGGTCCCTGGGTCAAAGTCATATTACAAGACGTACAAGCAAACACCACACCTAATTATATATAGTTATAATGCAAGTTTAGGATTAAATACATTTTCCATCAAAGGCAAGCATTGTTATCAAGTAGACAAAGGCCAAGTTAATTTGTAAAGAGGGTGAAGCACAGTTCACCCTCAACCAGTTCAGCTTCTCGGCAACCGTGCCTGATACAGTGTGCATTTATTTGTGATGACACTAGCATGGATGTACATTTTAAACAAATTGAATTCTCACATCTGATAATAATCCAAACCAATATGATACATTTTTCATAGTAGAGAGAGGTATTCTGAGCTCCAGACTAACATTTCTCACAGGTGACGCCATCGCTTACTATACCGTGTGAGAGACAGAGAAAGAGAAATACCGCCAGTGGGTGGTCCAAAGGAGGATAATAAATAATGAAACAAAACCAACTGTTTGACCAAAATATGGCTATATGACTAAGTATTTAAATCATAACAATAATAATAATGAATAAAAAAGAAATTAAAAAACACCAACAAAAGTCATGTTGCAGCAGTGCCACCAATATCTTTATTTAGTGGCACTGAACAGATATGCAAATGCCACCAAATTGGTGGCCGTCTGGAACCCTGGTGTTATTGAATGGGCACAATTTTTAATGCAACAGTGTAGCCAGGTGGATGGAAATATAGATTGCAGCATGTTAACCGTATTTAATGTTTTACATATTTGCACAGGTATTGGGGGGTTTCAATTGGTATTTCACTGGTGGGGGATCTCTATTCTGTGTATTTTGTGTGTGTGTGTGTGTGTGTGTGTGTGTGTCATATAAAAACGTACTAATCTGGTTCCAGGGATGCCAAACACAATCTGTCAGTTACCAGCCAAACTATTATATTCTAAAAAGGTCCCAAAGCTCTCTAACCTCTATGTTAGAATACACTTATGGTAACCATAAGTTTTGAAGAAATACGCTACTTGTCTTTCTATTAGAGTCATTGAAGTGGGCAAACAGGTAACTCTCGAGTCTCGACTTTAAAGATAATCCCCTTTGGCAGTCCGCCTTTTAGGTTGGTGTGTAACAATACAATACTACAGAACAAACTAAAAATCATAAAAATATAACTAATTCTTTAGTGCTGCAGAAACAGTAGACATTCTTAAAGAAATATTTACAGAAGTTGATTCTCTGGTCTGGTTGCTCCTTGTAATACCAGTCTCTTCCTCTGAAGCAGAAAGAAGTCTTAGAACCCCCTATAAGGCTCAACACATGGCTTCCCCTAAACAATGTGACATAACCATGTTGCTGTCTACTACGTGCATCAAGACCATTTGGAGCTCCTGGATTAAAAGTAATTAGGCGAGAAATGTATTAATGGGGACCTGAGAGATGTAAAAATGTCTATTGGATTTGAGTGAAATGTGCTTAGCAATCATTTGCATTGCCTGATCCTTAGTCATACTGCCTTGTTATAAGTTGAAATGAGGACCTCACAACATTTCTGAACAGTTTTAAGATGAATTTACAGGTTTGTCACAAATTACACTTTTCAGCTTTAACTTTGCTTTTCTTTTTTGTTTGTGTAGCAGTATAAAAAGAAAGGAAAAACACATCCAATGAAATGTCATGTGTCTTTTCCCCCCTATTAATTAACTAGACTATACGACCGTACAGTTATACAATTACATTGTTTCGATTCCTTTCAATTTTGGTTGCAGAATAGGCCAAACGCAATGGTAACGTATCAGGGATTTGCAGCAGACATTGCTATGTTGCCCCATAGAAAATATGCGGAGAGGTCAGCAAAGGGTTAGCCACAGCGTCATGGCCAGGCTGGAGCAGTCAGTGGAGCAGTCAGGGGTCAACTGGTTTGCCCAAGGGCACTTGAGCAGTGGCGGCTACTGTTGCTGTGTTACCAGTCCCCTTCCAGTCATTAGCATACACTGCCGTTGAGTGACCAAATGTGTGTGTGGCTTTTCTTGGTTGTTGTGGTTGATCATTTAGAGACTTGATTTTCCATGTTCACAGAGGTCAGCTTTGGTGGTGTGACATTTGGTCCGTCACAGACAACAACAAAAAGTCTACAAACTGTGTGACAGTACTATAAAGATACGGTAGGCCCCTCATGCTGTTGTGAGACTTTTCAATGACTTGAATTATCTCAGTTTGCAAAAAAGCGAATAAAAAAAAATTGCAATCAACTGCAGCTCAATGTCACTTGATACCCGAAAGTGTCAGTTGTGAATCCATTTTAAGAGAAGGAAGAAACTCTTGTAATGGCATGCATGTCATGTGCCTATGCTGGAAAGGCTCACGATTGGTGTAAAAAATGCCCTGAAGTGTGAAATTAGCCGATATTGTTGGTGTTCATTGGTATTCATTTATCTTGTGATAATAAAATAGCTATTTTAATATGGATTAATTTGTCCATCTATCCGTCCATATAGTTTAGTATTCTTATCCACAAAATAATAATTTAATTTAGGCTTTGATGTCATTTTTCTTTTTGCGGTTGCAATTGTCATATTATTATATATTTTTGTATCAATTTTTATTCCTCATGTTCTTTTAATTATGAAGGTTCTATGAGCTTACAGTAGTTCATGCAGCAGCCCAGCACATCCCAGGTGGCTCATCAGCTGTAAACCCATACCCTAGCCTCTGTTTGGACATTACACTGGCACTGATTAGGCAGCCTATTTAAGATTACCCTATTTATTTCTCACACACGTTGCATACATGCTGCTATTGGCTCCATAACAGTTTACCTGCCATCACCACCATATCCTTTATATTTCTGCTCTCTCTATGTATGTATATTTATATCGGTGATGGTGATGGTAAAGTTTTCAGGTGACGATTAAGCATCCCTGCAGAGCAACCAAAAAGAGCCTGCAGAAATAGGGATAGAGTAGGGATATCACACAGTTTAATAGATAGTCTTTTTTTTATTATTATTATCTGGCCGTGCCAAGAGCGGAATTTGAGGGGGTGGCTCTGAGACGTCATAGTTCACCGTTAAGCCTTCTGGAGGTGAAGTGGGCTCAATTTTAATAAACATCCGAAATGAAAGGTGCTAACTTGAAAACTCCAAGGATGTATCTGCTCTCTACCCAAATCGATTTTTAGAGTGCTCCTCTTAGAATTAAGGCATTATGGATATTCTAACACCATATCCTGTATTTTTTGAAAAATATACAGTAAGCCTATATATAACATTATACTGTAGATCCCTTTAGATTAACTGTGTTGTGATCCTTGCTTCTAATTACATTGGCTGCTCTTAGGAACAAATCATTTGAAATAATGTTGAATCTTCCTAACAAAACTCTCGAGCGATGTCACAGGCCACTTGTTGTTATTGAGCCGAGGCTCATTAGGCCGTAGGTGAATGAAACTCTGATTCAACAAGCACCCCTCATTAGTAGAATATATGCGGCTTTCAGCCAACTCTGTGTGCACCGGAGACCTTCTGGTAAATTAAACATTACCCAATAACTTCCTGCAATACATGACTGCATGTGCCAAGGACATTCTTATCAAGCACTATTTTAGCTAATCCAATGTAACATTTTCATAGCATTTTTGGAGTGGGTGGGGCAGGGGCAATGGGTACAATCTTGGACATGACTTAATATCAGAAAATAACCCACCATAACCCCACCTCCCCATGTTGTCAGTTACCTATGTACGTTGCTCATTACATTTTAATCTAGATAGCCTTACAAAAAAAAGAGCAGACAACAGTGTTGTGTCTGGGGTCCTGTGGCTCAAACACAAAAAGCATAGGTTTACAACACCAGCATTGTTATGGTTGGCTGCCGTGGTCAGTCAGCAATGTCTGAAATGTATGTCCCCATACTGCAGATCAAGTCAGCAACAATCTAATCTTTGGCCAGCCTTTTGAAACGCATGGACACCCTAATACTCCTGAAGATGTTTCAAATTAACTATCCTAACTGTGTGTATGGCGTATACCACAAATATAAAAAAGATTGTTCTATTAGTTTTCTTTATGCTCTTCTCAGTGTTGGTGAGGCTGCGGTAAAACTTTAGAGTTTAAATAGCGAACCGTGACTGGGGAGCATACGGGAAATAAAAATCGTATTATAATATGAGTGTAAATGCACATTATGTGCAGTAAGAGTGAGTAGGTGGGTACCAGTTCAAGTCAGTTTACACATGATACATCTAATCTGCGTAGGGGGTGTGCTTGAACTGGGTCTTCTCCGTATGGAAAATAGCTTATTGTTCCTGTTAAAACACCCGGAGACACCGTCTCTGGTTAATTGCTATGAAAACTTCTCCAGTCTCCTGTCCCTATTGTATCGTAGAAACCGAACTATTAGGTGTATTGCTTGCACTTTGGCCTGAATGTCAGACCCATCACCGCTAGCATCGTGGAGATGTCTTTTGGGATATCTGCACCACATTGTTTTATCTGGAGTGTTTTGTTTTTGATAATTGGGCTTTTTTAAAGAGGCCAGCATTTTTTTCTTCACAGAAACAAAGGCGTATAACTTGTTCAACTTCGGGAGAAAAAAAACTATATCTGCAACGTTTTTCGTATCTTTTGAGACAAGGGCATGTCTATTGTTTGCGTTCTCACCGTGGTGTGGGGGTCATGGACAAACTAGAAAAACACTATCCATATGGAAGGATGTCCAAACCCCACACAGATTGTGAAGGAGAATCACAAGATTTGTTTGGCAGCCAAACAAAATGACAAGGTGCAGGGGTTTACAGCCATCAGAAAAATCTCATTAATTTGGGCCAAGTTCTCACTTAGTCAAACCATACGCTGTTTTATTTCAAAAAGCAACAGGTCTAGTAGAGTTTGAAAGTATAGAATACGGGGAATAGAAAAGAAAGAATACAAATAATTTGCAAAATTATTACTGGGTGAACATTTCTTTGTCTTTCAGACATTAAGTGCGTGCTCTTTTGTCTTTGAGACAAAGGTTGACGCTAACTTGCAATAGCACAGTAACACTCAGATAAAAGTAAGACGGTGTCATGCATGCTATAAAAATATGTGTCTATTCAATGTAGGCCTATAGGCTTATAGGTAACAATACTAAGACATTGGCCAACCAAATATTGTTTGTAGCAACGGAAATCAGGTTATAGACTGACATAAACATAAGTATTTGATCAAGTTTCAGTTCCACTAGATGGCTGTGTCCCTGTTTAATTAGGAAAGCTACAGTAAGTATTGTGACATATATCATTTTTTATCTTTAGTCATGGCAAGAAGTACAATGTGATGTTAAACAAGAGGACAGGCAGACAGGCATAAGTGCACCCGCAAACTTAATGTCATTCTCACACACGCGCGCGCAGGCGCAGGTGCGCACACACAAGCATGCAGACTCACATGCAGATATGCATATACCACAGTAGCAGTTCAGTCTGTTTCCCCTTCTGTCTTTTCAACTATTAATATCAAACACGAAAGAGGGGATATGATAACAGAGAAAGTCAGAAACAAAGACCTGAAATACAAGGAACTGGTTTCTCTATAATAATCCCATGGAATGAGAGAAGCCATTCGTTATTGAACAAATATCATGGGAACTGTCTCTTCCCGTGCCATTCTCTCTCCTGTGCGACATCTAAATGTTAACAAATCTTTCAAGTGAAAAAAATAACTTATCTGGTAGGTACATTTTGTGTTTAGCCTACAGTTAGACATAGAAAAACAAGGTGTAAGATGAAACCAGTCCATATCAAAGAAAAATGTAAATCTCCAAAAACATTTTTAGTGCTTTGGGGGCGAATGTTTCAGTCCTTCGGAGAACAAATAGAATACTCATATTGTATCCAATTACATGTAAATACATGGGGAGTGACGGGCAATGGTATAGCCTATGCGATCAATCGTTTGATTATCATGATAGCCAGAACAAGGGAACTCGCTAAATCTCAAAATTGTTTTTAACTTAAGGAAAAGTTTGGGCTTTGCTTGTTAACACATGCACCTGACATGTGTCACTTCATTCGCTCAAACTAGAAGTTCAACAACTTAAACTGGAGATTACGAGGGCAATGCACAAAATGATGCAACCAAAATCAAAAAATTTTGAACATGTGCGACGAGATGGTCTCCATCTTCTGTGTCCGTATTTCTGTTGAGGCTGCACACAGCGAGACTCCTCAAACACGCACTGGTCTGTATACACAGTTACTAAATAGTAAGCGGAAATATGCTCCACATTGAGCGTACAACTGCTGTTGAGTTGTGACCAATCAACATTCATCTTGCACGCCGGGGGTACTGGTTTGACCTTCCAGTCCGCTACAAATACCCAGAGGCAGATTTTACAAGTTAATATCACAGCTAGCCTAGCCCGTAGGAGTGCAAGGGTATTTTTCACTCTATCAGGGTACTTTATTATTCACCAAAAGGCGGGTGACCCAACTTCCCCGTTCTTCCTGCAACTTTGTAAGAAGTCGCTACCTATACCGTTAGTTCTTAGCATAGCCTACTGTAATAAGCTATTTGAGAAATCAAACTTAATTTAGGTCCATTCAGGCAAATCAGTGGTTCAACTGTAGCCTGACCCAAACAAGGTTATTTAAGGTGTTGTGGAAACTTAGCTATTTCTATGAAGTCACTCTAACTGTAAAGTTTATTTTGGAGACGAAAAAAAATATCCATTCACCCCTAATTACCTGTGGTCTTCGGAGCACCGGCATCATGACGAGGAGATCTTGTGCCATCTACGGAGTCGGAATCGTCTGTGCTCATCTGCTGATCATAGGGATTGGCTTACTTGTTGCACAAGTTTTTCAAACGTTGATTCATAATCGGTTGAAAAAGGTAAGTTTGAAACTTTACAACTGAATGGATATTTGGTTATTTGTTTTATTAGTAGTAGCATTAGTTGACCATCTTCCCATTCATCCAGTTCTAATCAAAAAATGTGTGATCTTATTTTCAATAAGCATTATGACCCAAAATTAAACATAGAATATAAAACTACTTCATACGTTTAAAGCATATATAGCCTACAAAACATAGGCATAAATCTTTGCTCTGCAATTTATTTTAGTGAGGCACCAAAGCTAAATGTTATGAGAACGGTCCGCTAAACAACTTCATCATTCATTGGAGCCAGCCTTTATTCTTTGAATGTGCCTGTTGTAGGCTGATGCGTGGATGTGGTAATATGGGACTACAATGGTGTAATTGTAGGCTATGATCTGTTTCGAAAAGGGTGGAGAAACAAATACTTACAGTTGGTACATAGATTCACAAAGAAATACTTTTAACCAGTAGAGGACTATCCACAAGACAGACAGACTGCTACATAAACCATGTCAAATTCACAGAGTAGAGATTTTCTCTACTGTTGGCATATCGACGGCTTTCCTTCCATGACATGTGATAAAGGTCTTTTATGGGAACACATTAGGCCTACATTGATAATGGGTTGTTATTGTTTCAACTGCAGTGATCATTTGCTACTGCTTATCGGTTGTTAGGTTGCTACAAGAAACAATAGGGTTCTGGACTCCCATGTGCTTTCTCTGAGAAGGGGGAGTCTATTCCTGGTGTTATAAGCAGATCAGTGTCCCTGACATGGATAACAATGGGTTCTTAGTGGTCCGCTCTGTATGTATTCTCTACCATCAGCGTTTTTCACTGGCTTGTGTCCCATGTGTGAACTATAAGCATGTGGTGATGACTTAGATATTAAGATTGCGTCCTTAGCTTATAGTATGGAATCTAAATAGTCTACTCCAGGGGGAAAACAACAGAAGTGTTGGCTTTGTCTGCTGTCTCTGGTTCTAGTAGTCACATCTTAAGAGGCAAACATGTTGCATTGAAACGTGCACTGAAACTAAATCAGTGCATCCAAACATTGAGAAATATAGAAGACCCTGTGCAATGGACAGCGGTTTTTAGGGCGCTCCTCACATCCCTGATCATGTAGATAAAGTCTGCGTGTCCTTCGGAAGAAAAGCTGCCTTCTCACTAGGACGTCAAGTTAGAGGGGCCGTTCTCCAAACTTTCATGATTCTATGTTCCCCACATGTTATTATGTGAGGAGGGGACTCCGTCGGTCGAAAGAAAACCAAATTCCACAGCCAAGAATAACGGTGGGTGGTTGTAACAGGGCCCTATAGGTTTAAAACCAGCCCATTTCAGCCCAGCTTGACCAACCAAAGGCAGACCAGCGCCCCAAGTCAAGGACGTTGTAGTCAATTGGAGCAGCGTAGAGCAACAGAGGGCTGGTTGGGGTTAGGCAGCTGTTGAGCCAGTCAACAAGGGCAAGGCTGTTTTAAAAGTGAAAGGGGAGCGTGAAGAAGCATGGAGCGATGGATGCCTTCTCTATCCGTTCCATCTGCCGGCAGATTCTTCAAAGAACCCCTGCATTTCCCACTCACAGGAGTTGAGATAAACCAATGTGCACTCAGATTTGGTTGGTTCTTATTAAAGTTTGGCCCCCTTTTTAAATAATAAGCAGGCCAGACATTCAATCAATGTATTTTTTTTTTGGCATAGACTCGAATGTCAAATAAGTTATCCAAGTTATTTTTATTGTGTTATTCTTGTTGATACTTTGCATATACTGTTGCAAATGGCTTTGGTGAAGTGTTTTCACATTAAAATGTATTGTTCGGCTCAGTGAGTTACACCTTAACTAGCCCTTATGCGTAGACATGATCTTAGGGCTTTTAAGGGCTATGTGAAGGGCCAGCCCTGCCTAACAGACATACTTTGCGGCAGAGTCTTCTCTCTCTATAAATCAGCCAGCTATTCTAAGTGGATGTGCACACTGGCCTCTAACCTTCGTTCTGATTGGCTGAGGAATGCCCCACCACTTGAAAGTTCAAATACAATTCACCCCGGGTCTATAAAGTTCTAGGTAAACTGAAAACCATGCATTGAGGGGATAAGCAAATGTGCCCATTTGGGATATAAAAAAAGGCATTGTGCAGAAACCAAATGGAAATCCCCCATTTCAAACAATGCTTTTTGAAATAAATACATTTCAATTAAGCATGAATTCCCGTGTCATAGCCTATCTTTATTTTATTTTAACAATGTGTCAAAGCTCTAAAATGATCGTTTTAACACAGTTCTTTAAGGGCAAAGTTCAAACATATCTCCCAGCAATACCTTTCTGTCATAATCTCTCATTGGTTCACGCCCAGGAATATTCACCATGGCTCTACAAACAAACACAGTATGCTGCCACCTTAAATCGTGTGACACTAACTCACCACATAATGTGCGTATCGTTCTCTTTTAGGATTGCCTTTCATCCGCTGATAGTGTCAAGGGAGAGAAAGGCGGTTAGTTTTGTCAGATGACTCTCGTCATAGTCTTTCTACTTGCGTAACAATCCTCTATTACGGCACTGAAGGTATAAAGTAAACTGTCTTATCATCAACACAGCACAGCGAGCGGTGCTATCACGTGACAGAGAGCCAGGTGTGGTGAGGGAGCTGAACGAGCACGTCTTCACACTTTATTTGTACACACACACACAGGTTTTTGTAAGGGGTTGAAGTCGGATACAGTGTGGATAAAAAGCAAATGGTTACCGTGGCAATGATAGGCATATCCTCCTAACTTAAAAATACAATGCCCGCAATTTGCATATAGTGGTTGCCTGTATCCAAAGCTACACCTGTATTGCGTTGTGGTATATACTTTAATGATCTACTTGCATACACTCCAGCACACTGGCTTTGGTCTCTAGGAGTTTTGGTTCAGGTGGATGCCCAAGCCAATGACCCCTGTGAAGTCAAGATATGTCTCGTTTTCAACACTTAAAACGTGGTGTCAAAAAGGCCTCCATCCTTACCGAGAACACAAGCAGAGTCTCTTGTTGTGGTCCATTCTCCAGCTTGGTCCCCAGAGGTGAGCTCGGGTTCAAGAGCCTGCCAGTGCCACAATCACCCTGATCAAGATGCAGTGCAGCCACTTGATGCTCTGCCAGATCAGCTTTGACCCCCTCACACTTTACAGATAGGGGTCTTGTTGCTGTTGGACCCCAAGGGGGCATTCAGGGTCTTTTGTTTGATCTCTGGTTCAAACAATGTTTATGTCCTTAACAGAGCACAGCCCTCAACCTCATTGATGCACGTTCCTCCCATCTCAACAGCCTCCGGGTTCTCGACGAGGTTCTCATGCCAGATGAGGTCACAGGGGAAATAGCTTGCGTGACATGCATTCTGCTCTCGCTGCTATGAATATCACAGCCATGTTTTGAGCAGGTACACAGATGCTTGTTGGTCAAACATTGGCAGTTAAAACTGAAGTCATGACACACAAGTAGAAGAGTGAGATAGAGTGAGATAGTTCAGAGGAAAATGTAATGAGGAATTAAGTGTTGTATTTTATTGTTTTGCCATTTGATTATTGTTTAAATAGTTATTTATTAGTAGCGTGCAGCAGCTAAAACCTGGACAAGCTATAATTATAAGGGGGGGTAGTAATGAGCAGTTGCTTTTTTTATAGTGGATATTCAATTCATGGGCATGTCTTCATGTAGTGGTAGTGTTTATTTTTCTACTCACTAATATAGTGAGGTAACAAAGATAAACATTAAGAGATGAAAGTACATTCTGCTGTGAAGCAGGATTATCTTCCCCAGGGGAACGTCATAAAAAACCTACTAGAAAGCCAGTAGTTTACTGTTGTTAAAGTACTATGTAACATTTGCCAAAAGTTCAAATCATTTCTTTTTTTTTTATTAATATTATGTAAAATGCATAGTAACAGTATACCCATTAGCGATCACAAACTGGGGTCTGAAATACTACCCTAGCAGTGTAAGGATCCCATTGAGCCATAACAACTTTCCATGCTCTGCTACGAGCAGATCAGACCATTGACACCCCCTCTCCCCAGTGGTGGACCCTCTTTGTGTGCTAAGCCTCTTTCCCCCTGCCAAGCAGGCTTATTGAAAAACAGGCCGAGTGGAGGAGGTTTGGCAGCTCCACAACCTCAATATGGGTCACTTGAGTAAAGCTTAATTATTCAGCAAGCAGTGGTCTACTCTACCGGACAGGGAATGGGGAATGACGTCATCTTTCTGGAGCGGAGTGGCCTAACAAACGAGTGGCTAGCTGTGCGTCTGGAAAGATTCTGGTCATAAAAATCAACCGTGGGATTTTATTTAACTAGAAGAGGAGTTTTCATCCTAAAAAGAATAGTCTCAGAAGCATATTGCCATCTTGGTAGCAAAGTTGAACTGGGCCAATGTGAAAAAGGCAAAGGGGCAAATATCCAAAGAATCACACACATTACAACTTAAAAAAACATCTCAGCATAATTCACACCCATGACTAAGGCATTCAATGTCAGCAAGTGGCTTGACCTGTCTGTTATTTGAGTGCATTTGCCCAGAGTCTGAACATCAAAGAATCATGCACCTGTTCCATTTGTTTTCATAAGTTGCTTGACCATTTAAAATGTTTTCATAAATTTGAAGACATTTTAAGTGAGTTTGAGAAGCACACCCTGAAATGTTTCCAAGGTGCAGACAAATTAAGTAGATTTTCACAAGATAGTAATGAAACATCCAATTTGTACAACTTTATTTTTCCGATCAAGGGCAGCACTGTCCAATGTTTGGGTACAAAGTGCCTTCAGCAGTTGTTGTTTTTATATCCTGTTGACGGCCAGCAGCATTTTTCATGTCCCGCCCAAAATGTCCCACAGAGTAATAACATTGATATTTTCTAACCGTGAAGATAGCCTTAGTGAGGAGTCTTCCCACCTTATCAAGGATGACATACTCATTGTCTCTGTCCACTCAGCTTGAGACTGGACGTTGGGGCCACTGATGCGGACACTAAGGGGGGGAAGGGGTACACACTGTGTTGTCCCAGTGTGGTGATTATCTGGCACAGCGGTCATCCCTCAGAGGGCATTCTGGGATTCATGGTCAGGGCCTCTCTGGCTTCAGACCCAAAGAATGTGCTTGGGTCATTAGGGTCTCAACCATCCCATAATGGGCCCGGCACCCAGCCCACACAGCATCACATGATCAGCTCCTCCCAACCACCCCACCCTCCCCACACACACACTGCTCGTTGCCTAGGGTTACGGCTAACAATGGGGGGTTAGGAGGGTCCCCCAAGTACCATTCACGTCTCCCGCCGCTGGTGATTTGTGGTGCCTGCTCCTCGGTTGTGGCCCTATTCCTCCATCCCCCCCAAAGGATGTTTTTGTTCTCCTCAGCGTGCCTTTGCTGGGCTTCAACGTTGAGTGGGTTCAAAACACGCAGGGCTTATCATACGAATCGTGGTTGCACATGAGCAGTAAGTCTACAGCCATTCGAAAGTAATCTTAAGCCTACTTAACCTTAAAAAAGATGAACGTATTAAGGTAAATTTGAATCATGTGACAAGCCATCTATTCACCTAAAGCTATACAAAACATAACTTGTATAGCTTAAAAGAAATGTCTTTAAACAGGACAAGTCCACCTGAGACCAGGGTTTTCTTTATAAAATGAGCACTGTCAGCTAAAATGATTAAATATTGCGTAATATTTAAAACCCTTTAAAATAGCATTTAGATAGTAAGCCAAAAAGTATATTGACAAATGGTTGTAAAAATAATTGTCTAAATGAACCTGACGGTTAGAATGATTGATGATGATTTAGAACCAATAATTTGATTATGTTATTTAACTCTGGGCAATATTTGACTCCCACTATACCTATATGGCTACTGTGTACAGTAACACATCCTTCGACTTGGGCCTGGCTGGAAGGTAACACTGTGTGTGTTTGCTCTGTGTGTGTGTTTGCTCTGTCCAGGAGATAACCTTGACGCCAGGCAGCCGTGTGTTTGAGACATGGAAGAGCCCTCCTCCTCCAGTCTTCATGCAGTACTTCTTCTTCAACCTAACCAATGAAGAGGAGGTGCTGTTTGGGGGCAAGCCTATCGTTACCGAGGTCGGACCCTACACATACAGGTGTAGTACGATGACCGGCTGGAACACATGAGTGAACACACGCACACATAATGTGATATAAAAAAATGGCACCTCTTTTTGTTATACTATAAATGATTAAAACAAGATAAAAAATCAAGATAAAACTATTTAAGCCTGTTTCCGAATTCAGCCTTTTCAATCCATAGGGAATTGTTGTGTTTCACATATTATTCCAATTGGTTTCCCTTTAACGCACCCAAATCAAAGCCGTTAAGTAAACATCAAAGTCCTCTCTCTTAGCAACAGCAGTGCTCTCACCCCTGGCACAGTTTCATGTCAGGATAATCTGGACCCTGTAACCTATCCTATATTTCCTCTGCATAGCTTACCCAAAGCCCAGTGGAGTTTCAAAAGCAGCCATGGTGGTGAAACAGGAATGCTCGGCATTCACATCTGTCAAAGAGAAGAAAAGACGAGCGCCTAGCTTGGCCTCTTGTGTGATGGCACCATCCTTTGCCCCCTCTCCCTACAGGGAGTACAGGCCCAAGGCCAACGTGACCATGGTGGAGAACGGCACCCGGGTGTCGGCCTACAACCCCAAGACGTTCGTGTTTCTCCGCGAGAAGTCGGTGGGGGACCCCGTGGAGGACATCATAACCACCGCCAACATCCCCGCCTGGGTGAGTTATGGCGCAGGTCACGGACCAACAGAGGAGAGGGAAAATATGTGTTTAGTTGTTCAACTGCCTTCTTTTTGTGGTTTTCTTCCTCTCTCTCCGTTTCTCCTTTTCTCTTTGCTCTCGCTCTCGCTCTTCTCTCTCTCTCTCTCTCTCTCTCTCTCTCTCTCTCTCTCTCTCTCTCTCTCTTTCTGCCCTGGCCCAGGCTGTGATGAACAAGGTGAAGGACAGCTTTTGGAAGGCCTCCATGGTGTCCATCTGGATGAACTCTCTAGGGGTGGGGCTGTTCACCTCCCGGTCGGTGCAGGAGCTGCTGTGGGGCTACAAAGACCCCCTCCTGGCTCGTCTGGCTCCTACCAACCCGGACGTGGACGAGTACTTTGGCCTCATGATCAAGGTACTGGCGCAGCAATGGAAGGGTTTTTACAGGAGAGCAACAGTGTCAGACATGTTTGTGCTCCAAACGGCTTGAGCCAGGCACGGTCCTTGTAAACCTCAACCTAAAAGTTGTGGAGACTACACTGACTGTATGAACTTTTCTGCTTTTTGAAATAGTTTGCATCAACAGAAGAAGGATGAGTGCTTAGACTCAATCCAATATTCCTCTGGAAAATCCATAGCATGGGCCTGCCACCATTGTTAGCTGTGTCTGTCTCTCGTCAGAAAAATGGCACCAACGATGGAGAGTTTGTGTACCACACTGGAGCCATGGACCACATGGACTACGGCAGAGTGGAGTCATGGAGAGGAGAAAGGTATAGCGCTGGCCCTGTGTCTCACTCTCGCCCCCCGTGTCTCACTCTCGCCCCCCGTGTCTCACTCTCGCCCCCCGTGTCTCACTCTCATTCTGTGTCTCACTCTCATTCTGTGTCTCACTCTCATTCTGTCTCTCACTCTTGCCCCATGTCTCACTCTCGCCCCGTGTCTCACTCTCATTCTGTGTCTCACTCATTCTGTGTCTCACTCTCGCCCCGTGTCTCACTCTCGCCCCGTGTCTCACTGTCATTCTGTGTCTCACTCTCATTCTGTCTCACTCTCATTCTGTGTCTCACTCTCATTCTGTGTCTCACTCTCGCCCCGTGTCTCACGCTCGCCCCGTGTCTCACTCTCACCCCCCGTGTCTCACTCTCATTCTGTGTCTCACTCTCGCCCCGTGTCTCACTCTCACCCCCGTGTCTCACTCTCACCCCCATGTCTCACTCTCACCCTGTGTCTCACTCTCACTGGAGTATCCCAGGTCAGCAACGTTGTGTCAGAAACAGAGTTAACCTCCCTTAATAGTCTATCTCTCTGCCTGCCTATTTGTCTGTATGTCCAGTCTTTAGAGAGTGTCCTCTTGGTCGACTGTCTGTCTGTTTGCACGCCTCTATATCTGCATGCCTGTCTGCCTGTCTGTTTTTCTGTCTGTCACTTTGGTTGTGGGCCCTCTTGCCTAAATTCCTGTCTCTCTTTTTGTCAGTGTGTGTGTGTGTGTGTGTGTGTGTGTGTCTGTCTGCTAGTCTGTGCATAGGTTTAGAAACATCTTCCTCCCTCCCGGCCCTGTTTAGACATTCCTTAATGAAAGCCTTTTCCTTAGAATTCTCCCCACACAATGGGGCTATTGCCAAGAACCCAAAGCACTCTCTCTGACCCAAAGTGTTTGTGCCTAAATTTTACTTTCTATGACGGCATGTAAGAGACTCTATCAACAAACTATTTCACTTTAATCTACAAGGATACTTGCCTATTAGCACGGGTTAGTGGATCTTTAGAGGTTTTGTTTTCTAAACAGAATGACTTATCAGTAAACTGTAAAGATTGTCTCACTTCCAATGCAGTGTGACCTTGTGGCCTCTCTCAGGATTTAATTCATGAATGAAACCATGATACAATGAATTGATAAATAAATGAAGTAAAGAAAGACATTAATGATTATAATTATTATTATTGTAGTGATAATACTATTACCACCACTACTGCTAATTATAATAATAATAAGAATAAGAATAAGAATATAATAATAATAGTGGTACTATTAGTGCCTCTACAAGTACTATTACTAATAATAACATTGCCTATTATTTTTATTATTATTATTATTATTATTATTATTATTATTATGAATAAAAAAATGATTTGAAAATGTATTCTGTACTTAACATCTCTCAGCACACTGTCGTTTTGGACTTCGGAGCAGAGCAACATGATCAATGGGACAGACGGTAGTGCCTTCCACCCCCTGCTGTCCAAGAAGGAACGCCTCTATATCTTCACCTCGGACCTCTGCAGGTAGGACATTTCCTACAACTTTGCTGATCCAATCCAAAGAGTCTACTAATGCTACCACCTTTGTTGAAGTTAGTAAAATGGCACGGTGTTTCATTGACCTAAAGGAACAGTGCGAGCGAGTGAACTATAGTCACTTTTAGGGAGCCCTTTCCACATACACCCACGTACGTGGAGTACCCTGTCCTGACAACGTGGATACAAACGGGAGTTCTTCCGCAGGACGCTTTTCCAATGCGTGACTGATTTGGAGAGGATGTGTTGAGGAGGTGGTGGTCTAGTTCCTGGTCCCCAGGGCTCACTTTGTCCCTCCAGACCATACGCGTCAATGACAGGGGAAGGGAAGACTTTGAACAACTGGCATGGGAATCATGTTCCCTACAAGGCTGGGGTATTGTCAGAGTGTTGTCCAAACATCCTCCTCACTTAAACGGCACCGCAGGTGACCACCCCGGCCCCCTCCTCAGCGCAGGCTGACCCAACACGTGGAGCATGGCTTCTGGGGATGGGGTCTTCAGCTGGCGGGCTCAGGCTTTGCTAACAACAGGGCATGAGTTCTGGGGACAGGCAGCGTCGTTGTGCTTCCGGCATTATTATTTTTCAGCTATTAGAAAGCAAGGAAAGGAGCTGAAAGAAAACAGAAGCCCTATAGATTCCAGTGGAGCAATCTAGAACATTTAATATGACGAGGTCGAAAGGGGAAGGGTGGCGGTTGCGACAGGATCTCATATGAAATGTGCAATCTGTTTTTTTAGAGGTGACTCTGGTCAAAGGCTGCGTGAACTGTGGCCTTGACTTCGTTTCCCCCCGATGAAGCAGTATTTCTTGTACATCAGCAAAACAATAAAACATTTCCCAAAGCAAATACTGCACATGAAATCTTGCTTAGTTCTGTTAGTCAGTGTGTTTTGTAATTTTCAGGCAGCCGTGACTAACATTCTGTCTGCTGCATGTGCACGTGCATTCTGTCAGGGAGTATGGTGTCAGTTCATGACCATGTCCTTGTTGTCCGTTACGGAGGGGATCTATTTTAGCAGAGAACCTTGACCTAAAAATTGGGTGCCACTGTGAACTCCCTTCCATTTTGTTCAGAGTGGAAAGAATCTGCCTCAATGACAGAATCCTCCCCTTTGACACTAGATGGACCTGTACCAAACGCCCCCAGCTCTAAATGGTTACACTCTCACCTAGTAGCATTCACTGGACCATATTATTTTAGGAAACAGGAACCTCCCATCTTGCTTCCCCTACTTTAACCACTTTTTCAAAAAATCTAATGTTCAGCCAGGTAGTGAAATGGCAGGAAATGTTTACAAACAAGGGAGTATCTTAAGGGATCGATTTACCGCATACTATAAACCTTGACTCAACCTTGCCCCTTGTCTCTGTAAATCACTATACCAGCTGTTGCTGTAATGTATTAAGTCATGCAGCCTTATTGTTTCGGTCTGTATTTTCTTATTTTGTTTTGTTATATTTTTAAGGGGTTTATAGTTCATTTCCTTCTATTTCCCCACCCTAATTACTCATTTCACATTTAATAGAAATAGAATGACAATCTGACAAAAAAAAAATATTCGTCGTCAGTAGAGTAGGATTTCACTCGGTGATTACCTCCCAACACAGGACTGGAGGGTCAGGGCACTTTGTTTACATGAAAATATTATGTATTTTACTGGATTCATGTACATTCATTGTATGGAGCTTTCACATAGATTTTATTCTCAAGCATAGACCCACACACAAACGCATACACACAAATAAACAAACACACACTCAGACAGATCATTTTCATATTTCATTTTTCTGTCTTAGCTTACCAGGCTTGTGTTGTTGTGCATCCACGGAGATCTCTGGAGTGTGTTATGATAGTACACTCAAGTAGGGGGGCTGTGTTCGTTGGTGGCCTTGTCCTTCTAGTATGCTGCTGGCCAGGCCTCAATGCACTTCTTTGTTTCCTTTTTTTGTGACCATGGGAATTCTTCAAACATATTGACATATCGTAGCTACTGGTGTATAACACAGCAGTAGTTTCATATTGTCGCTATCGGTGTATAACACAGTAGTAGTTTCATTTTGTAGCTATGGGTGTATAACCATACATATGGGCATGACCAGTGTACATAACTTTGTTTGTGCAGTATGAACAATAATACTACAACTTGAAATTGCCGCTCACAGTGAATCATAAATGTCTCAATGATTGTCTTAATGACAAATTGGGATAGTCGATGTCCTCACACACACACACACACACACCGATTTACATCAACGGCCTTATAACTGCCATTCAGTGATGCATTAGCAGTAAGGTTTCAGTGCATGCTCAGTATCAGACTCATAGGTTTGACATTGTGATTTGCCCCTCAGGTCCATCTTCATGGAGTTCGACAAGGATGTGGTAGTCAAGGGGATCCCAGCGTACCGGTTCACCCCCCCCAAGGCTGTCCTGGCTAGCAAGGAGGAGAACCCAGCCAATGAGGGCTTCTGCGTCAGCCCCAAAGAGTGCCTGGGTACTGGCCTGCTCAAAGTCAGCCCCTGCCGCAAAGGTAAGGCTCGCAATCTGCACCTCTGTCACCTCTCTTTATAGAAGACACTGAGCACTTAATAGTGTTCACATTGTAGCACAACCCCTAAGGTCAGGTTAAAACCAGAAGCTTTTAACTAAACTGAAACTCTCAATGGCTTGGTTTTGTTGCTATGTAACCATAATAAAGCTACTGCACGGTGTTTGTTGAAGGCTACAGGTATAGGATTTTATGTCCTGAAAGAACACACATAGGGTTTTTTGTACCGTGAGAGTTCGTTTTGAAAACCCCAGGAAAAAGACACGAACCGTCGTCTCTGGTCTGACTGTGGACACCACTTTACACCACCGACTAACCCCAGCCATGTGACAGAGCTCTCCTCTCCAAGCCCTCTGCAGCACCATGACCACCTGACCAGACCCAGTGGCTAGGAGGGCTGTAAGCCCAGTCACCTGACGCCAGCCCTGGGCAGGCCCAGGGCTTAATCTCCTTGCCTGCGTCCCCAGCCTTCTCTTGTGTTTGCCCAGCAAGTGTCCTCTGAGATATAAAGCGCTTGACCCGTGTGTTCTGTTATGGATTGGTAAAGGGTTGCTACTGCCGCCATAATCGAGACAATCTCGTATAGCTCCAACAAGGGATTGTACATTGGTGTAATTCCCTTCCTTTGTATTACTGAAGCGCTTCCTATTTGGCCTGTGTCCATTCTTTTGTTTTTCCACGGTCACCTTGTTGGGAGATGAGATCACTAACCCAGGTGACTGACCAATGTTTATGTATTTTATTTCACACACACCACTCTGCGCTTGCTGCCAAACACCAGAGCAGGAAAAAGTTCACCTATGTCCCACTTGAACCACCCACCCAACCTCTCCCTAAGGCAACAAAAATATGAGTTTTTCTGTCTGACAAGTTGGTTATGTACTCTTACAGTTGGAACACATTTTTTGCAAAAAAAAATTCTTCTCCAATAATTGGTTGTTCATGGCAAAAAAAAGAAAAACATCTTTACATCCATCACATACATAATAACATAGAAATTGATAACCCCTTCATAAGGTTTTTTTAACTGACCAGCTTCAAAGCAGGCTTCACCGAAATGGGCCATAGGTCGGTATAGGATGGCGTCCCACTGACAAAGTGAGGAAGGAACTTCATGTGCGTGTGAAAGACAAGAATGAGGTACAGAGCCTCAGCTACACCTCTCAGCGGTTTTCCAGACAGGACTGTGGCAGGATTTGTTAACCTATTGTTCAATGATGAGAAAGATAGTAGGACAGAGAAACGAGGTATGTGTTCTAGGTGGAAGGCCAGATAAGATCGGCTCCTGCTCTCAAGGATACTGGCCTGGGTTTGGTCTGGATGATCTCATAGGACTATTTGTGTGTACACTGTGGTGTGTGTGTGTGTGTGTGTTGTCTTCTGATTGTGTTTGGTGTGTGTATAGCGCAAAGACCTATCATGACCCCCACCCCAGCCACGTAGTGTAAAAATGTAACAAAGTTTCTCACTGGGGTTTATATATTTGGCTTACTTCTGCATTCTCATTTCATCTTTTTTTTTTCTTGCCCTTTCCTCTCCCCCCGTCTCTTCTGCTTTCTCCTCTCCTCTCCTCTCCTCTCCTCTCCTCTCCTCTCCTCTCCTCTCCTCTCCTCTCCTCTCCTCTCCAGGTGCTCCAGTGGTAGCCTCCTTCCCCCATTTTTACCTTGGGGACCCCAAGTATGTGGATGCCATTGAAGGTCTTTCTCCTGTAAAGGAGCACCACCAAACTTTCCTGGACCTCAACCCAGTACGGAGCAGTATTTTCAGTTTGGCGTTTGGAAAAACCTCATGGGAAAACCAAGCCTAGCTAGCATCACATCATACTTTAGTGATCTTCCAATAGGAATGCACTTTTGTCGCCACCTTGCGTTAATTGTGATGAAGTAAACTTCTACACTTAGTTTAGACTACTATAGATTTCCTTAGTACATCATACACCCTGGTTTCTGTAATAAATCATTTTTAATGAGCCCCTTTTATCACTTTTTATCACATGTCCATGGTAACTATTTTCTTACTTCACGTTTCCAGACCACCGGTGTGCCTGTGCGTGCCAGCAAGAGAGCCCAAGTAAACATTCTAATGAACCGTATCTCTGGATTCCCGTGAGTGCCATCGCTCACACCCTCACAGTTAAAACCAGACACAAAGACTATTATGCTACATTTTCTTACACTCCAGGAGAGCACATCTCCGACGATAAGATATTGGTCTCATAATCTCTTATCTTTTACAGGAAAACCAGAGCGCTGAATGACACCATCTTCCCTGTCATGTTCATCAACGAGGTAAAAAGCGCCTCGCCTAATCAAGAGGATGTCGATGATGTTTAGGCTATATCTAATGGACAATCAATGACTGATAGATTGATGAAAACAAATGCCCCAATGAATGTTTTTTTTAGGTCGCATATCGAAACGTAAATATTGTCCGAAATGTAAAAAAAAAAAAAAAAGATTTCAGTGACGAGTGTAAATACGGTATTTCAAAACGAATGCTTAGTAAGTATCACTGAGAAATGTATTTTGTTTCAACATGTTGTTGATGTGGCAACCCTTTCAGACTGTGGTGATCGATGATGCTTCGGTGTTGAAGCTCCAAAAACTGCTGCTGATGGTGACGCTGGTTTCTAACGCCCCCCTCGTTCTTGTGGGCCTGGGCGCCGTCATGTTGGTGGTCTTCATCCTCCTCCTCATCCGTGCGCACAAGCAGAAGGTAACCGTTTGTTTGAAGCTGATGACGGACTCAAGGCATGTCTGAAGCCTTTTCCTTTTTTGTGCCATTTTAGACATTTCATTTATCGACACCAGGCTTCTAGTATCGGCCATCTTTCGTTTTTTTGTGCTCCTGCCTTGCTTCCTGCATTGTGCCTCAGAGAACGTTCAAATGCACCCTAGGAGCTTAGCTGTCGAACACTTGCATAACAACAAAATCTACAATACTAACAAGTGCACCTAACTAATGGCTGGTTTTACTCAATTGAAAGAGAGTGACTGTACGCGATATTAACCTATTGCATAATGATAGTTTGCTAACAGCAATGTGCATGTGCTTTCTTGCTGGTTGTTTTTGTGCAGAAAGAAGTTAAGCGCATTGTGTTTACGGATGCTATCTATACTGGTCCTGTAAGTCCTAACAATTAATTTTATACACCTTTTATTAAATCCACAATATTAACTATCATCCTACCCTGACTGTGCAAGTATGGTTTGGCTCAAAATATTGTCACGTTCAAAGATTAATGACATCCACATACTGCATGCAATTTCAAAGATAGTCAAGTGTGAATGATTTCCTTTTTTATTTAAAATTGTTGTCTCTCTGTAGAAAACCACCAAGGAGGAAACATCCTATTCTCCGGTCAATAAAGAAATGGACTCAATGGACAAAAATGGAACCTTTGTGGGCATGACTCCTATCGACAGTCAAAAGTCCTGAGGGGCTGGGCTGTGTCACAACACTAAGTTAAACGATAGAAGAATTGATAGGGGGTTGCAATGAACCCCTATAGCGCTTACTGTGTTAAAGCAGTCCATCGACACAGAAAGTGTGGCCATAGAGTAGCTCTTAGACTTGAACAATCAATGAAGGTTCCCCATCTGCTCATTTTAGTCACATATTACGTTTGTTCCATTGCCATGATAGTATTCCTCTATGCATCTAAGGTAGCTGATAAGACTGACTCTCTATTCATATTTTAATTCTTACATTGTTCAGGTCAATTTGAGTATTTAAAGTACTGCATTTCTAAATTTCCATCCATCTCTGTATCAATACAAGGATTAAATACATTATATGACTATGGGTTTTGTTCAAATAATTTATGAACATTTTAGACTTCAATGCTGAAATAATATATATATTTTTTTTATCGGCCTACCTGTTAGCCAACCTGTTACTTAATATCTTACAAACTGTTCTTGCAGGCTGGACACTACAACAGACACTCACTGCACTTTTCTCTGCTGTTCTGTTGCTGGGGATTTAATTGCATTGGATGGCTGAACATAATTTGGTGGGCAATACTTTGGAACTCAGAAAACAGGGTTAAAAGAACCATGTTTTTTCATTAGATCAAGCACCTGGAAGGCTGTGTATTCTCGGAATGTATAACCTACAGAATTTCATAAATACATAAATTCACTGGATAAAAAGAAAATGAAGGATGATGATGATCGATTGTCAAAATTACTACTGAATAAGGGGGAAAACAAGCATTTTAGTGAGATTTTGGATGACAAGCTGTATTCTGCCTAAAGTCAGTATTCCTGTAATTGTAAATAGCGCATGTAAATGCAAGGGTTTATTAGAGTAGTTATCTGGAGTGAAAGACTGATAATTCAATTGTGCCATGATAAGGTCCACAAAAATGACCTTGTTTCAATCTCCTTCACTACAAAAAATGAATGGTTACTGCTAACTTGAAAAGTGTTAACTTGAAATAGATGTTTTAGATTTGTAAAGTAGTGATTGCATAGTATTTTTTCTCCGTTGCGGTATGCCCATTTCAACGTTTCTTTGTATAAAAGTATAAAATCAACAATTATCAAATGCAATTTGCTAAGAAATAACTCGGGTGAACTTAAAAGAAAAAATGTAATTCTGTTTTACACACTAGGTATTGCTTTTGCATTACCGTTGAAGCTTTTAATTGATACCATAAGTTGTCTAATTTCTTTTCAATGTTTTCAAGATGAGTCACATTTGCTTAACTGTTAATCATATTGGTAAGATATATTTCAATATGTAGTATGCGTGAATTCAGAACTTCTCTATTTTGACTTTGTATCAAGCAAAGCATTTAAAATAACATGTAAAATAACATGTTTGTTGATGCTCGTGTATTAAATGTTCTTGGAAACTGGATGAGCAATATAAATGCTCACTGTAAAGATTGTTGATATTTTTTATTTTTTATATTTAATCACTTTACTTCAGGGGTATAATGTTTGACCCATATCTTTCTTACTCAACCGGTCATGTGCCTCATTACAGTAATGCCAATGCTGTAAAATTGAATAAGGGTTCACTATTATGCGTATTTGCCTTTGTGCATATATTTATATTTGACTGTTAGAAAATAACAACATACAGTATTAAAGCAATGGTTATATATACGTGTTGTATCTACTATAAACATGAATATACAGAATGATAACAAAAGATATCCCTACTTTGGCTGTGATTGTAAATATTTTGTGCTGTACTGATTGCGTATGTTCTTCCATCTGTCCTTGAATCCAGTCTTCGCTTTCAAGAAAAATATGCTTCAAATTGTAACTTCCATGTAATTATTGCTATTTGAAATGTAGAATGCAAGAACATAAGTAAAACTTTTTTTTTTTGCTGTTAAAAGAAGTTATACACTTATATTTACAATAAAATAAAAGTAAATTTTTATCTAAGTGTTTTTTGTCTGTTTCAATTAATAAATCATGAGGTCAACGTGATCTGTCATATTTTGTTCTATTTATTTATAATGGGGTAGACGACAGAGACTGTCCTTTTTTCAGCCCTGGCCTGTTTAAGGCAGAATTTATATAAATTACAACAGCTAAACAAACATGCATATACACAATAACGCCAAAGTCCATAACTGAATAGATTGTTGATTTTACAACTGTCATTCCGTTTTCTAGAGAAATGCACAAAATTAGTCTAGGCTATAGAGCTCTAAGTCTGCTGTTCACCTTTGAAGTGTTCAAGCACATGTGTCTTTAATTACAACTTTATCTAGTGGATATGGAAGTAAAAAAAAAGGCATCAAATAAATAAAAAAAGACACATCAAGACCTATCAAGTATTTGTTTATACTATATATAGGCCTACAAAATTATGTATAGCCTACATTCTGTAAAATTATTTTCTGTGTACTTTCAGTGGACTACAAATCTTAATAATATTACTGGTCAACTACATTTTACGAGACTAAAACTCAAACTACATAGAAACCGTCAAACCTACAGTCAATTTTGTGACTAAGACTGCTGGAAAATTAGCCTATAAAATAGGATATGGTCAATGTAGCCTTCTAGATTATTACACACTTTTATATTTTGTTTTAGGCTTTGTTCGGAACCACAAATAGGCCTAATTAAATACTACTCAATGAGAAGGCCTACGTAGCCTACTGTACACTGAATACTGACACCGAAATGGTACACTGCTTTTCCCAAAGATTCGTTTATTAAATTGCCTAGTCTATCCCTGCTCAACTGCTCAAGCAAAACCCCGGCATTTTTTTCATTCTGTTGAAGCCAGAAGGAAGTTGGCACATTGTGTTACAGGGGTAAGAAAGATCGTCTAGCAACATTTCTCAGGTACAAGTTCCACATTTTGTCCACTATATTGTGGCTTCTGGGAACTTTTCCCTTTATAAAATTGTATTTACTGTGTACCGTTTACCGTTGACATAGTGAATACACGTTTTTCTTTGTATTTAGTAGGTTAATGTCAAGGTGGTATCTTTTTTTAATCCCACACTGATGTTATGCGGAACTGTTGACGTATACACTGTTGCAAAGTTTCTAGTCGAAATCCATTTCATCTGGACTGGAACAATCATGGCGTTCAATTTTGGTGGTGCTGCTGCAAATCCCGCTGCAAGTATGATAACACTATCGTCTTTATCAATTCCTTTGATATCTTTTGAAATAACCATAAGCACATACTAAATACCTTGTGTTCATTTTAGGGTAATTATTTATCTCGGGGTCCACTTAAATTTAAACCGCCACCTGATAATGTAATGACTGCATTGGTTCTTACCAGTAACAGTACAGCGAGCCCCCTTTAGCTAACTGTTTTTTTTATATACATTTCAAGTTCTCTTTAATTTATTTTAATGACAATAGTAACTCAGTTGATAGACCCGTCCATGATTCACTGACCAACGTAGTGATAGCTAATTAGCTATTGAATATGTAGGCGAGTCAGACAAGGTAGTTGCCTAGCTAACGTAAATAACGTTAGCTATGTAACACTTGCACGAATGACTCAACGCCACTAAAAGCTGTACTCACAACATGGGCTTTAACCTTACCCAGAGGCAAGCAAACTAACCTCTTTAGCTAACCTATGGCTAAACAAAGTCTTACACTAAGCATTGTTGTGAAAACAATAGGTTTCGTTTTCATTCTCATGGCATCCCATCCTGACTTGACATTGTTATTGTTTTGTTGTCAAGGCACGGCCGGATTTTCATTTGGTTCATTTGCAGCTAAAACCACAGCATCAACTGCTTTTGGTTTTGGCGCCCCTGCAACCACCACCACTGCTGCCTCGGGATTTGGCAGTAAGTTTAAAACAGCTACATCTGCATCATTTAGCTACATGGTTTCATGCAGACCCCCCCCCCCCCCCCCCCTTCATTCATAACATAATCCTACATCCCAGCTGGGTATTTGGCTTGATGAGGCTTTAAAACTTTGTCTTAATAAACTTAAATGTAAAGCCAATTAATACAATTAACACATTCCCGTCGTCATTTCAGTATGAAGCAGCTAATGATTGGAACAATTTGAAAAATGGGCTGAAGTCTAGAATTGTTTCTTTTTGTGTTTTTAATCATCAGCTTGCTTTATTGTTGATTGGCAGTTGCACTCGCTTTTAAGGCTCATTGTCTCTGCTAAACATCTGTACTTTTTAATTATGTCTGTGTTGTTGTTTTGTCATGCTGTCACTTGGCCACATCATCACTGCAAAAGATAGGCCTAACTCGTTCTCAGTTGATAGCTGCTTAATTTAAATAGGCACCATTCTTTCTCCAGGGGAAATGTTTTTCATTGTTCTTTGCCTAAAAGTATTGTTCTTCTATTGTCACACAGATATTTGTTTGAACTAAGCGTTTTCTCATGTCATGTGTCTCAATCCTGCAATTAAACTGTGTTTACATATTTGTATTAGC
The DNA here is from genome assembly GCA_017639675.1 of Aplochiton taeniatus. Classification (NCBI taxonomy): domain Eukaryota; kingdom Metazoa; phylum Chordata; class Actinopteri; order Galaxiiformes; family Galaxiidae; genus Aplochiton; species Aplochiton taeniatus. The sequence goes on from CM030172.1 coordinate 8,327,701, forward strand.
CTAGTACCAGTACATGAGAAATTTAAATATATGGGACATAGATTATTGATAGAGGCTTTACCAGCCAGTCAATTGTTAGATATTTCTCGGGGCCCTAACATGACTCCGGCTGTCAGTGGGTGTTTACAGGATGACAAAGGCTGGTGTTATATGGTATATTCTAACATAAAAGTTAAACACTTTTAGGCCTAAATATTCCATAATAATGGTAAAAGTCCCCGGAAGACACACTATACTGGGCAAAATGTGGATCTTGTACCTGAAAAATGTTGCTAGACGATATTTCTCGCCCCTGTAACACAATGTGCCAACTTCCTTCTGGCTTTGTCTGTTTTGTGATCCAGCTCTTACAGCACCAGGCTTTGGGGTCTCCACAACCACCGCTGTTGCACCCACTGGCTTCGGCTTTGGCGCCACCACCACTGGTAAGACTGTCTGGGACAGACACGCTCTGACCGTTTCACACAGACACGCACCCACACAAACACGTGTCCCTGAAATGGCCTCTCTTCCACACACAAGTTCATGCAAAGTTGCAGTCTTGTGAATGTGTTTAGTCTAATGATTTAGTAACAGTTCCCCCTTATGATTTGTATAACTGAACATAGTTACAGTACAAAGTCTTTCTCTCTCTTTCTTCACTAACCCCACTTTCCCTCTCCTCCTTGCTGCCTGACCCTGTTGGCTGCAGGATTTGGGGGGCTGGGAGCCGGCAGCACCCCAGCTGGTGGGTTTAGTAGTTTTGGGGGCTTTGGCTTAAATGCCAATACGGCAGCACTCAACTTTAATGCCAGTTGCCTTGGCTCAGCCACCACCACTGGCACTGTTTTCAATTTTGGTAACAGCCTGACTAGCACAGGTACATGTCCATTTTACAAATAATGATATCAGTCCAGTCTGTGTCTGCAACCGCACATTCATTGCCTCGCCGCCATCTTTTCTCATAGTGGTTGTACGGTGCTCCTTTTCGTTATCGTATTTACCCTTTTCTTTTGTTCACTCCTGCCCTATGACGTATCCATCCACTGGTGTTTGCATGATAGGTTGTCAGGGAGATAAAGTCACTGCATCATTATGTAACTCCATCTCTTTTGCCTGAGCCCTGCTGAGTCCTGGGTGAAAATGAGCAGTGCAGCGTCAGGGTGTTCAATGGAATTTAACTTTGATCTTCCAGCCGCTCAACAAGGATCTCCTACAGTAGGACCTTCTCTCCCTCGGCCCATGCTCCTCTCTCTGTCTGTCCGTGCTCTCTCTGAGGGTGTGCTTTGTGTCCCTCAGGTACTTTCGGAGGCTTTGGAACCACAACCACGGCGGCGGCGGCTCCCGGCTCCACGTTCAGCTTCAGCACTCCCTCCAACACTACTGGTCAGCACTCCCATGTTGTTAGTCATAGCCACCACTAGATGGCGCTCACAGATTGTCGTTTCAAACACTTGTTGCGGACCGAGGTCAGATTTGAAATGTCGCCGTGCTTACCAAAACCATGGTCATAAAAGTTATTTCTGAAATTAGTAATTACTCCAAAAGAGATCTAGTACGGCTTTGGTTAAGCGGTGCTGAACACTGGTCTGGGCATTTCTTCAAATATTTAACCCTGCGTCATCTTCTGTGTGTGTGTGTCTAACCTGGCACTCTGTTTTCTGCTTGTGTTGGCAGGAGGCCTCTTTGGCAACACCCAGAACAAGGGCTTTGGGTTCTCCTCTGCCCTGGGTGCTGGCACGGCCACAGGAGCCACTGGCTTTGGAACGGGCCTGGGAAACTCCACCCTGGGCGGATTCGGAGGCTTCAATGTCCAGCCAGGCCAGCAGCAACAAGGTGAGGGGTCATGACTAAGGGCTATCAGAGTCCATTCATTACCTTAGGGTTCCTTTGTACACCATTACTGAAGTGTTCCTTTTCATTGTAGCTTCCTATTACCTCTATGTTAGACATTCTTTCGGCAGACACACTTTGTCCACAGAGGACTAGAGGATGTCGAATCAGCATCGTGCCGGAATTCTTATGCCATCCTGACTTGATCATTTATACTGCAGCTTGTATGATGGGGCTGCTGTTAACCACATCACCTGTCCACACTGCTAGAATGCAATCTAGACTGGGGTTTCAGTAGAACATCAAGACGGGGGGTTTAACATTTAGACTGGGGTTATCAAGCCACGTTTAAACAGGGTTTCAGTGCCACAGCTAGACTGGCGGTTTGACCCCGCTGTGTTCGTTCGTCCAGGGGGCCTGTTCGGTCAGCCGCAGCAGCAGGCCCAGGCCCAGCCCTCCCAGCTGTACCAGCAGGTCAACGCCCTGTCGGCGCCCACGCTGCTGGGGGACGAGCGCGACGCCATCCTGGCCAAGTGGAACCAGCTCCAAGCCTACTGGGGCACGGGGAAGGGTTACTATAGCAACAACACGGCTCCCGTGGACTTCACCCAGGAGAACCCCTTCTGCCGCTTCAAGGTAGGCGCGGTGGCACGGGGCACACAGTGGGGGGTTCTTTGCTTGGTCTGTGTTTGATTTATTCCCTGTTGTGAAATAGATCCCGTCGAAATTGATCTTGCCCAAGTCCATCCGAGCCACTATATGCAGGTAGAGACTGGCGTGAGGCCCCATCACTGTACCCAGCTTTACTCCCTGTCACGCAAGACTAGCCGATGAATAGTGCGTTTTCACCCCCGTTCCACTCCTCTGGGCCCGACTGAACACTTCCGCCTCTGTCCTCTCTCCTCTCCCTCCGGGCGGTGGAAGTCCGTTTGCGGTTCCCTTTCCCACTCCTCTGTTCCTTACTAAAACCCCTCTGCCTCTGTCTCCCCCCCCCCCCCCCCCCCCCCCCTGTAGGCGGTGGGTTTCAGCTGCGTCCCCGGCAGCAAGGAGGAGGACGGCCTGGTGGCCCTGGCCCTCAACAAGAAGGAGGTGGAGGTGCGGGCCCAGCAGCAACAGCTGGTGGAGTCCCTCCACAAGGTGCTGGGCTCCAACCCCACGCTGAGCGTCAACGTGGAGGGGGTCAAGGCCCTGCCCGACGACCAGTGAGTACCACCACACCGCGGGGCTCCCAGACACAGCGCGAGCCGGCCGTGGGCTACCTGTAGTGCTGGGTTTGACATGGGCTCTGAGCGCCAGGGGAGCAGACACCACACCACCAGAGGCAGTAGAATCTGACCAGCAGAATGTGCCGTTATTTCAGTGCTAGGTTTTACTCAGATGGACAATGTGAAGGGTCCGGGGAACCCAGGTGGCCTGCGTTACACCCATCGTCATTTGGGTTACAAAGCCTCTAAAGCGTTTCTTGAATATGGATTTTTCAAATATATTTAGCTTAAATAGTAACGGTATAATCTTTTCGTGGTGTGCGTGATGACATTGGACCAGGGCAGAGGAAGATGAAGGTAAAGTTTCAAAGCTGCTTCCATAACGAATGTGTGTCTCTCTCCCTGTGCCCCTCTCCCTCCCCCTCTCTCTCATATCCGGTCAGGACGGAGGTGGTGATCTACGTGGTGGAGCGCTCCCCCAACGGCACGTCCAAGAGGATCCCGTCCACCACGCTCTTTGGCTTCGTGGAGCAGGCCAACGTCAAGGCCCAGCTGGCCCAGCTGGGGGTGCTCATGTCGGTGACGCGCACGGAGCTCTCCCCCGCCCAGCTCAAACAGCTGCTGCAGCACGCGCCCGCAGGTACAGAGAGGGCTGTGTTTACGGGGGGTGGGGGGGGGGGGGGGGGGCGTTTCTGTCCGTGTGTTCCGTCTACTGACTGGGTCATTGTGAGAGAGGAGGAGGGTTTTTTTATTTTTGGGGGGCTTGGAGGGAGACCGCGAGATTTGGTTTGGCTGCTCGCTAAAGCTGCACTCTCTCTCCCCAGGTGTGGATCCTATCATCTGGGAACAGGCTAAAGTGGATAACCCTGACCCTGACAAGTGAGTTATTTATTCAGTACGGTACAAATCTATGAAAACTAAAGTGACTACTGTGCAAAAAACAAAGCGTAGTTATCTTTTCAAAGTTTTATCGGGATTCCAGTGATGCCGTGTGTATCGATTTGGGCTGTGGATGGTATCTCCGGTATGCCTTGGTTCTTGTTCTGGTGCACTGTGGTGAGACGGATGACCTGATGTGTGTCCCCAGGCTGATCCCAGTGCCCATGGTGGGCTTCAAAGAGCTGCTCCGCAGGCTGAAGATCCAGGACCAGATGACCAAGCAGCACCAGACCAGAGTGGATGTGAGGACAGCTGCCGCACACACAAAAACTCACACACACACACACTATATAGAACAAAACCCTGTTGACTAAATCAAAGTGAATCGTCTATGCCCCCGTGTGGTGATTTAGGAAATGTGTGAATAAGTGACAGAAGGATAAATGTGATGGAGACTGTAGTCGAGCGCTGCGGTAAAGTCGTCCCCCCCCCCCCCCCCCCCCCGCAGATCATCTCCAGCGACATCAGTGAGCTGCAGAAGAACCAGGCCACCACGGTGGCCAAGATCGCCCAGTACAAGAGGAAGCTCATGGACCTGTCCCACAGAGTGCTGCAGGTACAGCCCTCCGGCCGTCACACCACCACACCGCTGATGGGGTCAATGACCCTGGACGGGTTCTGAACCCTGCTCCTCCTGGACGGGTTCTGAACCCTGCTCCTCCTGGACGGGTTCTGGACCCTGCTCCTCCGGGACGGGTTCTGGACCCTGCTCCTCCTGGACGGGTTCTGGACCCTGCTCCTCCGGGACGGGTTCTGGACCCTGCTCCTCCTGGACGGGTTCTGAACCCTGCTCCTCCTGGACGGGTTCTGAACCCTGCTCCTCCTGGACGGGTTCTGGACCCTGCTCCTCCGGGACGGGTTCTGGACCCTGCTCCTCCTGGACGGGTTCTGGACCCTGCTCCTTCTGGACGGGTTCTGGACCCTGCTCCTCCTGGACGGGTTCTGGACCCTGCTCCTCCTGGACGGGTTCTGGACCCTGCTCCTCCTGGACGGGTTCTGCACCGTGCTCCTGGACGGGTTCTGCACCCTGCTCCTGGACGGGTTCTGGACCCTGCTCCGGGATGGGTTCTGGACCCTGCTCCTGGACGGGTTCTGAACCCTGTTCCTCCTGGACGGGTTCTGAACCCTGCTCCTCCTGGACGGGTTCTGGACCCTGCTCCTCCTGGACGGGTTCTGAACCCTGCTCCTGGACGGGTTCTGAACCCTGTTCCTCCTGGACGGGTTCTGAACCCTGCTCCTCCTGGACGGGTTCTGGACCCTGCTCCTCCTGGACGGGTTCTGAACCCTGCTCCTGGACGGGTTCTGGACCCTGCTCCTCCTGGACGGGTTCTGAACCCTGCTCCTGGACGGGTTCTGGACCCTGCTCCTGGGCGGGTTCTAGACCCTGCTCCTGGATGGGCTCTGGACCCAGCGTGGTCCATGACCAGTGAATAGTCAATGTCAGTCAGTCAGTGTCTGAAATGTGTGAGAGTCACGTAATGTCTCTTTCTGTCTGTTTCCATTTGTCTCTCCTTTCTTTTCTCCTTCCTTGCTCTCTTTCCCGCTCTCTCTTTCCTTTCCTCCTTATTTGCTCTCTTTCTCTCCCATATTTTCTCATTTGTTCTCATGCTCTCCGTCTTTTCTCTCTCCTTCCCTTCCCTTTTCTTTCTATGCCCACTCTCTCTCTCCCTTATCTCTTTCTCTCCCTTATCTCTCTCTCTCCGTATCTCTCTCTCTCTCTCTCTCTCTCTCTCTCTCTCTCCGGCCCTACCACCAGGTGCTGATCAAGCAGGAGATCCAGAGGAAGAGCGGCTATGCCATCCAAGTGGACGAGGAGCACCTCCGCGTGCAGCTAGATACCATCCAGTGTGAACTCAACGCCCCCACTCAGTTCAAGGTAAGGGGCTGGCGGGGCGCCCGCAGCGCGGCCTTGCACTGTCCCGCCGCCGGGACAAGGGGAGAGTCGAGTTTTGAGGGACAAAGCTCCGTCTCCGATCCTTTCTGTTCGCTCCACATTGAGGGAAGGCCTTTCCCCTTTCTCTGGCGAAGCGCTGCGCTTTGGAGCGCTCTGTTTGAGTCAAGGCACTAATGGTTTTTGTCGGTGCCTTTTCCACATTCACAAACCGTACTTATTATTATTATTATTATTGGTTTTTTTTTTTTACGTCTCTGTTAGACCCTATTATGATTGGCATTGTAATTTGGACCTAAATAAATCGTTGTGGTGGTGTGTGTCCCCCATCAGGGCCGTCTGAACGAGCTGATGTCCCAGATCAGAATGCAGAACCACGTTGGGGCGGTGCGGGCGGAGGAGCGCTACAGCGTGGATTCTGACCTGCTACGAGAGATCCGTCATGTGAGACAGCAGCCTGGGCACTTCAGTTATATGTTCCATTATTACCGCAATGTGCTCTTTTGTCATGTTGGTCTCCCTTTTCCCTGCGCCGACAGCATCTGAAGCAGCAGCAGGAGGGTCTGAGTCACCTGATCAGCGTCATCAAAGACGACTTGGACGACATCAAACTCATCGAACATGGCCTCCATGACAGCGGACACAGAGGTGGCATGCTGAGTTGACCACTGCCCTGAACACACACACACACACACACACACACACACACACACACCCACCCCCACCCCTTAATATCAGCCATCCGATCCCTTTACCCAAGTCATCCACCCCATCAAAGCTCAATGGCCTTGGCTGTGACATGCCCTTTGCCCAGAAAACCTCTCGGTCAGTCTTAACTTTGCATGAGTTCTCACTTGTTTAATTTTCTCGTGCTCCATAAGGTATTGGATTTAGGTAGGCAGACCTTGACTGTGTTCCTCACACAAATACAATGCTTTTAAGTTCTGTTAGAAGGCTTAAACATCAAAATCCTTGGAAGAGGATGAATAAACTTAACAACATTGTATTTGCCTGGCAGTGTCTGTTTGTCTCTCTCTCAACAAACATGCACCTTTGGGACAAAAGTCTGACTTATGTAAACATTTGCTCTATTCCACCCAGCAGGTTTTCATGGTTTATCATGGCAAGGGTGTACAAGTGTGACATTCAACAAAGTGTAAATATATCTTTTTTATTTTTGCTTTGGTTACATGTTTCTATTATATGATAAAGAAAGCAAAAGCGTGGTTTGCTAATAAAGGTTTGTTCCAGTCCATAATTGTGTCGTGCCTGGGTATATTTTGTGCACACTTTCGCACACCACCAAACCTCACCCTCTAGCATTTGTAGAATCAACAGTGGCTCAGGCTACCACTCTTCTGCTACATTCCTCACTGTTAACTCATCCCTACATTTCACCAAACGGTTGCTTTCTCATCCAACGCTCTGCTTTTCTTTTCGTAAACAAAGCCGTCAAATTAGTTGGGTGCAATCTCTTTGATTGCACCTTTGTTCATCCAGACATGCTGGCTCTTGGGGAGGTAAGGGTTATGATGTCATACCTTTAATATAGGTCAGCCTGCCAGATGGTTTGCAAAATTCAACCGCATGCACCTGTCGACCTATCCTCTTTGAAGGCAACCTTTGATCCAGCAGTCATCTTAACTCATCCATATCATTTTGTGTTTGGCAAGATCAAGCCTCAACTAGCTCTACTCGCCTCCTTTAATGTAGTCTAGGCTAATGGTGCACTGAAGATGTTTGATATCAGCTGCTTGTATTTTTGGTTATCTGAACAGTTTACCTCTTGGGAGTAGTTTGTTGGCCCGGGTTAGTCCATTAGAGCCACTTGACCACCAGTGTTTACTGTTTAGGAACAGTGGTGTGACAATGCTAGAACAGAACCAACTCATATCTCCAATATGTGTGTTTAATAGAATTTTCACATTGATGTTTTAATCTATGTGCAACCGCATAATTCTTCCAGTGACAACAGTCCTCTGGGCCAGGACAGTTCCTATTAGTTTGGTGCTGTGCGACGTTCAAAGGCCGTCTGCGTGTCCCGGAACTCGGATCAGTCTGTGTCTGTCCCCTGCGCCGTGTGGTCCACCAGCCTGAAGGCCTCCAGGAACTCGTTGATGTCGATGCTGCCATCTTTGTTGAAGTCGATACTGAGGGCCAGGTCCGCGATGGCCTCGTCGCTGATCTCCGTCTGCAGGTGGGAGCTCAGTAGCTTCCACGTCTGACGGAACTCCTCGAACGAGATCAGGCCTGGGTTTGGGAAGGGGAGAGTGGGGGTTGGTGATTCAGTGTGGTGTCGATGTACTAGTTTGTTCTCTATTCATGGATAAAAATATATATATAATCCAGTTGGCAGTTTTGCCTGCTTTACACTGCATGTTACTTTCTTTTCATCATTCTAAACATTTAGAAACTTTAAACAGCGATTTAAATACAAATGTTCAAGACCACTTCATGTAACTGTAACAATTCAGTGAGTTGGCAGTTAGTTCATTACTATTGTGTCCTACAAAGTAAACTGTAGTCAACTTAAACCAGTGCACCATCTGTTCATCTCTAACTACATAAACCCCTTATTAATAACATGCCAGCTCCATATCTGGGGTCCTCAAGCGGATCGGAGTGGCTTGGGAAAGGTTGGGGATAGAAGATGTAGGTCAAGCAGCTTACTTACCTGAGTGGTCTGTATCTATTATCCTAAAGATGGTTTCCAGGTTGGAGTGGTGCTTGTACATGGTCTCCAGTAGACTGGCATTTGGCACCTGTCACAGAGAAAACGCCAGAGTTAAATCTAAATGTTTCGATTTGCATGCACACTCATCATGCACGTAAATACATCTTTGTGCCATATTCTTGATGTACAGTACTGAATAAATGTTTTAGGCAGATGTGAAAAAATGCTGGCAAAAATTTGAAAGCAAAGAGTGGTCACAGCAAATATTGATTTGATTTAGATTGTTCATTTGTTCATTCACTTTGCATGTAGTTAATTGATCAAAAACAAACTAACACTTCGATTTTTGAAAGCATTCTTTACACACCTGCCTAAAACTTTTGCGCAGTACTGTATTTCAGAATCTTTCCACGCGCTGTCTGTCTTCTGTATGTATGTGTGTGTGACAGTACGCTGACCTCAGCGTTGGGCTCGCTGATGAGGTGCTCTCTGAACCAGCTGTGGTAGTCCAGCAGGCCGTCCTCGGTGGTGCTGCTGACCAGCTGGGAGCGGAGCACCCTCCAGGGCAGGCTAAGCCGCATCACCCCCTCCAAGGCGCTCGCCCAATGCTTCATGGAGATCAGGCCTGAGAAAGGGAGAGATAGAGCGATGGGGAGGCAAAGACAGGGAGGGGGTATGGGCAATGAGAGAGAGAAGAGAAGCGTGGGAAAGCAAAGTCACAGAGATCTTTGGGCTCAATTCTACCCACAAGGGCCAACAAAAAAAATTTACTGAGTTATGAAGACTGGTTTGCTTAGAGGCTTGAACGTCTTGTGTTTTAGACACTGCCACCAGAGGGTGTTGAATCATTGGGGAACGCCGTTTTTTCACCGCACTTACTTCTCAACTCACAGCTCTATTCAGACAGCGCTGGATAGGACGGGTGTCCCGGTGGCTCATCGAGTTAAGGTGCAGACCCTAAGGCTAGTCCTTAAAGCAACGGCCTGGGTTCGATCCCGGGCCCTATGGTGAATGTCATCCCCCCTCTCTCTCTGTCCCACCTTTCCTGTCCAACCACTGTCCTGTCTATAATAAAGCAAAAATCCCTCCCAAAAACGATCTTAAAAAAAGAAATCGCTTAGGATAAGGAAGAGGCACCCATGGCAGTACCTGTGCCATGAGGGTCATGTTCCTGGAAGGCACTGATGAGTTCAGACTTGTGAGCAAAGAGCTGTTCTCTCAGTGCCCTAAGAGCAGAACGCTCTGTCCTCCCGACTCTACGAACACAGATAAAAAACGATTACAGGCCAATCTGTGTAAAACTGATACGGTCTCTTTATCCAATATGATGATGATGCTGGTGATGTTGTTTTGTTTCGAGTTAAAGAACGCATTCAATTAAAACAGGGCAGAGGGTCTATCTCCTTGTGTGCGTATTTTACTTTTGTCTTAGAGAGAGCTCGCGGCTAGTTCTGCTGGCTTGATACTGGATGAAGTGAGGGACCAGATCCGGTCCTAGTCGGATGTAGGCCCCTCGGTTGCTGCCAACCTCGTAGTAGTTAGACGCTGAGAAGATAGTCAGGACCTGAAACACACACACACACACACACACACACAGGAGAGGGAGAACAGCAATTCCAGCATTAATCTTAACTCACACCTGTCAATGTTTTTCTTGCTACCTGCTCCCCTTGTGTTGAACACCATATATATCTGTGCAAGATTAAAAGACAAACTCAGAACCAAATATGTGGAAATTACTCGTACCTAACACGGATTGCATATTTCACAATATATATCACAATGCTTTGCGACTGGCCACCCTGTAAGGTTAGCAGTGTCCTGCTCCTGTTTAACTGACCTTGCGGTTGTGGCAGAACTCGTAGCCATCCTGCTTGCACTCGTGGGAGCGGATGAGCAGCTGGAGGTTGTGTCTGCTCAGGACCTGCTCTGTGACGTCGGGCCCCCAGTAGCAGCCGCCGCCGCGCACCTGGTTGGGGACGCAGCCGTCCTGGGTCATAGGGTCACTCCACAGCACATCCACAATCTGGCAGAGCAGAGATGTTGGAGATGGGGGGTGGGATGTGTAGTTTTCTATGGTCCTTATGGGAACATGACCTCGGCCCTTTTTTTTTATATGTTTTTCATTGACATCGCTAGACTTTTAATGTGACCTCCCAACAATTTGTACAGAACCATATATAACATGCCTCCCAGGCCATTCCATGAAACCTGCAGTTTATGTAGGATGCTTGACTTGACTTGAAAAGATGTATCAGTTCAAATGTGTGTATTTTTCCTTTCCGTGCCAGGCCACTTCCCTGTTTTATCTCTGTCACCTGTTTCCACTCATCTCCATCCGTTGCCTGCACCTCTCCCAAGTCCGAGCTGGACGACCCAGAGCTCCACAGGTCTCCATGGGACTGCCTGGCGCTGGCCTGCTGGCGCCTCTCCTTCAGCTCCTCCTCCACAGAGCAACTGGCCTGCCTGCTGAAGCTGTCCTGGAGGGAGTACCTCTGGACCCCCTGCCTGCCGCTCGTGGCGGGGTCGACCACCGCGTCCGTCTGTTGGCCCGTTTTGGTCCCAGGGCTCTTAGGAGGCCTGAGAGCGGAGACGTACTACCCGAATGTAAGCACACACACACACACACACACACACACACACACACACACACACACACACACACACACACGCTTTTTAAAGGACACATTATTAAGCGATTCGTCCTTTATATTCTGTGAAAAAAAATGTGTCTTTGGAGAGGTCCTCTTACTTTGTGTCTCACCACGCGGGCAAGGATGCGGAGGTCTGTGCTGTCTGAGATGCCTCCATGTAGAACCAGTACCTTGTCATCGATCACCGATGCCAGGGGCAACCAGCTGAAGATCTTCTGGACAAGTTTCAGGATCTTCTTGCCGTGAACCTTCAGACCAAAACTGATCAACGCACTGGTGTAATGGTAATGCCATGACAACTTGACTGTGGTCAACAGTGCCTAAACAGGAGCTGAAGTCCATTAAATAAGGTGACCCCCTTCCCAACACACCCGCACACACACACACACACACACACACACACACACACACACACACACACACTCCTCTCTCTCTCCCTCTCTCTATCTCTCTCCACAGAGGTGTTAGTCTTAGTGTGTCAGTATGCTCTGACTTTGTAAGTGTGCTGCCTCTCTGTGTTAGCATGTTACATTGTCACATTGACTGTTTATGATTATGATCTGTTTGTTATGTGTAAGCTCAGTGAAACCTGCCGAATTGCAGCGGCACAAAATGGGCAGTTTCTCGTTTGAGTATTAAGACGGCATAAAGTTGAAGGCGTCGTGGACGGAACGTGCGTGAGACCTACCCTGTACTTCCCCAGCACTTCCTTGGTGAATCCATATCTGGACAGGGATAGGAAAGGTTGTTCAGATGCAATGTATGAAGGTAAACAGCGATTATCGGTGCTGTATAGACGTAGGTCACCAACAGGAGGCAAAAAGAACCCCCGTCACTGTGATGGATGAATGCACCTCACGGAGTAGAGGCCCACCTCAGATTGACGATGTGATCCTCGTGGTTGCCTCGGTTCAGGTAGACGTCGTTAGGATAGACCAGCATGAAAGCAAACAGGATCAGGAGGATTTCGAGGGAATGTTTGCCACGGTCCACAAAGTCTCCGTTGAACAGGTAGGGCCTCTCTGACGACGGCATGCCGTTCTGGGTAGGGTGAAATAAGGGTTTTACGGGTGGATGCAACATTTCTTTCATCCGCTATTCTCTATTCCATAAATTCATTTTTAATTTCATGTTGCAGTGAGATGCAGCGTTCTTTCAGTGTGCAAGCAATGCAGCCTGATGGACGGGCCTCCTACGAGAACTCACAGACGATATTTGAGTAAATTACATAATTATGATAATACAAATAAAAAACAGAACAGCTTTCTGTATCAACCTTATAAAACACCAACAGCAAATCTTCAAGATGTCCGTGTAAGTCTCCTGATGCATATAAAAAGTGGAAATGGTCACAGACATAAATGTTGTTTAAAAACATATATGTGTAATATACTGTTACTTTTCATCTGATTATGTAAATAGGTAACAGATAGGAGGCCGGATGACCTATTGGTATATCAGGCAGCTGGATTTGGTCGAGGTGGGCTTTGTCTGTTCGGCCTACCACAGATAGTGATCTCCTTGGTGTGGCATGTGGAGATGTGATTGATGTTCGGAAGGATTCTCAAGAGTCTCCATGTTTCTCCAAGAAGTTGCAGAACAAAGCGAGAATGAAGCTGCTACTAGGAAAAGCATGCAAAGGAAGAAGAAAAGGAATATTCTGGAATGTTTGCCGTTATGGTCCAACTTGGCCTGCGAAGCCAAGCTGCTATAAAATGTTCATACCATCATCCGTCCTGGCTCCCTTAAGCTAGGCACTTGACTGAACGGGTTGGTACCCCATCTTTTCTCCCACCAAAAGTTACTCTCTGCCAAATAAAAACGCTTTTGTCTGATCAGAGGACGACATCGAGTAAGCGGGGTACCTACATGTTTTTGTTTGAAGGCCTCAACCAGCTTTGCGGCCCCCGAAATAGTAATTGGGAAAGTGAGGCAGTGTCCTGTGTAGGATTTGGGCACCTCAATGTTCTTGTAGCAGAAGTACCTCTCCCATTCCAGATCACGACAGATGTCATTCTCACGAAATATGTGAGAGATGAGGTTTCCTGAGAACGAGATAGACAGAACCAGAGAGACAGATAGACAAACAGGCAGTAACACTACAGCATATTACAGAGGGGGATTCAGTGAATCTGTTGTGTTTGCCTCACGGGAAAAAAAGCCATGTCTTACTCTCGCTGCTAGCTGGGGTGAAGTGGTCCATGAGGTAACCAAAGAAATTGTAGAGCTGGATTGAAAAAAAGAAAAGAAAAGAAAAAGGAATGTTTTATGATGATGACTGATGCAAGTTGAATTAAAATCAATGACAATACAATGTTGGCCAGGAAAGTGATTCACCATTTTATATTAACAAAGTAACGTTTATAATAATTTGTTGAATTAAGAATATCTGCGTAGTTGATTCGTCATGTGTAAGATGCTATGAAATCTCTGTTTTGGAGACTAATGTGGGCTTTTCCTTAACTAGTTTATGTAGTTTTGATGCCAGGTCCATGCAAGTGAGTGTTCAATTGCCGACACCTTGATCTGGTCCTGTTCTCCTGCATATTCGATGGACTGGAAGATGTTCCACGTACATCTACGTCTCATCTCTAGTCGGGCCACGTACTGACGATACCAGCGCTGGATCAGAAGGGCCGCCCGCATGGCTGAGGAAGGAAGAAGTGATACGAGGGAGGGAGAGGGAAGACGGTGTACAGGAAGGAGAAATAAGAAGGTAGATAGAAATACATTTGTGGCAACATTTTATCACACATAAATACAAATATCTCATTGGAATGCTCATTTTTTTATAATTGTGTTGCAAGGCTCACCTGTAGCAGCTTCAAAGATAGCAGAAAATTAGAGTACACCACTCAGTATGACAGTTTGGTTTGAACGATTGCTTGATATTGTCTTATACACATATCACTGTAAGGTTTGTGGAATAGAAGCATTTACCTGGAACTAAGATGCTCACTAAAGAAAAGAATCACACTGTCATTATTGAAAGTGTCAGACACATGTACACATTTACCTCCTTTATTTAAAACTATTTATATTCAAAACAAATATCGAATTGGGCTAACAGGAAAACATATGTTGTACATAACTAGCTTTTGGCATTATTCAACAGTGATTTCATTAGCTAATGGTCAAGGAAAGAAAAATAGTGTTGCACCCATTTCACATTTCTTCAGCTGCACTTCATCTGATTTCCCCAGTCCGCATCCCATGGCCCTTTGCTCTTGTCACTGCCGTGTAAACAAGAGCACAGAAACAAAGCCAGGGAATGACTCAATTGTTTTGGGGAAATATTTCATAGCTTACTCGCATACCATATTAATCCAATTAAGATCCAATAGATTAAGTCTGTGAATCAGCCAGAAGGGTTAATACTATGACATGTTGTTAATGTTGAGACAGAGCAGTCAACTTTACCATGCGTATTTTCTAAACTTTCAAACATTTAAACAAAGCAAAACAGCATCATCACGTTCGAAATTAGACTTCTATGTTTATATTGTGTACCGACGAGGTTCTTTAACAAAAGCACAATGTCTGTCAAATGGGCAATGGAATTCTGATTGCCTGGAGATTCTAGATATGTGGACTTTACAAATCAAGTAACATTTAAAACATTTTGACGTACATACACATACACCTGCATTAACAAAGTAATATTAGCAAAGCCATATCTAATACTCAGTACACCATTCAAATGTTTAGCCAAATTACCCTCACCGGGCTATGAGACCTCGCTATCTCCCATCAGTACTCCAGCATCTCAGTAGAAAGCCAAATTTGAGGGTTCTTCAGACATGGCTAATTCTGTTAGTTGTCGCTGTGGCCAATAGCCTGACTATGCGTAGTTCGGTGGTTAGATAGATAGATAGATAGATAGATAGATAGATAGATAGATAGATAGATAGATAGATAGATAGATAGATAGATAGATAGATAGATAGATAGATAGATAGATAGATAGATAGATAGATAGATAGATAGATAGATAGATAGATAGATAGATAGATAGATAGATAGATAGATAGATAGATAGATAGATAGATAGATAGATAGATAGATAGATAGATAGTGTCTAACACCTTACAGACTCAACTTTCTACCTCTGGTTTTCAAGAAGCATTGTCTAAGGCTTGAACAACGAGACACAAGTGGATTAGGATTAGGGCTCTACGGCTGGCCTGAATACAGGGATTCAGGCTCGGCAAAAGGGCAACAGCTGGGGTACTCAAGGGTTGATTTGTCAACGAAGCAGGAGTTTTTTAACTGGATCGCTGTACATTCTTTATTTGTGGAAACTAATACACCAGCTCATTCAAATAAAATGTTCCATGTTGCCGTTGTACACACTTTTGGTCAAGAGCCACTTTTTTGTTACTTCTTCACTGAAAAGAACGCTTGCCTTTTCCCTCTGACACTGTAATTATTACCTAGAACGTCTTGTTCTTCACCCAGGTTAAATATGGGTTTGATTCTTCTCTGGAAATCCGGTGTAATTCTTCTCTGCTTTCAAACGTTATTACCACACAGAATTATACGATCATAAGTCATCTTGCTTTGATGTTGCAGACTGAGAAAAGAACACAGCTTTCTATTGGCACAAAGTATTACGTATTGTAACATACATCATGACACATATTACATGTAATTGAAAAAGTCAGGCCAAATAGACTGCCCTCAACAGCAGTGCACCAGCAACAGTGCACCTTGTCCCCATGCACAGCCCAATTGGAACACATTTTGAGTGGCCTGTTAAGGCTTCGGAATGTATTATTTTTAATGTATGTTGGTTGTTTTTATGCTAGGTGAGGCCAAAGACAAGGTCATATTCCAGTATTCTTCATTTGAGTAGTGCATATGTCTTTTTCCTTTCGGTTAAGCTCTATTAAGAGCAACGAGCATCACTGAAGAACTGCCTCTGTAGTACACACTCTGTACTGCTGTAATCTCCTCCGTGTATTAAAGACTCTTTGTGATTCATAGTGATGGTGGGCTCGGAGCAGCTGTTCCTGCCTAGACTATGTGTGCTTATGCTAAGGGCGAGGTGGTGAGTTGGGCCACACACTCAAGGGCACTTCTTTTCTTTTAGTTAGAAGGCAGATTGCACCATTGTGTCAGCCATGAACTGTGGCAAATCAAGGAGTGTCTTGTATGTGACTGTTGGAGGCGTAGGGCCGGTGCACACAAAGCTCCGTGTGTGTTGAACTAAACAACACAGAGGTTACGTAACTTAGTACAATTTTAATCATTTTTGATCTGTAAGCAAATCTTTTTAGTTTCATATACCTGAAGTTAACTAAGTGCCATGACAGGTTCCAGTTGCGACAAACCACTTTGCAAAATCCTTATGATCATAATTACATTGTTAAAAAGTAATTGACAAGCAGACAGCTCCCTTAATAAGGGAATAAAAGAGTATCTGACTTGTGTTTGACAGATAGCATGCATGTCTAGGGAACACTTTTGCATTAGTTGCCAAACCCACTCTACATCCCTCTAAAGCAAGCTGGGAAAAAACACTTATTTTCAATTTTTAGGCACAAAATCTGGGATGGAAAAAGTCAAGGGTTGGACTCAGCTTGTACTGAGCGTTCTTGAATGTCTAATGCTGTGGCTTGCCAACTGGTTAGACATATTACCCAACAGTCAACCAGGCTTTGGAGAAAGTTCAATTTAGGACAGACAGACACTAAATCATGTTTACGCGATGCTAAGCCAGTTTGGTGCTTAGGGTTCAGAGGTCACCTGCGAACACTAAGGTGGCCTTCTGCAGATGTCGGGAACAATTACTTGCCTCACAGCTCAGTGAAATATTTGCGCATTCTGATATAAGTGATCTAAATGCTTCTTTATTTTGCAGCCCTCTGGAGTCTCTGTCCTTGAATGTCAGGTGCAGGGTAACAATGTTATTCCGGTCATTATCAGTGCCGACTGAGAGCATTTTTCAAGTCAGGCCAAAACTGTTGGCAGCACATGTGGGATCTCAAAACTTCCTTAAGGAGGCCTGTCTGGCTATCAACTGTCTGCCTCCACTTGTCAACACGATCCGTATTCTACACTTCTTTATTAAAGGTTTAACATCTAAGGAAGTGCAAAAAGTGTGTGTCTCTAGGTGTCTATACTTGCACCAAATGTATGCTGTCCACTTGACAGAGAATTCTTTTTTAAAGGAAATCAAATAATGAAAAGGGCTGGTTTTAATACTGTAATACATGTTTCTGTTACTGTAGTGTAATTGGCCTATATGTTACTAGAAGCTCACAGTGATGGTTCCATGATCTTAGAGACTACTAACCTGCTATTTTCCGCGACGAGAATGTAAAGAAGAAAAAAAAAAGTCTGTTCTGTGGGTGGATCTGTTCTTGTTTTTGACAGAAAGGTCAAAGAAAAATGACTAGACTAGGTAAAGGTTGCCTTATGGACTCTGTAACAAGAGGGCCACAACACAACACAACACTCAAATAATCACTCTTTACCATAGTGTGCATAGGGCCACCTCTATAGGGTGCAAACTGATCAACCTGATTAGAACTGCCCAGCAGTAGAAAGATGGGACTGATTAAGTGGCCATTGAGCATGAATTGTACAATTCCTTCTTGTGTGATGAACATGACCCTCAAGTGCTGTCTTTTTTTCTTCGTCCTATCCATCAGTCACCTGCTGTTGAAAAGTGTAGCCTCCCTCTCTCCTCTCAGACACTCTCCCTTTCATCCTCTTTTTACAGTTTCACACAGACTGGTACAACAATGTTAAATATTCCAAGGCCAAGCGGCAGCAGGCTGAGATAAAAACTAGGTTCCCAGGCTACGACAAACAATTGCAACAATCCTTCGGAAGGTGACTTGATGCCCAGGAAGTTAGAACCCTTCTCAATCCGTACCGCGTTGAAACACTCTCATTCACTGTGCATCCGAAAATGTATTTTGCCTGGTTTTCGGTCGTGGTTTTTCTGAGCTGCTCGTTGGGGCACTCGTTTGTCCTGCACCCCTCAGAGAAAGAGCCTGGTGCACCCTCCGATCGGGATGCTTTAAGGACTGAAAGGTCAGTATCACAGCCACCCATGGGGCGAGCAGAATTTGTTCACGATTCAGGAAATGTGCTCATTTATCTAATTCGGCCATCCCGGTTAATACAAATCTAATTATATATGAACGTATGCCTCCAGTGTTATTACATTTCAACTGATGTTTTAACTGAATGGGATATCCACGGATTAAAATCAAACCTCAATATTTACTCTCATGATATTGAACATGCTTTTTTTATGTAATGCTCTGTAAGACTTTCTAATTCGCTTTTCAGTCATCTCTCTGGCAAGGAACTTAAAGTTGACATTAATATGTTGAGCATTCATCAAACTAATGATTTGCTTGATAAATGTCTGACTTGTGGGAACAAAAATATGAAACCATGATGAATTGGTCATCCTCTGTTGCTTTCAGGTGTCAGGGAGAGTCCTTGCAAAGCATCAGAAAGACTCTTCTGAAGGGGCTTAACATACAGACAGAGCCCCTTGTGGCTGCCGGGAGTCTAACCAAAATTCGAGAGCAGTGGAAGACCTCCTACAGTGCCATCTCTCACACAGCTCAGGAAAGAGCTGGTGGGTACAACCAGCATATTAGAGGTATATATAAGGCATACACATATGTTTAGATTGTTTTGTTAATTATTTGAGGTGTAGGTGCAATTTACGACTCCTAGCCACTATAACAATAATACCCTCCACCCCCCTTATTGTCTGTGCATTATGTGTGGGAATAAGCAATATGTTGTGTAAATCAGTAACCACAAAACCATTTAAATTGAAAGAGTGAAGTCATACAAATGCTTTGGTTTTACTATTCAGAGTGAAGTTGATAGGAAAATTTGTTCAGGAGATGTTTAAAAAAAAGATAGTCACTTCTATATTTCCTAAGGAAGCTCAAGATCTTTCTATTGTTAAGTTTGTGTTCAAGTTCTGTAAAAGTATTAATAGTAGGTATAGTATTAATAGCTTACAGTGTGTTCTCCATTATATGTTGGTGCTGTAACTCTATCAAGCATTTGAAAGTATTATATATGTAAGGAATCTGAATATGTAACCTTGCTGACCTCAAATCTATCTTCTTTGATTGCATTGAAAGAAAGGTGCAAACTATCTTGGTTAACATCATACACCTGTATGGGTTTCTAGTGATCCATTTGTTATGCCTAGACAAAAGATTGTGAGATTCAGAAGACTCTTTGTTAGCACTAAGATTCTTTAATTACCTGACTTTTAAAGTCATGCCTTGACATGCTATTATACATTTCCATTGTCCCTATTTCTTTGTGCTGTACATAATCAATTTTTAATGTGAATGTATTAGTTTATGTGTACAGTATGGATTTAATTGTACAATTTTTGTTGTTAATGGATGGCCATTTGATTTTTGATGATTAAGAGATTGCTATTTTGATGGGGGAAAGAAAGTACAGTCCTATCCTGTTCTGTCTCCTCAGCACCTGTTGCCTACTCCGATGGCCCCAGTGATGAAGTCAGCATGGCCCCAAAGTGCTGCCAAATGACCTCTCAGATCTTCCTGAAAGGTAAACACAACAACTGTTGGAATGTGGGACTCCATCATACGTTTGGGTTTTTGCATGTGTGTGATCATGTACAAGCTTTGGGCTTGGTGTCAGTTGATGGCACTTAAAACTGTTTTCTCTACAGATCTTGGCTGGGAAAACTGGGTCATCTATCCTGAGAGCTTCACCTATATCCAGTGTGCAACCTGCAATTCCCAGCTGGAACTAAGCACACAGCGCTGCCCGACACATTATCCCAACGCCGAAGGCAGCCCCATAGAGGTAATGTAGGCTATAATTTAAGTGCAATCACATTTACGATAGATCAGTCCATTTTCCTTTTCCCACATTTTTACTTTGAGTTCATTAAAATAGTACAGGAACAGTGATCCACCCTCAATGACAGTCCTTTTGTTTGTGCCAATGCACTGCAGTGCTTTGTCTATGCCAAATTCTTTTGTGAAAATCTAAATTTGAACAGAAGTTGGAACGTCCCAGGCACTACAATGGGCAAGGTCATCCATTCAGAGAAAAGTTGCATGTTTGTTAGATCCTTGTCCAAGTATTCCCATTTTTTTTGCATTCTAATCATGGCAGTCTAATATTAAAATGAGATGCCCCAAGAAAGGTTATCATATATACGAATTAAAGCCCATTTACTAATACTTAGTTTAGTAATTATTTTGTAATTCTAGACAATATTAAATGCACTGTTCAAGTTGGAACTGTATTTCCATTATATCTCAGTCTAAAACGTTTCTCTGTTTTTGCACAGATGCCTTGTTGCCAGCCCACTTCCCAACAAATGGTGCCCTTCCTGTACGTTGATGAACTCAACGCGATGGTGATCTCCTCTGTGCAACTGACCCGTTCGTGTGACTGTAGCACTGGCATCCAGCCCTTGCCAAACAAGGAATGAGTGCCAACGCCCATCATCTTTACCCACTCTCACACAAAGGACCACCTTCCACATAGAGCCCCCTTATTGGTCAAAAGCAAAAAGATGTGAAGAAATGAAACTGGTTTGGCTAGCAGCATTACATTTTTTGATAACAAATATTGGTTAAAACAGGTTGAGTAATCTTGGGGGTTGAAGTATTTTATGATGAAAATATCTAGGGACATTGTTTCTGAGGTCCAAAACCTTCATTAATCAACGCATCAAACTATCTATTTATTTCTTATAATTATGAATTAAAAAAGGACATCAAAAATAGATCCTTATATGTCAACTCTTTGAGCTTTTTTTCAAACATGAAATTTGTTGCGACCTGTTATCCTAATTTATGTTATTCTGGCAAAGGATTAAACATAAAGTATTGACTGTTCCCTTTAGAAATGTACATCCTTAAGCCAGGAAACTGTCAACTCTGAGCTGTGTAAAAATAGCAACGTCCTCAGTGACCTCTGGAATACGTATTTTATTTTAAAACTTGGTCATTTTGAAGTACTGAGCATTCTCAAATGAAACGTATATTACATTCCAACCCACAGTATTTTGATTAGCAGTTCTCCAACTTCCTGTAACTGAACATTGTTAAACCAAGTACGCTCTTGTTTTTTTTTGTTAATGTGTGTTTTTCATATACATTTACCTTTTTATATACTTGGAATTTTAAAGTATTCAGTTGTATGTGTATTATTACCTCACAGTTTATCAAAATATTTATCACTTTGGTTGAAAGCCATTATGCTATTCCCCAATACTAACTGAGAATGTTGTTTTTGTTTACCACAGTATTTTTAATCATTTGTATTATGTCATAATTTTTCACACTATTCTTAAAATAAATATTCCTTACACATTTTCTTCTTTTTGTATGAAATTGTCTAAATTCTTGTATCTTATCAGTCTTATTAATATTTTATAATTCTCAAAATGAACTTTGCAGTATTCATATTGGTCTTATATCATTTCTGACATGACGAGCCGGTTTGCCAGCTAATTCAAATCAGTTGCATTACACTTGATATCTGTCTGGCAGTTTGAAACATGATGGGAGAAAAAACAGCAAATGAAGAAATGTTGGATAGCCTTTCCAGAAGTTCAGACACTGTATGATAGATTGCTTTGCATTTAATTTCCTCACTGTAGAAACAAGTTATCACAGGAATTTGCTATTTTGCCAATTGTAATAATTAGTACTAGAAACATCATCAAAGTGGAGTAGCAGAGGCAACACAGTTAACTTTGTTTTTGATTTATTTTTGATTGTTATATTAAAATGTCATGGTGTTTCTTGGTATGACTTTTTCTTCTTTGCTTTGGAGGTGTCTTGTAAGTATGGGAAAGGAAAGCCTCCTGTCAGATTTCCCCAGTGACCTGCAGCCACTGTCAGACTGGGTGAGGGACTGCACCTCCTCTTCCGTGAAAATACTGGGAACACATAACAGGCGATCAGTCAACATCAAAGATTCTGTACAAGGTAAGAGCGGCGCAAAATCACGTTACCAGAACTTCAGCCGGGAATCACATGCCAATTATTTTCAAGCCATCTACTTTCTCACACTGATAACTGTGTCAAATGGAACCGTTGAACTGAAGTACACTCAAGGTCAGCACCTTTTTTATATTACATTTGAATTGCAATTGCATTATTCGTTCGTTTAATATATTTTCGCTAAATACATTAACCGCGGTGTTGTGAACAAGATTTGAGTCTTTCTCCAGTACTTATACAAGTTGTTGTTCTCAGTTGTTTTATGAGGATCTCTGTGTGCTAAAAAAAACCTTGACCTTGGAGAGTACAGCTGGTCTTTGACCAATTTTACCATTGGGGAAAGATTGCACCATGCAAATGTTGTTCTGCAAGTGGCTGAGGCACAGACAGATGAGGCACTGGAATTGAGGCCCACTCTCCTAAAACACTGATCTCACTGTAATTCAGTACCAAATTTATATACTGCACCCATACATTTCAACAATATTAGACTGCAGATAGACTACTTGACAGTCAATGTTCTAAGGGAATGTTTAGTGGATGCAAACAAAAAATAGTGCAACATTGCACATGGAGTGCACAAAGAAGCAACCAGGGCCCCCCCGAGCTGTCATTTTAGTCTTTATTCTCTAGAAATGAATATAACCGGTCTGTATTGGTAACTAACTACCCTTGTGTGCTGAGTGAAAACAATTATATGCATATATTTTCCATGGATCTCTTAAAGTGCACCAGGTGGATGCATTTAAATGTTGAATACATGCCCCTGGACCCCCTTACATGGTTAGGAATTCCCCTACAATTGTTTCACAAAATAGGGGCCCCTAAACAACATTTTGCAGAGGGCCCCCAAAAGCTAGAAACGGACTTGTAGGCAAGAATCTAAAGACTTCTTAAGATTTCTTTGCTTTAGTCAACTTGTTAAATTACCAATAATGTGCCTAGTTTGTCTAAAACGTAATCAAAATGTTCTATTTATTTTCCTTATCATATTAAATCTCTCTCTTGTTTAGGGCAGATCTACTCTTTTCGTACTAAATGGCACTTGGCCTGAGCTGGAACAAAAACCAAGTGTCTTGCCCCAGCTTGTGCAGAGTATTTTTGGATGCGTGGATCCCTAACAGGTTGATCATTTTCATCCAACATCCCCTTGGCTTGGAGGATGGCTTCGAGAAAGTTGATCTACTTGATGATAAACCAGAGTAGTCCGCAGAGCACACTGAACACCTTAGCACTCAACGAGACCCTATAGCGCACTCGCTTTTATTTAGTTTAGTTGGTTATCAGTGGTGATTGAGATGTCTTGTGTTCAGATGACATCTGAAACCGTGGCCAGTGCACATGTGAGCTTAGAACATCCTTTATAAAAGAGACCCATCTGGCCATTGTTTGCCTTGTCCTTTTCAACAGAGCATGTTATCCATTTGGGTGGGGGGGTGGGGTGGGGTCGGGGATAGGGGTGGGGGTGGGGGGGTTGATATAAGAGGAAGTCCGAAAAGTGTATTACTGTCTTTGTGCTATTTATGCACCTGGGTTTGGTGGCTGGTGTTGATCGAAAATATGCAGAAGGGGAGAAAATAGATGGTTCATCTATTCAAGTTTTTGTTAACATACCTTTCTGTGGTTCCTTATGTTACTTGAAATACACTGTAATGCAGTGTATTTGGACAACGTTGTGGTTGAAATGCTAAGATTTGAGATATATAATGCTGTTTTGATGTTGTCTCGGTTACACCCTGGATTCGCCAGTATACACCTGCATATTCTAGGCATAGCTGGACTGTGCATCACATGCTGCCCATATTTTGATACCATATTTGTCCGGTTTGCTTGGTATGTATTGTCTGAAGGGGCAGCACCCACGAAATGCATCCAGACATTCATCCACAGTCACTGGGGGGCCTGGATTGTAAAGAAAGGGTAATCGCTGAACCCACTTGTCCAATACATTCCGTATTCCTGCAAGTTTGTTTGATTATAAAATTGCATGTTAAGGTGACCTCGACATCTTCCAAAACAACCAAAGCAAATGAGAGTAAAATGTGGACATTCGTTATGTGTTTATACAGCTAAAACAGCCTGGGGGCAAATTGGCCCCAAAGAACACCGATGCTACAAAATGTGTACAGGACATAAACATATCATCATGTTAATTTTATGCTTACCAAGTTGTCCCCATTAAATTAGGAAAATTCATAAAGTGTGACGCCCAAAAAATTATGTTAATAATTTATTTAGACACGTTAAACATTGAATGGGGTCAAATTGACCCCAAAGATAATAGGAGGTTTAAGTGTTGTGTTTTTTTATTAAATCTTAACCCATCAACCATGTGCTGATAACCACTGTAGCTTCTTCCTTCTCTCAGACACTCTACTCTAAGAGTTTCACACACAGCGCTACAGCAATGTTCAGTATCTCAAGGCCAACCTGAAGTATCTGAGATAAAAAAACGAGTTCACAGGCTACCACAAACAATAGCTGCAGTCCCTCTAGCCTGACTCGATACCCACACAACTAGATCATTTCTAACTATCCGCAGTCACACCACTTGCCATACCTGCTTAAGATCAACCTAAAGGATCAAGTCCACTTATTTTCACACTACATTTCACTTGATCTGATCTGCATTGTGGCCCACCTCTTCCGCCAAAATGTCCTTTGCGATGTTTTTGATTGGGGTTTACCTAGGCTGCTCACCTGGACGCACATTCGTCCTGCATTCCTCTGAGAGGGAGCCTGATGCATCTTCTGGGTTGTCTGCTTTGAGAGCTAACAGGTCAGTACTGAAGTCATCCATTGGTTAAAACAATGATACTCCACACATTTATTAAATTATAGAATTAATTACTTAATTAGTGTTTTCGTTTTGAAAAAAAAGCTAATTGTTTCTTGTTTGTTTTTTGTCACTGAAATTTCCGCTTACGAAGTTGTCAAAGTATCAATATAGAACCTCTAAATATGGTTGAGCTACGTCATGATTTAATAGAAGTGTATGCTTGGCCAGGTCTAAAAAATAAGTTTCCCCGAATCCCTATACCTGGAAGTACAGTGAAAGAGTACATTTTGTCTTGTTGGTCTAAGAATTATGACCTTAGCAGAAACATGCTGTATTACTTACGCCATAGCTGCAATCACTCTATCAAAAAGGAGCTCTCCAGCTGCACAAGACAATTGGCAATAGTCTCAACCTGCATTTTGGTATAAGTGGTATACTGAATAACTAAAACATGTTTATAAACGGATTGGTTATGCACTATACAATTACGTTTTTGGTGTTTGCACACATAATTCAATTTTAATGTCATAAATGGCCTCTACAATTTGTTTTTTTAATATATTTGTAATGCTGTAACAAAAAGCTGGCTTTTTGAAATTTCTTATTCATTAATGTTCAATTAAACCTACATTTAGGTGGACACATTGTGATTAAAAATTGTCTTTTCAAGAGACCTGCAGCTGCGCAACAAAAACATGGGATTCCGACAGATAACATAATTTCAGACATTTACAAAACATTCACATTTTCCAATCGCTATTTCTTCCAGTCCTTTTATAATGTCCTTGGATTTTCACAAAGAGACCAGGTCTTGCAGTCTAGGACTGTTCATTCCACGTGAGAGGGCCGCAAAAATGAAAGCAGTCCTTCCCAATTTCGTTCTGGCCTTCCTGTGACTGCAGACAGTAATTTCCCCGTTTGAAATGAGTGTACATGCCCAGATAAAATAGTAGGAGGCCTAAGATTGCCTTATAGATCAAATATACTAATGACTTAACCAACAGACTGATAAAGCTATCCAACAAATGCAGGCGTAAAGAGTGCAATGGAGAGGGAGTGCTGTACAATTTGTAATGGATCCCACTGCTCCATGGTAAACAGTGTCGAGGAGGCATAAAATATCCCCATAATCTATAACAGGCACAAAAGTTGCAGAAACTAATTTAATTTTAACGTTGGAGGAGAAACAAGACTTGTTCCTGAAATAAAAGCCCAATTTTAGCTTTATTTGTTTCACTGCATCTGCTGAAAATGAAGCTTACAAGGCAGGGAGTCATCTCGGAATCCAAGATATTGACAAGAAGACACAGCCTTTCTAATCTTGGCTTAAAAATTGGTAATATGTGGTGGATTAAGAGACCTTTGTCATGGGTCAGTACCCAAACACCATTTAAGACAAATGTCAAATGTCTCCTTAAAATGTCAACCTGGAGAAGTTTGGGCCTGGAAAGCATGACCAAACTAAAATGGAGACCAAGCAGCCTTCACAGTATCTAGACTAAACAAGATGGTGAACAATGAGGAACATTCCTATCAAGAATTGGATTTTTACCTAACTCTGTAAATGTACTTGGACATTCAAAACCCGTCAAAATCTGAGGTAACAAAGACTTGTCAGGCTTCCATTGAAAACATTCTAATTCTCTTCACTTATTCTCTTTTGTTTTCAGGTGTCAGGGAGAGTCCTTACAAAGTATCAGGAAAACTCTTCTTAAGGGGCTTAACATACAGACAGAGCCCCTTGTGGCTGCCGGGAGTCTAACCAAAATTCGAGAGCAGTGGAAGACCTCCTTCAGTGCAAACTCTCACACGGTTCAGGAACAAGCTGGTGGGTATATTGTAGTGCATTTCCTGCATAAAAGATACTTACTATAATAGTCATATCCAAACTAAATATGTGCATAATCAGCAGGAATGAACAATGTTATGTTTTTTCACTGTCCTCTTAGGGCCTGCAGTCTACTCTGAAGGCCCCAGTGATAACAGCACAGTCTTGAAGTGCTGCCAATTGAGCTCCCAGATCTTCCTAAAAGGTACATCGTCAAAACTATTATCCGTTATGTGTTTGGCATGTATGTGTTTGTTTGGTCAAGTACTTGCGTTGTCTCTGGTGTCAGCCAATTACATTTAACTCTGAACTGATTATTCAACAGATCTCGGCTGGGAAAACTGGGTAATCTATCCTGAGAGCTTCACCTATATCCAGTGTGCAACCTGCAATTCCCAGCTGGAACTAAGCACACAGCGCTGCCCGACACATTATCCCAACGCCCCAGACAACCCCATAGAGGTAATGTGATGGTTTAAATGTTTGGCTAAGTAATTTATTGCCATCTAAAACAGTAAAACCTGTAACACGTAGTGTAGGGGTACATCTTCTTTCTGTGATATGACAAGTATTAAGCTGATTTAGATCATCAATAGGGAATTCACGTTAATGGCCTTACTTGCATGAAGATGAACAATAGTTTATCCATTCCAACTTCAATGCGCGGTCCTGCCGGATGCCAAGCCGTCGATGGAAAATACCAAATGTTACCTGTTCTTTGGTGTCTTAAATATATCTTACACTAATCTGTATAAAAACATGTATGATTTAATGACGTAAGAGTCACAGTATCCAAGTAGGCTATACTGTTTTCATTGGAACTGCTTTATCAAGCTCTCTTTTCCAGTGTATTTCAGTCTGAAATTTCTCTCCATATATTTGCCCAGATGTCATGTTGCCAACCCTCTTCCGAAGAAAGGGTGCACTTCCTGTACATCGATGAACTTAACACAATGGTGATCTCCTCTGTGCAATTGACCCGCACGTGTGACTGCAAGAGAGGGATTGATCCACTGTCAAAAGAGGGATGAGAGGCAGCCACCTTACAGAAAGAGCCCCCTCCCCTTTAAGTTGAAAGAAACATATTGTGAAGCAATTCAAGTAGGTATAAATTAAACAGGAACTATACTGGCTATTGAATTCCTTGTTTGAGAACAGTTCAGGTTATTAATAACTATTGACTGTTTCATAATTGTTGAAATTACAGGTGTTTTTTGTGTATCCTGTTGCCATGGCAAATTTAAAGTAGCATCTTTAAACAGTAACAATATTTTATGATCTCTTATGACAATTTATGACTAGGGTTGGGTATCGTTTCAATTGTATCAATCCCGAATCCGCTTATTGAATCCGGTTCTTATTTGAATCTCTGTTCCACTTACAAAATTATTTGCAGAGGAAAAAATAACAAATATGCCCACAAAAAAAAGCTCACATTTATTAGATTAGCAAACCCTAATAATACACTAAAAACAACTGAAAAGTTAGTTTCATAAAACAGCTTTTTTTTTATTAGCACGCGGGAAATATGCTAAATCCGCGACTTTTCTTACGTGCTTTGTTGCCACACTGCATAACAAATGACGTGAGGTTAGGTCCACTTGGCAGGCCCTGTCAGCTCATTTCAATTTGTAAAATCTGCAAAAGTTAGGAACCGAGAAGCAGAATGAAAACGCCCGTGTTTTATCGAATCCACCTGTTCAATGATATTTAGAGCCGGTTCCAACTTGTAACCGGGTCTTGATACCCAGCCCTATTCGTGGCAAGAATCTGGCGAGGGATTGCATATTAAGTCTTGAATGTTCCTCTCAGAAATGTGAACTTTGAAGCCAGGAAACTGTCCGCCTTGTTCTATGAATAACAGCGATCTGGTTCAGTGAGCTCCATGCTCCAGATTTGATTTGAAACCATAGTTTAATTCAAAGTGCTGTGCAAAGAAAACAACTCTTTCCCAATTATCTCCCCCCAGAATAGTTGAAAGTTGAAAGTTATGGACAAACACCCTCATTTGTTTAGCGCTTAGTTTGCACATAGCCTACTTCTATTGGCAAACATCCATCCTTCAAGTTGAAATGGGTGGGCTAGCCTGGTGGGAACAAAGCAGCGTTAACTCTCACGAAACAAAGTGTGTAATTTAGTATGAAGGTGTTTTGTTCTTGTTGAGTAAAATCATACACAGACCTAAGAAAGAATTGCCATTTCAGTATAGATTATTTGCCACATGGGACTGGGAGTCCTTGCAGGATTGCTCATCCTAGCTGCCCAGTCGTAGGCCTATTGTGTATCAGTTCTTAAGTTCCTGAAGTAGCATTCTATAGACTAGGCCTACTATGGGAACTTTCGTCCATTGGCTTTGGAACTGATTTATGTTTTTGTTATATTTACCCTTTTTAAACTCTTTAAGATAGGCCATACAGTATCTATTACAATAACATTTTTACCTCATTATTCACCTTTTCAGGTAATAATTTGATCTATCACAGTACATTTTGTTATTTGTACTAGTATTTTAATCTTTTGTATAATGTTATAATTGTTTGCTATATTCTTAAAATAAAGAAAACTCTAAAGTATTGTATCCTGGTCTTTACTTGACATGCAGTTTTGTAAAAAGTACCTTTTTATCATATTTAATTTATATTCTAATTCTACGTGTTTTTATTATACTATATTATTCATGTCACGTCACGCTAACTCATATCACCCACATTAGATTTGATATGGCAGTTACCGACTGAGACTGGATGGAAGAAAAAACCGCAGGATAAGAAATGTTGGCTACCCTTTCCAGAAGTTCAGACGCCGCTTAAGAGTTTGCTGCGCACTTCTGAGGAGGGGTTCTAAGTTTTCCATTGCAGTGCACACATTTACATAGCAAAACTTCAAAATGCCCTTTTCTGACTGCTGTAGACACAAATCATCGCTGGATTTTGCCATATGAGATTTTTTCCCCCCACAATTTGAACAGATACAGCAGCACGAAGCAGAAATTTAGCCAAGTTTTTCGTTTGCTTTGACTTTGGATTGTTAGAGGGAAAATGGCAAGGTCCTGCTTGGTATGGCTTTTCTGTTGCATTTTGACTCTTTCCACTGTTTCGATGATCGTGAGGGGTTTCGTATGTAAGGAAAAAGACAGACTTATCGCAGAGATACCCTGGGACGCGCCGCCACTATCAGACTGTCTAATGGACTGCACTTCCAAGACATACGTGGAAATGCTGGAAACACAAGACACTCGGTCGGTCCGAATCACAGATTCCCATGTTGGTAAGAGCGATACTTTATTACATTCTCGCAACTTCAGAGGGGTACTCTGCTAATAAAAATATCAAACGCCATCGGCTTTTTCACACTGAGAACAGTGTCATCAGCAACAGTTAAACTACAGCACTTGCTCTTTTAAATCGGAAGAGCAAGTATCACTATTGGTTATTGGCATGTTTTAGTTGATTACGTGAGTTAGGCTACTGCAGTACTGTGAACCAAATATATCTATTCTAATCCTCCAGTTCTTTTCCAATGAATTGATTCAGGATCTTTGTGTTCTAATAACCCCTAGGTGACAATGGAGACAACTGCTGGTCTATGCCCAAGTGTATCATCGGTGAAACTTTGCAGCACGCTTATGTAGTTCTAGATGTGTCCAAGGCAGGGAAAAGTGAGCCACTGGGATTGAGGCCCACTTTCCCTTTCCCCAGTACTGAAACGCTGTTTGCAGACCACAGGCCCACATCCCTCCCGACTCCCTGTGGCATCCCATATGATGTCACAGGTTATCTTAATGCAGCGGAGAGAAAGCAAACATTTTGTGTGAATCTTGTCCAAAGGAAAGGGTACTTGGGGGATGCAATCTTAAAATGTCCACCATTCATGGTGACAGTATGGCAGAAAGGTCAAAATGGAGGGGGGTGAGGGGGGAGTTATTAGTGGACAAATGACCCAAATGCAGTGTGGTCTTAAGTTTGGTTTCTTAATAATCTAATCCACATGTATTGTATATGGAGTTCCACAGAAATAAAAACTAGTTCTCACAGTCTGTTGTAAATCAAGGCATTAACCAATCATGTTTAAATTAAGTTGGGTTCTTAAGTAATATGTAGTTGATTGAATACTGAAACAGAGCGGATCAAACAGCAAGTATATGTGTTTTTCGTTGTAAATATAATGTAAGCTTCATGAAGAATGTGAACATAATAAACATGGTAATTTGCTGTTTTTTTCTTGCTTATTGATCAAACTTGAGTGGTCTGTACAATTTACTCGTTAACATATTAAAACTATATGTAACATGGCCCAAGGATTGTTAAATGTCTTATATGTTACAAAATAATATTAAGGCCTATATCATATATGACAAAAGGGATGGCCAAAATAACAATAACAAAACCATAATAATTCTTTAGTTAATAAACATTAAGAAACCTGCAATCACTTTCTTCCACATGACATTTCTTGAGAAACAGAAATGATGACATTGTCTGCTGATTTTGAGACAAACTCATGTTAACTGATGTGCTTACATGATCCTACCTCAGGGTGGCACACTGGCCACGCAAGGTTTCATAAAAATAAATACCTTTAATTCCCTGTAATAGCACTGGTATTGCCCTAGATTAGAAAGGAGGAAATGTCAGTGTTTACTATCACAAATAAAACTACAATATAATCTATCTAATTTGATATAATAGACCATAGTGAAAACAACTAGCAATACATTCAGACAGTGCTTACGCAGTACAAGCCATCACATATGGGCAAAATGCAAAATGAAAAGGCAAGGGTTTCTGGACACCACTTGTTTAGGGTAACTCTGAGCAAACTCTTATCTAACACATACTGTTTGCGGTACTTCTACTGCTGGTTAACTAAAACCAGATTCCTACTCTAGACTTCCAAATAACTAATACTCATTAGTATTAGTACTAGTCGAAGTATTAGTAGAATGGGGTGTGGATGTTTACGTTTTGACACAGAAGAGGCGACTGGAGGACACTGGTAAGCAGGTGTATGTGATCAGGTTCAAATAATAAATATCAACATTTACACACCAATAACAAACAAACAAACACAGCTAACCATGCAGTCATCCAAGACAAACAGTTATGAGGCATAACCATTCATCAAGTCACACCGCTGGTCAGCAATGCAGCAGGTTAA
Organism: Aplochiton taeniatus; assembly: GCA_017639675.1. NCBI lineage: Eukaryota > Metazoa > Chordata > Actinopteri > Galaxiiformes > Galaxiidae > Aplochiton > Aplochiton taeniatus. The sequence continues at coordinate 8,359,631 of CM030172.1, forward strand.
CTAACTTGTCATCCAACAGGTTAACTAACCACTCAGGCTGGCAGCCACCCAACCAGTCAGCAATTTAGGCAGCAGGCCAAATAACCAGACAGACGTTCAACAATCCAGCCAGCCAGCCAGCCAGCAAAGCAAGTATCCACTCGTAAACTCGCTCAAGCCCCCTCTCTTTGCAGGCTACGAGGTAAGGCTGGGTTGGCGTTTTGCGTTGGCAAGCAACCTACAGTGAGTCCAGCTGCACTACAGGGTGAGTGTCCAGTATCTGACCTTTCTCTGTGGTTAAGTCACAGGCCGAGCTCTCGCAGAGCTGTGCTATCGGATGCACGTGTCGCTGCCCATGCTTCTTCCAGCATAGCTCATGCAGACACATCTGACCCTGCCCCCGGCAAACACTGGCAGCGCGCCAGCCAGTAGATGGTCTCTAAGGGCGTAAGCAGTCCCCTGATTGGTCTAATCAACCCCTGTATTTTGGTCTGTTGCTTTGGCACGTACGGGTTTGATATTTCTGTCCAAGCACAGCTCCTCTGAGATTTGACTATTTACTCTCTACGATTTAACCAGATTACTGTAAAATATTTGCTACAGAAAAGTATGTCTTTAAAACTGTATTTATAAACAGGATATTATTATTACTATTTATTCTTATGGACCCCCTATCCAACCAAATGCAGAGTGAGGTTCGAGCTTTGTCTTGCATTCCACAATTTTCACACTACTTTGTGTAAAGCTCGTCTGTGGTATCATTACTTCGATGCTTCCGCTGTGGCGCGAGACCAGCTTCCCTTCGAAAACATTGGTTCAGTATAAACGGCAGGAATCAGCTGACCTCTAATTCACACACACACACACACACACACACACACACACACACACACACACACACACACACACACACACACACACACACACACACACACACCATGCACGCACCATGCACATACCTACATCGTGTATAATATTATATGTGTTAACACTCGTTCACACTTTAACCCCCCCCCCCCCCTCTTTCTCTCCCTTTTTTTTTAACTCCCCAACACAGAGACTCCTGGAAATGCAGTGGGAACCTTTTTTGTGGCATACTGCAAAAACAAGCACTATTTTCAGAAGGGACAAAGCATGTGTCCAACTGTCCATAAGCTTGATATAAACCCTCCAGGCCTGTGCAGGGCTTTACAGGGTGGGGAGAAGGCCATTTTTTTTAGCCAATTGGTTACTGGGGTGCTCAAGAGATGATTTCTCTCTCTCTCTCTCTCTCTCTTTCTCTCTCTCTCTTTAAAGTACAGTGGGATAGATGTTAGAGGTTAGGACCAGTGATTTCGATGGATTATAATTTAGATAAGGTCTATTCACAGTCTTGTATAATGTGATTCTCTCTCATAGTGATGTAGACTAACTCTAGACAAAAATGCTTTTTATTCTAATAAATGCATTACAAACTACTGCCATTGAAAGGTTCCAGGCACACGTAAGATAAGGGGGGACTATTTGCTGCAATGTCGACCAACAAGTTGCTATGGTTTTCCAGAGCAAACATGCCCTTGTTGTGTTTCGGCCTAGCCTGGCCTGGCCCAAGCTCTGGATACAAATGGGATTTCTGTGTCTCCACCACGAGAGGTGAAGAGAGACAAGGCTTAAAGGCTTTCAGCACAGGAGCCAGCCAGTAGGCTATCACATGACCATAAACAGTGGATGTGGAAAAGTTGTCTGCCCTTAGAGATAACCAGTTGAATACACACATGCAATCGTAGCCTACACATACAAGTACACATACTACTCGAATAATGTTTGGCTGAGGAAAATGTTATAATTCATATCCAACTTCTCTTGACAACTCAAATAGATAATTTTACCTGTACGCATCATAATTTTATTTAAAGATAGTTTGGAGAAAAATGTCAACATTAGGTTCACATGCAACTCACAATTCACATGCAACTCATATTCAGTTAAATTCAACAGAAGTAATTTTTAGCAATCAACTGTTGGGTAGCATCTTTTGATGCTTTGCGCTCAGTCATGATGAGGTGAATGCAGAGTCATATTTTAGTGTTAAGAGATGACCAAAGTCATAAGACACAGGTAGGCTATGTGCACTGTTTGGCTGTATCTTTTAACAATAAAATAAGGGAGTAACTACTATAACTTGTTTTTGAAACATTTACTTAAAATGAGCCTATAGGCCTAATTGTGTTCAACAAAAGTTATAATTGTTAATAGCCCACTGGCATTGCTCATAGGCATTCTGCCCCCTCCACTTAGGCCTATTGAATTATGAAATGATGCAGTGAAACTATTTACTTACCTTTCTGTGTCCCATGATTTGATCATGGAGGGGCATCACAAAATGTGGTTGGGCATAATCAGTAGGCCTATACCAAGTTAGTAGGGTTGCCACTTTAACGGGAACTTTTCGGAAAAAGATATGTTCCTACTTACCCCTAGTCAGACGAGATGATCAATATCAATGGTATGATAGCACGTCCATTAAGGAGTTATTTAGGCAAGTAGTTAGGTAAATGTAGCCTAGCTTAGAACAATGACTGTAAGGCAGTAGCGCAGGCTAACTTGGTTCTGCCAGGCTACCTACTCAACTCAAGGTTTCGCCACCAAATGCGTATCTGTTTCAATAACAGCAACAGCAACCGAAATGACTCATTACTGGACGTAGGCCTACAATGATTGTACTAATCATAACATTGATATTGATCATCTTGTCTGACTATGGGTAAGTAGGAATATATCTTGTTTCCCCAAAAGTTGAACTCTCCCTTTAAGCCTCCGAAAACAAATATATTCAATTGTATGATGTGCAATACAAGTTCAAGTTATGCCAAATCAAATGCAGTTTCTGGTGGCACTAATCTCAGGTCATACGGGAATTCCAGTTGCATTACCAAATATGTGCAATAACAAAGTAAATCCAAGCACATATTTTTCTAAAAGCTGTCAGTTCACAAATACCCCACGCTCACCCGCACCATTCTAGTTAAATGGAAAGTTTAACTTGATTCCCTTTGCCAGACACAATTGGAGCTAGTTTGCTAGAAATAAAGAGAGAGGGTGACTTACTTTGTTACTGAGGCAGTAGTCTACATGCTCAACACTTTGTTACACTATGACTGTTCTCTTATCTTATATCGCTCACATTCATCAATCTAATAGGCATGATATTAGTGCTTACTATTCAGTAATGTAGGCCTCCTGTATTAATCCTTGCCCCAAAGGTATTAGATATAGGCCTTACATCTAATGTTTGTTTTAACTGATAAGCATAAAAATACAGTTGCAGAGGGTATCCTACTTCATCGATGGCAGAAGAACATGAGGTAGGCCTATTTTCTGGAACAAGGACTGAATTGCGGAATGACAGTAGTCTAGTTTAGGTTGGCTAAGTCATATTGCCCATAGGTTTATCAACCTCTTTGTAGGCTAACAACGTATGTTGTCGAAGAGGAACACACGGACCACTGCTTCTCTTGCTCCATTTTCTGTGCTGTGCTTTCCAATTCAGTGTCTGCAATAAAAAAAAAATGATATTCAAAGAAAGGCACCAGCATCAGAGTATTAGGCTACAATGAAAACTCTACTCTAAAATGTGGGTCAAACGTTATTTTTATTTTTGTACACACATAGGCGTACCTTACATTTACGTAGTCTAGATAACAAATAGCATCAACAGAAAAGTTCTGACTATAATCCTAATCAGTTAAGGTTGAAAACATGTCCAAAGTAGGACTGCTGGGACGGTACCATTTCTTTGACGCAGGGGGACAAGTAAACTCAAGTCAACTCATTGTAACATTTACATGAGTTCGGCCAACTTTAACGAGGATAAAGTAACAAAGCATTTTTTTGACCACATGTGTTGTCATGTGTGGGAAATTCTAAGTCTGTTCATTGCATATATATGTGTTTCGTTTATCACATTAGTGTATGAAAGTAATGTCGTTCCCCGGATGGGAGAAGCAGTAGCACAATCCGGGCAGCAGGCAGTGAGGAAAGACACCTAAACGCGCTGAGACTCTCAGTGAGAGCAACGAACTATGAAAGAACAAATTATTGTTAGCAATTAAATGTAACAAATTCGATGGCATTCAGTCGGTGAACAATGTGATCTCGGAAAAAGACAATCCTGTTGCAAATTGTCGGAAACACATGGCAAGCAACTTGAAATTTGGTTTGTGAGAGGCACACCATGGCATCTCGGCCAAGGTAAGCAAATATCGTCGATAGCTGGTAGCTTGTGTGAGTCCTTTGCTAACTATCAAGCCTATTAGTAATAACCAATCGACATGTCACAGTTTGGAAAGTTGAAAACTACTTAGGCGCCTATAACTTTGATCAGTTTTGTGTTTGTGAGATGCAGGTTTTAGTCGTAATTTTGGCATCATAGAGTAGAAGTACGTGTCACGATAGCTAGGCTTTCAGCTTGCTAAGCAAGTCGAGGAAGAAGGTGGAATCAGCTGGAACCAGCCTGTCCTCTCTGTCCCTCAGCTGCTGATTGTGTATAGCGTGCGGTGGTGTGATTTTGCCAGCTGATCAACCATCGTGTCATTTAAGTGTTAACTGCTTGCCAACTCAAATTCGTTTTGTTTTCAAATTAGATATAGAATGTACTAATATTAAGGTGTGCTGTTTTGTGTCTGGCGAAAATCATGAGCAACATATTGGTTTTGACTAAATCATTGTCTCTAAAATAAGCGCAGTGTAAACGTTTTTGTTTTTAAATTCTTATGTAAGCTAATGTATGATGATTAACAACATTAACTACGTTTGCGATAAAGCGGGTAACGTTTGTCAACAATATGCTTTCGATCGTTTAACGTTTCTATTTTTACCAAACTTTTTATTACTGTGAACACTAAAGACTAGTAGAAATTCCAATACTCGCGTTAAGATTTCACATAGCCCAAGGTTTTGTTATTGGGCCTGTAGATACAATAACATTAAACACCGTATCACAAGTATACGATATCCAACTGAAATAGAACACAAATGTAACACTCCATAGACAGAAAGGTGAGGTTGTGACGAGCTTTTAGTACATAGTTGTAGGAACAGGCTTAGCTAAAATAATAAAAAGTGAAGCACGTATGGTGTATCTTAGCCCACTCTTGGAAGTGGTTGCCGTCCTATATCAGAAAGGAGTAGCTGCTTGCAGCTAAAGCACTGAGTAAAGCGTTCACCATAATATAGGTAGGCCTATGCCTTAGCGTCTACTACATTGTCCGTGTATGGTGTTTTAAAAATGGGAAGCGAGAAGTCTCTAGTGTAGTTATTCTACACGTCAGTTGAAGCCTAGTCAACGCTTTACATGCAGCCTGCATTAGAAATATTGTGTTGTGTGAAACCCTCGTTCTAGGCTTTAGGCCTCACCCATGTTTGTAAACATCCGTCCCTGAATGTAAAGGGATTGAATTCGTTTTTTAGATGGTGGAGAGGAGACACAGTTATGCACGTACACGGGAGCCTCCCACAGTGCTGGTCCCTTCCCCCACTCCATTGCTTTTCACTTAGGTTGAGGCCACAGAGTCTGCCGTCTAACTTCTGTGGCTCACTTGACACTGAAAGTCTGGCTGTCATAGTAGGCAAAGATCCTGCCTTTTGGGCTGCATTTGTCTCGCTTTTCTTGCATCATATCTATCAGCAATATACTCGGTGTCATTGATGCAAAGATCCTTTTGTTATTGAATTATCCCACTCATGGGATAAATAATATAATATAATAGAATTCACATACTTGTGCTTACACTCTGGTAGGCTCAATACACTTGACATGTTAAGCTGATGCATTTACATGTGTAAATACCATGACATAGCCATTAGCCAATCCAACGTGTTAATGCCACCCTGTTGCTCATAGTCGCCTAATTATAACATTATTGACCTAGGCTAATGTTTACCTGCCCCTTCTCTTTCATACACAGGTGGGAAATCATTAGGCTAAATCTTTTCGTAAACACAGCTCAATATTTCTATTGAGGTTTCATGTTTGGGCACACAAAGTAAATGTACGTAAGTAAATCGTACAGCATGAGAGATAAATGTCAACATCAGTGTAATCCTTCTGCCAAGCCTAGGCCTAATCAGTTTACATTATAGCCAAGAATAAACCATTTAACATACCTTGGTATATATGTCTTATTATCATAATTAAATGCTCATGGCTGGTGTTAACACAAACAAATGACGGATAAACTTGATGAGGATTAAAGGTACTCTACTGTAAGCATTTTAACATAATAGGATTAATAAAGCCAAGTATCTGAAATGAAATGAAAGCCAGGTATAGGTTATTTGTTTGGCTTATTTACGGGTTCTGATTCCCACATGCCAAATGTACTCCCTTGTAGTCTTCTTGTCCAAGCTCAGCTCTCTATGTTTAAGGTGCCCAGTGACACAGCAACGAGAGATTGTGGTGAAACCTTTGGGTATAGAATCCGAAAGCATCAAACGAATTAAAAGTTACAATTTACTCCATCTTGACCAATATTGACCTCCACAAAATATTTGACCAAGATTGCATCCAAAACGTTCAAAACATGTTTCTTTCATATAAGTCTAGGCTAGTAGGTCTTGGAAATGAGCATTGTAGAGCAAGATACCTTCAGAGGGCGTGAGGTGTGAGCCGTGCTTTTAGACATGCCACTGTGAACTGCCCGGGAACCACCACTTGTTTAGTGTCAAGGATGATACATCTGCGACAGACGAACCAATACTCCGCTGCGTTTTGTCGTAAATCTAGGCCACCACTTTTGTTGCCATGGTAGTGGTCCTATGGGGGGAGTTTTTAGATTCAGATAGCCCAGTAAGCGGGAAATGTACTTGTTTTGTGTGATTTAGCTAGGCTCCGCTTAGTAAATTAGGATGTGATGAGGCTACAGCTTAATGGACGGATTCTAAAACTTAGACAAATAATTGATTTACAGTAAATGTGGAAGAATAAATGAAACTTAAGTGCCACAAAACTGGAGGTGGCGAGGCCGATGCTAACTACATTAACCTCTCCAATTGTCTTACATGTATCATTGACTTTTGCACTCTTATCATCCATGGGGAGTATTGCAAACATATGTTAATCGTGGGATGCTATGCCCATAGGAGTCTGTCTGTCTGTCTGTCTGTCTGTCTGTCTGTCTGTCTGCACCTGTCTTAGTTTTTGGCCACTCCCCATGGACTCCCTCCATTGAGAGTGCGGGTGCACTAGGCCTAATTTACGACCGAAAATATCAGCCGAGTAACGAAACCCCTTTTATGCTAACCCGTTTCTGTGTTGTGCCCTTTAGCTTGTACAACGAGGAGAGGAACCTCCTTCGCATCCGAGAGCGGGAGAGGCGCAATCAGGAGACCATCCAGGACAAGGAGATCTACCCGGAAAACGTGCCTCTCTTTAGGGAACCCTACAAGGTTAGTATGGCCCGTTACCAAAAACTGTCCGCGTAAATCTCAAATTTTTTTTTTCTTCTTCTCTCCCACAGTCGTGTCTTCCTCCACAGGGAAGGAGCACCAGCTCTCTGAGCTCTGTAAAGCTTCCATTGTCTGCTGCTCTACGAATGCCCTCGGGGCGATTATCTGAAACGGCTCGGGGCCATTTCAGTGCTATCTGATGAGCTCCCTGAGAAGTGGGGTTCACACCCAGTCCCAGCTATCATTAGGCACTCACCACCGCCAACCCTGCCGTGTGTTAATGAGTTGCACTGGGACGTGTGTGACCTGCGGGCTGCTCTGATACGCGACAGACGTACAGGGGTGGACCTGCCCTTTTCTTTACCTCCTAAAGGGAGCGGATGCTGTAGTCCGCGTGTCCGCGAGGTATAGATCCGGGTCTCTCCCTCTCTGTCCCTCCCCGTGCGTATAAGTTTGATGTGAGCTAGAGACAGGCGGTGTGCGTGGCATACCAGAGTAGGAACTCTGTCTAGACCCCTTCTTTTGTGTGAGAGGGAGGACATGAGGAAGAGGCAGACATTCCATTTTCCAATTTCTTAGAGCAGTCACTCAATTCATGTAATGGCTGTTGCATAGGAGGTTTCCAAAGCTGTCCCGAATGCATGTACGCAGGCCTGGGATTATTACATGGTATAAATGAGGCAAAAAGCAAGTCTTCCAAAAACAAATTTTTGTTTAAATGCGGTAACATTTGTCATAGTGAGCATTTGCCAAACAGTGTAATTAAGTGTGCAGCAAATTATAAGCATGGCACCGAGTTGCACGCAGTTTTTTTTCTACTTTTCTATCTAGATTTGGTAAAGGATTTAACAGGCCCTAGTACCAGTACTGCCCCTAGATATCTTTTCCCTGTTCATTCTCTTCTCCCTTCCCCCCCATAGACAATGAACTGCCCATCACCAGCGATCACTCGCACACTCTCCCTTGGCCCCACTCCCCTGCCTGTCTCCCTGCCTCAACCCCTTGTCTGTCCCAATCACTTGTCAGCACCAGCAGCTTGTTATTTAGGGAGCACTTTTTCATTTAGCTCTAATTAGGCTCTCGGCCGGAAAACCAGCGAAAGGCAGCCCAAAAATAACGTGTGGTGAGACTTTTTCCCCCGATATGACGCTGAGCATCGTCTGGGGGGAGAGGGAGAGGGAGAGGGAGAGGGAGAGGGAGAGAGGGAGAGAGGGAGAGAGGGAGAGAGAGGGAGAGAGAGGGAGAGAGAGGGAGAGAGAGGGAGAGAGGGAGGGAGAGAGAGAGAGAGAGAGAGAGGGAGGGAGAGAGAGAGAGAGGGCGGGAGAGAGAGAGAGAGAGAGAGAGAGAGAGAGAGGGAGGGAGGGAGGGAGGGAGGGAGGGAGGGAGGGAGGGAGAGAGAGAGAGAGAGAGAGAGAGAGAGAGAGAGAGAGAGAGAGAGAGAGAGAGAGAGAGAGAGAGAGAGAGAGAGAGAGAGAGAGAGAGAGAGAGAGAGAGAGAGAGAGAGAGAGAGAGAGAGAGAGAGAGAGAGAGAGAGAGAGAGAGAGAGAGAGAGAGAGAGAGAGAGAGAGAGAGAGAGAGAGAGAGAGAGAGAGCGCTTGGGATAGGGAGCTTAAATCCAGGAAATGATGTTTTAGTTCAGTTGCTAGGGAGTCAGGCTTTCCAACATGAAAGCGTGGCGAGGTGTGGGATAATGAATCGCGCCTATTGGCCTAGCATACTTTGGTGATGTAGCTAATTGATTAGATTGTTTGCATAGTGGCCATTTGTCTTTCGTTGATCCACTTGAGAAAACTTGGCTTGCTCTCTGTGGCTGGTTGCTAAGACGGCTATATTTCCATTCAACGGCCCTTCAAGGCAGCCATGTTACCTGCTGGCGCTATTGTTGCTCGAAAGCGTTTCTTTTGGCCGGTCCTTATGCTTTTGGTCGGCAGGTGCTTGTGCACAAAGCCGGCCTCTCGAGGTGAACGAGGCAGGAGAGGCCGAGAGCTGTTGGTGACATGGGGAAGATGGTCGTGACCCGGTCTGTTGCCATTCCTCCTGCGGTTTGCGTTTCTGATGAGTCACGTTCTGTAAATAACTCTCCCCGGTCGGTTCATATGCACCGGAAAAGAAATTATAGGAAAAGAAATCCTGTGGCCAGGCATGCCATGGGTGAAAGAGTTGGCCTAATGAATGATAGGTGAGGATTGTAAATGGATCAGTGCTCTCGGGGACAGCCTATTTTGTGAAGGCGCTCAGAAGACAAAACACATCCCACGTAACGCATTGGTTTGGGTAGGTAGTGTTCAAGACGAGAAGCGTGTTACATGACTGGGAATCTGATATGAAACGGGAATGCTGGATCCTATTACAACATTTCCAGCCGCCTAGGTGGAAAGGGTTATGCTCTAAACACACTCCGACAAAGATATATTCAAGGTTTTCTGGAGCAGTTACTTTTAAATAAAATTTGCAGGCTGGCACTTGTGAAACTCCACTTTCTTGCCCACACTCAAACACAGCTGGCAACAGTTAATGTTGTATCAAGTGCCAAAGATTCAAAGACATATCAAACCTGTACAAACTAACCCGAGTAGAGTAGCGTTGAAGCTGAGACCAATTTGTACTAAACTTATTTACTTAACTTATTACACTTATCTCTTATCCGTCTCTCCAAGTGAGACAAAGCTGTGCCATGAAAAGGACATTTTGAAATCAAGGCAATTTTTTTTAAGAAACACTTTTCTTCAAAAATAAAAAAGTATAACGACGACACAGCAACAGTTATCAATATTTACGATGATCAAAAAAGGCTAATATGACTCCTCAAGGGTGGCCCTGTCACTGGAATCAGCCTTTTGAAATCCTGTCTCGCTTGAATGCTCTCGATCAATCAGTCTCGCTCGTTCTCAAAGGCCACATGTCAGTCCACTCTACGTGCCCTGCAGACTGGTTCTCTCCACCAGAAAACAATGCTGCAGTGTTTTGTGCAGAGAGGGAGCAGAGTGGAGTGGTAACGCCTGAATCCAAAATCGCCTACCGTAGCTTTTAAAAGGAGAGCTAAGATTTCCTCCCGGTGTTTTACTTGATCGTAAATACTCTAACAGGGTTTCAACAGCAGGGTGGCAGTGCTGTGAACATGCGGATTCACGCTGCTCCAAACGATTGAAGCCCTGGCCATTTATTGTAAACAAACTATAAACTATAAACATTCATCTGCATCACATAACTGTCTACAGGAGTCTCCTCTCCTTTTCTATTCTCATTGTATTAGTGCAGGTTTGTTCTCATATTGACATGTACAAGAAAAAAAAAAAAAGTGCATTCGCTATCATCATCATTCTGCATAATGCTGCTTTCTAATCGAAGTATATTTTTTTCACACAGTAAATTACTGTTCGTTTTAAGTTTTAAATATTGAACCATTGGCCAACAAACGATCATGGTCATTAGGTTTAACAGTTGAACTTAATTATTTTGCATCAGTTTTACATTCTTAGAAGTATCAAATAATATTAAAACAACAAACTATGCTCAAATCTTTGGAGTGTTCTCGATGTAACTCCTTTACTTTGAAACTTTGTTTTCAGACGAACAAAGGAGATGAGCTCTCCAGCCGAATCCAGAGGATGCTGGGCAGCTACGAGGACGTGAGCAACCCAAGCTCTGGCTCGGACCTCTACACCAAGGACCCTCCCTCCACCTCCTCTCACGTAGCGTTCGGACGAACCCCGCAGGGTCGACCGGCTCCGACAGACAAATCCGCCAAGCCTCCATTCCAGAACCCTTCGCAGCCCCACACCCTCCTCGCCAGCGGCGGCGGCAGCAGCAGCACTCACTCCTCCCAGCCCCCGAGGAAGCCCCCCGGCCCGGCCACCCATCAACAGCACCATGGACCCTCGTCCTCTTACACTTTACCAATCCTCAGCCAGGGGGCCCTGCTCAGCCCCATCGACACCCACCAGAGTGAGGGGGAAGCCTGGCCAGACCTCCGGGAGTGCGCCCGGCTCCCCCCGGTCCTCTCCGCCCTGTCCCCGCCGGGGGAGCCCATGTCCCCCTTACATTCCATCGACTCCGATCACCAGGACACGGACGATAAGGACACCCCGGAGAGGCTGCGTCCCCCCGGCCACCCCGCCGAGTCCCCCGGCAGCGCCGCGGACGCGTCCCCCCCCTTGGACCCGCAAAGGTCCCCCGGTGGCGCGCCACCTCCTGCCCCGGCAAGTGAGGGCTCCGCGCTGCCCTCTCAGACCTTCCCACCGCCCCTGGCCTCCAAGCTGCCTAACCTGGCCCCTAAGCCCACGGCCTACGTCAGGCCCATGGACGGCCAGGACCAGGTGCTGAACGTGTCGCCGGACCTGAAGCACTCTCCGGAGGACTTCCACGGGCAGCCCTACGAAGCCCATCCGGACCTGAAGGGCGGCAAGCCCAGCCTGTCCAAACTGAAAATGCCGTCTCAGTCTTTAGAGGTGAGAATGGGGAGCAGCCAGCTGCAACGCTTTATTGATAAATAAGAGCCAAAGTCTGTAAAATGTCAAACACTGGGCCGACTTGAGTCATTGCATATATGCACACCTAAATTAAGAAAAAGTATGATAAGTTGATAAGGTTAAGAATGTTTGTTCGTATGTCTGAAAAAAGCAATGCACACAAAATAAGGTAGAGCAAGCTTAATATGGAAAAAGCAGCAAAAAAAGGTTATTAGATAACAAGAAGCCTGATTTTATTTAATATAAGTCTCGAGAGCTGTGCTTTGTAGCACTGCATGTGTGTGGGATACGGCGGTTTGGATCCTGAACAGTGAGCAGTGGCGTTGGAGAATGAATTTGAATTGCCACTTGACTGGACTTTGAATGTTGACTTAATGTCTTCCAGTTGTCCTGAGTCGGCAAAAAAAAGACTTTAGAGCACGTACCCTGCTATCAATCCTTGAACATAGCTGGAATGGGACAATTCTGAGATAGGACTGGACAGGTGTTCATTCTGGGTTAATGTTACACTTGTAGGGTCCCTTTGCTCTGCCTCTGAAAGGCTGTGCATAGCCTGACTACTCAAATGGACTGACATTTTGGGCCACTTTCCCCTTGGAATAACATTTGCTGTGCTTCGTCCAAGCTTTTCCAGTGCAGCCTAGTCTGTTGTTTCGAAACAGGGGTTAATCATGACAGCGACAGTCCTGCCACACCTTAAGGGAAATGACTCAGGGTCTATTCGAGGTCAATGCCTGTTTGACTCCAATGAAAAGTGTAGTCTGTAGGTCTACGCGAGCGAGAGGGAAAGTCTTTATGCAGTGTTGAATTGACTGTTTCTTTTTTTAGTTAGGATAATCTTGGTGACGAATTCATTTGCCGTGGCAGTATTCGATGTCTGACGTCAAGCGACGGCACTTTCAAGCCCTACGTATTTTCCCGTGTTTCGTTGAAGCTTAGGAGAGAAACAACTGGCCTAGGCCCCTTAGGCCTCACTCCTAGCTCAGATAAATAGTGCCCTTGGAATTCCTCTGGTTGTTTTCTAATCCCCCCGGGTTGTTTTCCAACCCTGTTAGGCTTTGACCAGGCGGGGGTGGCCACCCCAGTTGTTCCCATCCTGGTCGTACGGCGGACACGTTTTCCTTTAGGGAGTCCTACGATCATCTTTTAGCTCTGTCCGTCTGAAAAGCTGTAATGGTAATGAGCAATTTGGCCCACCTCCAATGGGCAACCTTCCCCCTTTCCCCGCACGTGACAACATAAGCACATACGCTCGCACCACATACACACTGGCACTTGCACCTGCAGCAGCTAGCTGCTCATTGTTGGAGGCCCAGGCAGCACACGTGTCTCTAAACCCCCCCCCCCCCCCCTTCTCTCTCCCTCTCCCTCTCCAGTAGCAGCAACAGCGCTGAATAGGCAGGAGTTTTCACTGCTGGGGATAATCCCGTACAGGATAGCTGAACAGTGACTCATTCCCTTCTCTCTTTCCCTCTGTCCCTACCTCTCACCCCCCTCCTCCCCTTTTTACCTCGCCATCCCCCTCTCACCCCCTTTTATGTTCTATTCTCTACACCCCCTACAGATTTTCTTCTTTTATTTCTTCCTCCTCACTCTTTCTCGCTCTTTGTTATTTCTCTAACACTTCAGCTATGCCATCTAGCTAAGAGGAATTGCCTGGGGTTTCCAAACTTTTCATTCAATTTCGGTCCAGGTTATTTAAAGCAGGAGCTCAAAGCAAAGCTATGGTTGGGTTTATCATAAAGCGCTGGAGTCTCTTGTTTGCTAACTGAAATGTTGAGGGTGTTCTTGGCGTCCCCAACGTATTTGGCAAACAACTAATTCAAATAAAAGCTTTGGGTGCATTAAATATGCCCTGAAGTTGTTTTTATTCATTCATTTTACTTTTGCTTGTTCTTTAACAGCAACCCATTCGTCCTGTTTTGTACCAAGCGTTTTTTTTTTTTTACAGGAACGGAAGCCAGCGTTAATTCTGAAACCCGTAGAATCGGGGGTCTGTGGGAGAGAGCAGGCCTGCGTCCTTTCACACTCAACTAGTACTGAGACGGTGGAGAGGGACCCTTCACAGCCCTGCAAGGGCGTGAGCGGCTTTTCCTTCTTGAGCAAACCGCCCACACTCAGTGTCCTAACTGCCCCCAGTCTAGTCACTGTAAACACTCAAACACACGTACACCGACTCTGTTGGAAGGAGGAGACTAGAGTGAGCTACCTATAGCTGCCTATTTTGTTTCTTAGTTGGCTGCTGTTTGTTGGAAGCCAGGGCCAGGTAAAGCCTACTTCTCTGTAATTGTACAGTCGGAAGCCTATGTTTTTCAAGTGATGTCATCATTCAAATTTTTATGGTGCGCTTGTTTTCTAGTCTGCACTGATGAAAAATGTAACTTGACTGAAAGTAGAGAAAATTGCTTGCAGCGTTATGTTGCTGTTTGTTTGTGTGCCCGTCGGTTGCTAGCCTTCTCTCTAACCAGGTGTTCACTAAGACCGTGTTCTAGAAGGCTTTACATCAGTAACCTATCAGAGTAAGGCTATCTCCTATGAATCTGAATGTAGTTGAGCAATAGCTTGGGCCGGTGAGAGTAGTATGTGCATCGGTTTGTAGGATTAGGAAAGGGTGTGTCTGTTATGCACGGTGTGGTGCAGTCAAATTGTGTCGTGATCACTCGGCACACACACACACACACACACACACACACACACACACACACACACACACACATACATACGTGTGGACACAAAGAGGTAGGGATTGACCGAGTAAGCCGGGCCCTTCAGTCATCTGTAGATTTAAAGTAAAAAGAAAGAATGTGTTTATGTGGGCCAACACGCTTGAATGCTTGGCTTTTGTTTACTGTGTGTGTGTGTCTGTCTGTGTGTGTGTGTGTGTGTGTGTGTGTGTGTGTGTGTGAGACTAGCCATGACTAACCATGACCCATGCCTGCCCTGAAAACATCTCAGGACCAGTAGAACAACTAATGAAGTTCGTCATGAACCTGAAGAGCTGTCCTAAGAAACATTGGCTGGTCTTTATTAACGTCTACCAACACATTTACTATCTATCTAGCTCTAGGTTTTGCCATTCGATAAGTCATTGTAGGTCTCACGATCAATCGCACAGACCCCCCCCCCCCCCTCTGGACAGTGAATATCCACTGGTCTATTACACTGCTGAATGTTGACAGTGAATGTTGGAGATAATTACAGCCTAATGTGAAGGCATGTGTGTGTGGTTTCTGAGAGCTGCTGACTAAGCATCTCAAAGACATGTTGCTTCTAGATGAGGTGACACACACACACACACACACACACACACACACACACACACACACACACTTATCAGGCCCAACAGATGATGTACATTCAATTTTATTTAATATACCATGTCGGTAATGAACTCATCTGAGTGTTTTTTTTCTTTTCTTTCCTTTTTGGTATTTAGAGGCCTAGAGTGTCGGTTTTGTTTAGCTTTTGCCATGAAAGAGTGTCTGTCTATGGTGTGTGTTCATGTGTGCCTGCGTGTGTATGTTCAAGTCACATGGCCCTTGTGGTTTGAGCTTCACACACACCACACTGCCTGTGTGTCTAATGGTTGTTTTCAGTCCGCCACAGTGTTCCTGTCTTCCCTTGGCTGGCTGGACTCCATCTTTGAACCGTTTCTGAACATCTTCTCCCTGTTCCCTCTTGTTGCAGACACTGTCAAATGAAGCTCAGTGCGTGGAGGACATTTTAAAGGTGAGTACCTAGCAAGCCATGTACTCCTCCCCGCAACACTCCCAGGTCAACGGATGTTTGTCTTGTCGTCAGAGCTGTGCTCCTTAGTGACACTAAAGGAACGCTTACATGCAGAGTCTGGAAGTCACAGCTGGACTGTCTACACGGTGACAGTGTTTCTCAACAGCTGTTCAGCCTGCATTGGCAGCTTTTGTATGAACCAGAAAACAGTTGTGGTTTCAGTTGTACTGCACCCCCGCACCCCACCTCTCTCTCTCGCGCTCGCTCTCTCTCTCTCGTGCTCGCTCGCTCTCTCTCTCTCGCGCTCGCTCTCTCTCTCTCTCTCTCTCTCTCTCGCTCGCTCGCTCGCTCGCTCGCTCGCGCTTTCTTTTGCCAGACAAGTGTTGGCAGTGCAGGAGCAAGATGCTAGCTGTCACCAAGTGTAGGAACGTGACAAACTAAAACACTAGGAGATATTTGGAGGCCACAGCCCCTCAAGCTGCCAAAGCTCGGCCGTTATGCTCCACATTGCCGCATGAAATATCTTCAGACACACGCTTCTGTCTGCAGTGGGACTGGCAGCCCATTTCCTGGTTTTATTCCTCCGGCGCCCTCACCTAAAGGCGTTGTCCATCGGCCCGGAGAGCCGCCGCGCTGGTAATGAAAGGCGATCAGGAGCCAGTGGCACATGGCTGATTTACGGATTCCTGCGTTAATACCCACGCGTGTTTACATCGCCGGGCCCAGGGTGCCGTTCGCCCCGAGAAAAAAGGGGGGGAAGGGACAGCTTAACGGTTGAATTGTCCTGGGTCGGCACGTTTCGGACTCATTCGGTTTGTCCCCCCCCCCCCCCTCCATCTGTGCCGCAGGAGATGACCCACTCGTGGCCCCCTCTGCTGACAGCCATCCAAACCCCCAGCACTGCAGAGACTCCCAAGTTCTCCTTCCCAGCCAAGGTCAGTCCTCCTTCGGGCTCCTCTGCAGCCTCTTCCACAGCGGCACGCCCTCACCTCACCTCGCCGTCGATTCCATGCCACTCCACACACCAGCCCAAGCACTCTGAGCTTTAGACCAGCCTTTTTGTTTTGAACCAATGCACGTATTTCCTTTTTTTATTTTTCTTTCTTTCTTCGTGATCCCCGTGTAAGGTTTGTCAAGCCGTCCCGGTCTCCTAAGGTTTCCACGTTGCACCGTACACTCTGGCACACTGAACCTCTTTCCCTTGGCGCAGGTTCCCTAACAGTCGTCTTGTCTCACTCCTCCCACAGGAACCACAGCATGTTCCACCTGCGTATCCGGGACAAAGTAAGTCACCGCTTGCTCCTCTCCACGCCTGTGCGTCTTAACGGACCTGCAGACAGCACTATGTTTTTGGGTGATGCAAAACTAAATGTTAAGCCTGTTAAGTAATGTGTTAGCTTGGAAAAAAAGAAAAGGGGCGAAACTGTCGGGTTTAAAGCCGTGAATGTTTAACGTACCTCAGGTTAGTTTTCAGCCTACGGCTTAGCCCTGCTGGGTGATCCTTGACTGTGTAGAACTGTCTTTATCTCTTAAGTCTTTATTGGCCCTCTGCGGATCATGGGCTTGCTCCCTGTCTTAGCTGGTTTCTGAGGCAGCAATGTAAATACCAGCGGGGTTTTCGCTCCTTCTCTTACCCCCCCCCCCTCTGTCTCTGTCTCTGTCTCTCGTTCTCTCTGAACTGACCACAAAAAAAACACGGCAGACAAAAACAACCCTCCAGTGTCACCTTTAATTATCCTCATTTGAGGGGCAGGGAAAGGGAAGGAGAATGGGGGTGCCGAGAGAGAGACAGAAGGGGGGGGAAGCGAGAAAGCACAACCCGTCCATTTTTCCCTCAACATCAAAGCCGCTGTTAGAAACTGCCACTTCCTCCCCTGCCGAAGCAGGCTGGCAACTTATCTTCTTTACTTTTGCGGCCTCTGTTTCTCCATCACTCCTCCCCCCCCCTTTCCATTCCCTCCCCCTCTCATCTCGGCACGACACCGTTACCAGCCCTCGAACATCAGCACGCCATTGATCACAGCTCCTGCTGTTTAAAACCCCTCAGCCATTGAACGAACGCGCCAAAAGATAACATAGTTTTTGGCTTCTCCTCTCTTCCAGTAGAGCCAATGAGTGGTGGCCTCTGGGGGCCCCTCCCTAAGCCTCCCCGGCCATCCTTATGTTCCTCTGAACCGCCAGTCCCTTCAAGTCAGTTGATTATTTTTAGATAACGTTGTGCACGGCAAGCACTTTTTTTTTGTAGTGCGCTCTGTTAATGATCAAACTGATTCTCCCCCCTCAAGCCATGTTGTTACTCATGTCGCCTAAGCTGCTTGCCCCCCCCCCCCCCCCCTTATTTCTTTCTTCAATCGGGCCAAAACTCCGCACACGTCGCTGCCTTTAGCCCTCAGACTCAGGGCTCTTAGTTCTCACATCGCCTCCTTTCCTCTTTCCACCCGGTGTTGTGAGGCTGTGTGTTTTACCTCCTGTCCTCCTCTCTGTCTCTTCCCAGAACACCATGGCTCCTCTCCAGCAGCTCCCTCCAGTCTCAGTCAACAGACTTCCTCATCGTGAGTACATTAACCCTGCGTGTGTCACCGTGTCCTCCACACTCTGTGCTGTTGTCCCTCAGCCCAGGGGCCCGCTGGCTCGCTGGCCGCTGCTCTCCTGGGCGGGTTAAAAGGTCACCATGTTCCTGTGAGATTGGGAATGATAGATGATGGAAGGTGGGTGTGTGGGAGTGTGGGAGTAGGGTAAGGGTCGGGGTGCTGTTTCTGAATATTTGGGAGTGGACAGTGTTTGTGTCGCTGTGTGTGTTTGTGAGTCAGTGTGGGTCTTGCCCATATCCCAGGGACAACATTTGACAGCTATCCGTTCTGCGTCTTCATGTATTACATTGCAGTCTGTAACTGATAACGGTCTTAAGGAATTTAAGCCAGCAGGACAAATGGCAATGACCAGAGTCATCGTTTGTTTGACGCGTTCCCGATGTTTCGCTAGTCTTTGTTTGGTTGTCATTCGCTAACAGGTTCATTATGTGGACGGGAAGGAAGACAAACGTATGATGAAACAATCGTTAGAAAGAGGTATGCTAAGATCCCCAAACCCCTGCAGCACCTGAGCCTGTGTGTGTGTGTGTGTGTGTGTGTGTGTGTGTGTGTGTGTGTGTGTGTGTGTGTGTGTGTGTGTGTGTGTGTGTGTGTGTGTGTGTGTGTGTGGTGCTGCACGGGGGTCCTAGGGATAAGTCTGACATATAAACCTCACAGGGGAGAGACCGTCTATTTTTAGCGGCACAGCCGAGCGAGGAGAAGAGGCTAACTGAAGTTCAGGCTGTACACTTCTTAACCAATCGAATACTCCGCTGTGGCTCGGCCAGTAAAACTGGAATTTCAAGTGAAAACCTAAATGCCCAGTGGCCGGAGGCAAAACAACTATGCCAATGCAGTAATGATGTAAGCATGCTGTTGACTTGTCGTTTGCAGACTGCAGGTCAGAGCACAGCCCCCATTGGCCTGTTTATTTTCAGCCAGGGCCAGGCATGTGTGGTGCATGCTGGTTTAGCCGTGGTGGGGAGAGAAGTGATGACTCCGTGGAGACGGTGGAATGGCATTGGCCTGAGTCAGGAGAGCTGCAGAGCTGCTGGGCGGAGTGGAAAGCGAGAGAGTGTAAGAGTAAAAAGAATGAAAGAAAGAAAGGAGGTTGCAGAGAAGAGATGGGAGGGAGCAATGAGGAACGTGCAGAAGTTATGGTGGTCTAGAGGAGGGTGTTGCAGGCTGTTTAGAAAGGCCTGAGCTGAGACAAAAGGAGGAGTTGGCCAGTTGAGTGGGGAAGCAGCGGCAGCAGCAGCAGCAGGAGGAGGAGGAGGAGGAGGAGGTATGTTTGGGGGAGTGGGAGGGCTCAGCCCCCTGCTCCAGTGCTCCAGCTGCTTGCACGCCTGTGTGCATGAGCACGTTTGCGATTGCAAACGCACCTGTTAAAGCTTTCATAACCGTGAGCTGACGGTAGAGCAACTCCTTGCTTGGCCATTGCAGCGTTGTCTGCCTCCCCCTCACGCTCCCTGGTGCTAGTGTTTACTTGGGGCCCACAGCAAGTGGCGCTTTGCAATGTTTACTTTGGCCTGAGCTGACGGGTACTGGCCTTGAACTGATTGTTCAGCGTTGTTGGACCACTATTGTTTTGTCTGTTTTTTTTTTTTATAAAAAGAAAAAGATTGTTCTGAGTGAATCGCTCATGGTTCCAAAGATCTCCCTGAACGCTCTGGAAGCGTTTGATTTGTAACATGGGTTGTCCCTGTGCTTCCAGTACGGTTGCAGCAGCACATTCCAGTGGGGTGGAGTCGGCCAGCTCCAGCGACTCTGAGAGCAGCTCGGGGTCCGAGTCAGACAGCGAGAGTGGACCAGAGGAGCCACCACGAACCGTCAGGAGCAGCTCACCTGTGGCCAAGGTACACGCACACCGCAATTTCAAACTAGCAGTAGCTTCAAAACACAGCGTTTCTTGTTTCTCAACATCACAGCCTGCTCAGTGTTCGATTCAGTGTGGGTACTCATCCGTTCTCTGTGGGCGTGTCCAGCCGGAGGTTCCCACGGGAACCCACGGCGACTGGCAGCTGGCGAACTGGATCCGGTCCAGCCAGCAGAGCTCCAGCACCGACAGCCAGGCAGACGCTGTGGGCCCTCCCAGCCCCGCACGCAAACAGCCGTTGGCGCTACCTCCCACCCCGGAGGCCAAGAGGCCGGAGTTTGGCTCCGGCCACGCCAAGCCCCTCCAACAGCACACAGTCAGCCAAGAGAACTACAACCAACATGGCCGCCCCAAGTCCCCGTCGGTCTCCACCTCAGCCGCCACGGCCCGCGGCGACGCCAGCAGCCAGAGGAAGACGGTGGGCAACAAGCACCCCTCCAAGCCAGCCAAGGCCCCCCGGCCCGAGGACACCCCCCAGGTGGGGCTGAAGGTGGAGACCGTGGAGGTGGTGACCCCCCGCCACACGGACCCCTCGTTCCCCGACCGGCCCAAGGTGAAGACGAAAACGGAGCACGGCAGGAGCGTCAGCGGCTCCGGCAAGAGCAGCTCCTCCAAAGCGGACGGCAAGAAAGCCGCCAGGCGCTGCTCGTCCGACACGCGCAAGCCCGGGTCGGAATCGGGCCCCAGAGTGACGCTGGTGCTGGAGCCGAAGAGAGAGGCTGGGCGCTCGCGGTCTCCGAGCCCCGGTACCCGCCTCGGCCCCGTCCCCAACGCCAGCGCCGCCGCCGCCCCTCCTCCTTCACCTCTTCCTCCTCCACCACCTCTAAAGATCAGCAGCAGCGTCAGGACGGAGACCATCTCCCAGAAAAGTCACAAGAAGCCTTCCAACAGGAGCCTCTTTCCTTCGGTCCAGCAACCCTCAGCCAAGGGGGTGTCCTCCACCAAGGCCCCGCGGGCCCCTCACAAGCCCCTTAAGGCCCTGCTGGTGAAGATCGAGCTGAGCCTGCTCAGCAGGGTGCCTCTGGGCTCCAAGCCCCACCGCGGAGAAGGAGCAACCACCAGCAGCAGGAAGAAACCGGCCAAGGAGAAAGGGGGGAAGGGAGAGAGGGAGGCTCCAATCCCCACACAGACGCCCACTTCCACTCCCACTCCCACACCTACCAAAACCAGCAAAAAGAGACCAGTGAGTTAGAATTGAATTTCGTCATGCTAAAAAGAGAAGTGGAATGATATTGTTGTTACATAGAATACGTTTGAAACCGTTGGGTAAGGTTTGATAATGGTTCATTAGCAGCAGTAGTTTGTCTCAGTGTTTGACTGGTTGTGTTGCAGGCTGAGAAGGATACTACCACCGTGCCCAAGAAAAAACCAAAGCTCGAGAAGGAGGCCAGGAGCTCCTCTTCAACCCACTCCTCCGTCAGATCAGAGTGAGTAGTACCCTGGGCGTTAAAGTGCGTAAATTGAGCTTAAAAAAAACAGGAACCCACTCTCCGCATTCCT
Organism: Aplochiton taeniatus; assembly: GCA_017639675.1. Taxonomy (NCBI): domain Eukaryota; kingdom Metazoa; phylum Chordata; class Actinopteri; order Galaxiiformes; family Galaxiidae; genus Aplochiton; species Aplochiton taeniatus. The sequence continues at coordinate 8,381,179 of CM030172.1, forward strand.
AAGTGTAAGCCGGAGATCGAACTAAATGTTAGGTGATTTCCTTAGTGAACACCAGGGAGAGATCAGTTGGTTGGATTGCGAATGGGAAGTCCCTGTCAGCATGTGTGTGTGTGTGTGTGTGTGCACGTGCACGCGCTTCTTACCGTAGTTGAAGATGGAAGTGGTAGTGTTACCACATGCTGGCTGCCCTGCAGACAGCTCTGCCTGTGAGCCACACGGGTCACCTATCTCACCATGCGCTCTGGTCTGCCGGCCCACAGAACCTCCAGCAAGCAGGCCGACGACAAGGAGAGAAAGAGGTGCAAGAAGGCTCCAGGCCCCGCACAGCTGCAGCCTGCCACCCCCCAGGACCAGGGAAAACCGTCGGCCAGCCTCAAGAGGCCGTCGGAGGATGCCCCGGCCCCAGCCCCCAGCCCCGCAGCGGGCCCCCCCAGGGACAGCCACGCCAAGCACAAGAAGAGCACTGGAAAACGCACCGAGCGCCCCAAGACCGGGAAGGTTGGTGCCCGCTGCAGCGCCAGGCCCAGCATGCTCACGGTGTGGGGGGAGGGAGGGTGGTTTTAAAAAGGCATTGCCAACAGACAAGAGGCTAAGTGGAGGTTAAGGTGGTTTGATTGTTTGGCGATTCTTGCCAAGAGGATTATCGGCTACTGGTTTACTGTTGTCAGGCATATCGAAAGCAATGGAATTGTCTGAAAATATGTAAAATATTTATTGAGAGTCAGTACGCTCTGTACGCTTACTAAAGGGTTGTACAATTCTATCTGTAAAATAGGGGGTTTTTTTTTTTTTTTTTTTTGCTGCCCATGCACGTGACTTAACATAAACAAATCTTGTCTGAGATTGCTCCTGGCTTGTTTTTCCGCTGTATTTGCATAACCCTTTTGTTTCCTGCTGGTAGGGAGCCCATGACTGTCACACCAAACACTACCGACAGCAAAGTTGTTTTTGTGTGGTCTCAAACAGAAGGGTCCCAAGAGCAGCTTTGCCATCCCAGCACCAGCCCAGCCCTCTGATGCGGCCCCCACCTCCAGACCTCTGCTCAAGGCGGAAGAAAGGTAAGAATCACTCAGCGGTGCATTTTGACGTGACCCCCCCCCCCCCCAAAAAAAAACCTCCCGCTGAGGTCCCGTGGGGCTCATCAGTTAAGGAAAAGCCAGGGAGTATCGGGGGTTTAGCTTCCAGCCAGTGCCGTCCGCATGCTGCACACGCACTTGTTCTCGGCAGGCTAGTGCTTGGCGCAAGGGCGTATGTTACGTAACATTAACAGGGCTATATCTCAATAAGGTATTACTTATCGCAGATGTCTGACTGAATGTGTGCCACCTACAGGAAATACCCAGTGGAGCATCACATAAAGGAAGCCAAAAAACTGAAGCACAAAGCAGATGCTACGGTAAGCTTTTCTGGACTTGCCAGCTCCTCCCCGTCGCCCTCCTTCGCCCTCACTTCATTCTCTAAATAGGTTTACTTTCGACGTGTTGCCTGCCTCCATCTTCCCCTGCATCATGCAAATAGGAACGGGTTTAACAGGAACAAAAGAAAAAATGTGCTTGTCTAGATTCCCTGTCGTACAATTGTATCTGTAAATATTCAAATTATTATGCGTTTAGTGTTGACGGCTTATTAAAGAAATTCATTTTTAATAGTATACTATCAAGATTTTACAGTGACATGTTGACAGATTACTATTTCATCAAACAGTCGGAATCTGATTGCGGATCACGTTCATGTGTAATGTTATTAGACAAAGACAAACATTAGTTCTTCAACAATAAATCTGGCAATGCCATCTGCGCTGGGTTCTTCAAACTTTGTATCGCAGCCCCAGTCGGACAAAGACAACAAAGCCCTCAACTACCTAGACGCCGCCCTGTCCTTTGTTGAGAGCGGCATCGCAATGGAAACCGATCCGCAGACCCCCAAGTCAGCCTACAAGATGTTTGCTGAGACCGTGGAACTGATCAGGTGAACATGCCGTCTCAGCCAGGTTGTAAGCCGTGACGGAAATTGCAAGTTAGGTGAAACCTACAACGTGTGACCGTACCTTTTTAAAAGAACTACAATCATAGTCACTCGAGTGCGAAACAGAAGGTCTCCTGTGTTTCAAGGCTGCCTTTGATATTGACATGTCTTCTAGTTTATCGTGCGCTTTACATCCCCATTTTATGAACTCTCCCACATCGACCATTGACACGTTTAGATCTAATCAACCAGTTATTGAATCCACCAGCTGAACCTGTTATGTCCACAGGTTCATTTTGAAACTGAAGAACTCCCTGGACCCCTCTGCCTCTCCCACAGATAAGGACTTTATAGTATTATGGTGAGCTACTACTACTACTACTACACTATGCTTTCCTACAGTACCTAGTGAGAAACGATGGTGTTGAAATTCAGAATGGCAGCCATAAAAAATAAGTGTTTCAAGGGAATCCATTTTACATCGTGCTTAATTATTTGTATCGGGTGCATGTGGAATGGCATGCTTTTATATTTGATTTAGATGTTAGAGTGCCTGGCACTTAACCAGGTCTTATGCAAGGCCCCTGGCAAGGTCCTGTGTCCCCTTATCACGGCCGCGTCGGGGTCACGGCGATGGGTGAACTGACCCTGATCTATGCCCTTGCCCAGTATGAGGTGCCAGTCCCTGCTGCAGATGGCCATGTTCCGCTACAAACGAGAGGCTGCGCTCAAGTATTCAAGGACCCTCACTGATCATTTCAAGGTGGGTTGTGCTACTTGACCTACACCGTGTAGCGTTTTTCAAACGTGTTCGCGGAGAACAAACTCTCCCCTTCTGTTAAAGCGCTGAGGAAAATAAGTCTCTTGAATAGCCAGAACTAAAACGTTAGCCTTGTGGAGTGGGTTTCCATGTGTTGGACGGGAGCCTTAATTGTGTTCCCGTGTTGCAGAGCTCCTCCAAGTCAGCCCAGGCCCCCTCCCCCTGCGTCTCCAAGTAAGTGGTCTGCGTCTGCCTCTTCAAAGTTGTTAGCAGATAATCCTCCTGAATAACCAAATAAACAAGCGTCATGCATCCCTGCCATTCGTGTGTTTATCAAGCTAGTATCCATCCCCCCCCCCACCCCCACACGTTCACCCTCTCTCCCTCCGTCTTTCCTCCAGGAGCACAGGCACCCCGTCCCCCATGTCCCCCATGCCCTCCCCGGTCAGCACGTCCAGCAGCGGGCCGGGCTCCAACCACAGCAGCGTGGGAGGCAGCGGAGGGGCGGCGGGCCCAGTGAGCAACACGGTGGCCATCCCGCAGGTCATCCAGCAGGTGGCGTGCTCCTACGTCAACATCACCGCGCTCTTCCTCCACGCCCACGACATGTGGGAGCAGGCGGAGGAGCTTCGACACAGCGGCAGCGGTAAGGGGTCGCCAGGGTGGGGGGAGAAGACCAGGGGGGAGGGGGTGTTAAGATGGAGGGGCACGCCAACCGTAGCTCCTCCTTTCAAATGTGTGCTCCGGAGACTCACTGAGAGGCATTCTCTGCGCCGTCTACTACAGGGACTCATTTGTGGCTTTGTGCGTGCTCGCAGGTCTACTGTCGGAGTTGGACTCGACCCTGGGACCGTTGAGCCTGACCTCCAGCATGAGCTCCTTGGTCCACTACACACGGCAGGGCCTGCACTGGCTGAGACCCGACGCCCGGCAGGCTCAGTGACCAGCCTGGCCCATCGACACTCATGGACAGCCTCCTCGCCCACCCTAACCTCCACCCGACACACTACCCCCATGAAGAATACTACCCCCCCCACCCCCCACACACACACACACACCACCACCACCACTGTTTTCCCTACTGCCTAGCCATAGGCCATTCCCCCTGAAGTAGCTCAACTATTGCCTGAGGTGACTAGCGGAAAAGCCCTGGAAGTCTTTGTGTCCCTTTAATGTCTCCGCTCCCCCGTGGGTGTTTTGGTCTGGACATTCACAGGAACAAGGACGTTTTGACGTGTGGAGCCCCACACAAAGGTCCTGGCTTTTCGTTCATATCAGACACAGACACGCCGTCTTATACCGGAAGGCTCAGGAGGGATTGAAATGCTCGCTGGCCCAAAAAAAGGCAGGGCCACGTCCCCTCTCAAGGTAACTGAAGTGATTGACGCTACCGTTTTAGCCAGCTCTGCTTGATTGAGTGTTTGCAAAGGTTCTCCGACTCTTATTTTGTGGTAGTGCGAACTAAACCTAGCTTATTTATTCTTAGCCTTATTATCAGGATCTTTTGTTATCTTTTTTTTAGTATTATAACTAGTAATATATTCTTAATGTTCAATGAAATTTTGTTTTGATCAAGTGGTAGTCACAACAATGTTTACTTCCTTCAAATAGAAAATGCCTGGAGAACTTAAGGTACCCATGCCATCGCAAAATTAACCCCCACTCCAAAGTATCTTTCTATCCTGCTGTTTAAAGTATTTTAAAGAATCAAGGTCCAACAGATTTTTCCAATTAGATATAATATGGACAAATTTCAGTATTTTTGATCGGTATGCTTCCTCAAGGTGATGGCCTTTTGAATCCTTTGGTTATCCTGTGTATTGATTCCAATTGTCTCTTCAAAAAGGATGCTTTGACCTTCCTGTTTGTGACCTAGTGCGTTTCCTCAGACAAGGGTTGGGTTCGGTTTGATTTTGAATAACTGTACTTTTGAATTTGTTTTTATATCAACAAATCTGGTTACACTTACCAGCTGGCCAGTGGGTGTGCAGTCAAAATGACGTGTCCTAATGGAGACACCGTGCTGTCTTTCCAAACATATTGAATGTTAAATTCTCCTCGCCAGATCTGAAGGACTCGCAATACCTGCTAAAAGTGCAGAAATAAAATGTTGGGTTAAAAAGTGCTTTTGGAAACTGCGTTGCTCCGCCATACTGTCACTTCATGGTGGGGAACTAGTCTGATAGCTGCTATGTTCAACAGGGACGGTGAGTTATTCCAAAACAGTTGGGTGCTCACACTGGATTATGACTCATATTTTTTTCTAATGTCCCAATCTCAACGCGCATAGGATGTGGTGACCAAGTCATTTACAATGAACAGTAATAACACGTGTTACCTTTAAAAAAAAAAATATATATATAGTGTTTTTTTCTTCCATTGGAGCCATCACTAAACGCCATGGCTAAGGTTAAAGAGAGCTGATTGGCCGACATCTCCCTGACTCCTCAAACCCACTAGTGCCCGGCCCTTTACACCTGCTAGTGCCCATTATTATACAGTGCCTGTTGACATGGTTGGATCAGAATACTCTCTGGTCCAATTCAGTTTATCCTTATTACAAACCGTATAGCCAAGATGGGTAGCGTTTGATGTGTGCTGCTGTTTGTAGATTCTTCATCCTTTTACACGAATCCTTTTTAAAATCACCATGGGGACCATCACAAGGGAGGGGTCAGATCCACCTTGCCGCGTTGGAGGGCTTCATTTATCAGCAGCAACCTCTTGATTATCATGGCTAAAGGTGTGTCTTTTCACGAAGAGCATAGAAATGGTTGTCGACACCCACTGCCGTAAGGAATACAGCTTCTCCCTTTAGAATGCGATGCTTCGCGCTAGCCATATCAGTTTATTTGATTTCCAGAGGTGTGAAATATCATGGTCTAACAATCTTGTATTTGATTAAGTCAGTGGTTATTTATTATTCAAAATTTGCTAAATACTAGTTTCTTATTTATTTTTTTTCTTCCTTAGATATTTTCTTCTTCCTCCTCCTTCCTACTCTCATTTCAATATGTGTACTTAAGTGCTGAGAGCGGTATAAATGGCCAACAACAAATAATTTGCACTTTTATGAGTATTTTCAGTTTTCCTCAGTGTTCTAATGAGTTGAGACAGTGAGAGAAAAACCTAATGATCTATGCTAGTCTTTACTTTTTGTAGTTTTAATGCTTCAGTTTTGCGCAATGAAAGGGGTTGGAGTTTTCCATCTCTTTAGTGCACTTTCAGCCAAAAAGACGTCTACAATTATTTGGGAAAACTCACCTCTAAAAATTGTAAACGGCAAACAACGTTTCAAAGTTTAAAAAACGTGTTTTGCGCAAAAAAAAAAAAAACCCGATGTTGGTAGTCTTAATTGCTGATGATTGCAATTTACAAACCCTGTGCCATAAATAATTTGGGTAGTTTTATAATTACTACGTTATAATAAATGCATTGGGGGGGAAACTAACTAAAAGGGCTGTACACACAATTGCAAAAGAACAAATTATTTATGGTATTTATTTTATCATAATTCTGAAAAGTATGAATTATGTACACTGGTACCATGGCTTTTAGGTTTATTTTTTACATTTGGATCCTTCCATGTAGGCTGCTGAATTAGTTATCATACCCCCCCCCACCCCCATCCCCCCGATGTCAACACTGCACATAAGAATGAATGTCTACATGAAAATATTTCAGATATTTATTCCTAGTCAAACACAATTCTGATCATGTTATGCGTCCTGTTTTGTTAAGGCTGTACTGCCATGCTTCTTTTCAACCTTTATTGTTTGCGCCTCATTGGTTGGCATTTTGTGTGCAACAGAATTATACTTGTCCATAATATTATTACTGTGATCATACACTAAGACGGCCACTCTTAAAATGGTCACTTGCTGGGAAAATGTGCAGAAATGTTTTGTAATTCTACTTTTTTGCCTTGTGAAAATATGTAAATAGTTTGAGCTGCAATGTACAGAGCTGTATAAAGACTGATTGGCGACGAGTTTAGGTTTTCCTTCTACTCTCTATAAGAAGTTCCTTTTTTTCCAAAGAAGCTGTTCTGCAGAACTTTTGTAGCTTGGCTGCATTAGCGGATGGGGCATTGTTGCGGATGGTTCAGCGGTACATTTCTGCCATGTAGACCAGAAGTCTGCAGTGTACAATGTTTCAGAGCCAATAAAGTTTGGGGAAAATGAAATGTCTTGAGTCTTTACAAGAGAAAAAAAAGCATCACACAATATACAGTACTTCTCACTACATTAAAAAGTGACTGCAATTCAAAGCTTTTATATCTATTACAGGCTAATATCTTATTAATGAAAGGAAGTAATGAAGACAACACTAAGAGCCATAGCTACAGCTTTTTCCATGTTTTAATACCAACACATTACAATATGTACAGAACTACAAGTCAATCTTACAAAACAAATGATATTGAATTATTGTTCAAACCCTATTTCTATTGATTAAAAGAGTTGTTCAATGCAATTGACAAAAGTTGCTGCTCTTTCGCAGCTAAGTTTCTTGATTATCAATGTACCAAATACATAAATTCTGTTTAATATACAAATCCTTTTGTTTCCAGACCAGGGAATTTATGTGTCAGATTCCCCTGGGAAGTTTGGGTTGACAAAGGTGCAATCAGGCTGCAACAAATAGATAAGAGCAAAATGTTTAGGACATTTCTCCACACCTGTCCATTTGAGAGCACCCAATTAATGCAGCACGTTATCTGATAACTTCTAAAGTAGAGGTACAGTTTCTTACCACTTCAGCGTCGCTAGTCTTGCCATTTCTCGTTGGGAAGCCCATTTCGGGGAGCTTGACCCCTCGCACACTGAAGAAGTAGTAGAGAACTCCAAATATCAAGCCAAACACCATGATGGCTCCAATGACAGCTCCGGCGATCAAACCACCACCTGGGATGGAAGAGCAAAAAGCATGAGAAATGGAAACTCGATGCACAGCTCACCGACCGAACCATGGTCATCACTAAGTCTGTGCAGCCATAACGTGTCACAAATGTGCTTTGAAAATGTTGATCCTACTTACTGCTTATGGATGGAGCGTCAGTGGGAATGACAATATCGCCATTGTCATCTGTCACATAGTCTGAGGAAAAGAAGCATCCATGAGTTCCTAGACCCACGTGTTTCTATCACAGCGAGTACATCGAAACTCCCTGACTCATTCCCATCCTGTCTTAAACCACCTGCATTGTGCAATGGAACGTGTGAAATATACAAGTGTGTGTGTGTGTTTGTAAAACTACGTGTAGCAAATTCCCATCCTGTCTTAAACCACTTGCATTGTACAATGGAACGTGTGAAATATACGAGTATGATTGTTTGCGGTGTGTGTGTGTGTGTGTGTGTGTGTGTGTAAAACTACGTGCGGCAAATACACGTTCCCTCTCCCACACACATTGGCGATGGCGGCAGGCGAAGCCCCTCTTCTGAACGCAGTTGTTGTCGTTCCAGTTGCCGTCGGGGTACATCTCCACACAGTTCTCCATGCCCACACTGCCGGGGTGAAAGGCCTCGTTGGGCTCACCGGGGGCCCAGTTCACAAATCCCAAAGACGTCCTGTCCGTCCAGCCCCAGCCATCTGGAGCCAGAATATACACGTTGAAGAAACAAAGACGCAGAGGGTGAGAGCTCCTATGTCAACACCGACTGCCTAGCCCCCCACTTTCACTGGAGGAGAGGCACTTGTTATTTTCTTTAACTCAATAGAAACGCTGGTGGGAGTAATGGAATGGCTACGTTAAAGCAAATAAGCATTGAGGGGGGAACATTTTAATTGCTCTACATCTGCGGACAATTTGTTCATGAGAGATCAGCGGGGGAAATGTTTCTTCATCACTAAGAACATACTAAAAAGATACATTTTCGGTAATCTATTTAGGCACGTCTAAAATACAAATAACAAGATCTCATTGATCTCACTCTTGCAGCAATGTTTTATTGAAATAACAGAAGCCCCCGGCCACCCAACGATGGCCGCATTCCAAATCTCAGTCCTACTCAGCGGGTACTCACAGTTCTGGTCCCTGGTGAGGCCGATCCAGACGTTGTGGACCCTGGAGTAGTTGATGTTCCTTACGAACTCCACCTCGGCGCGGCTGTGGATGGACACCAGCTCCGCCTTGGCCAGCTGGCAGTAGTGGCGGGCCTCGGGCCAGGAGAAGCCCTGGGCGCCGTTGTAGACGAAGTAGCAGTGGCGGCCGTAGTGGGCCCAGCCCGGCAGGCACTTCCCGTCGCCGGGGGCCGGAGTGGGAGGAGGTTTCTCTGGAGGGACGCAAGACGGAGACCACGAGTTCAGATCAGAACGGCAGGAAAACAGACTTACAGTCCCACAGCAAACGGTGGTGTCTTTTGAAATGTAATCATTTGAATGTTTTGCAGAATGTTGTCTTTAAGAAAGAAAAAAAAAAATTATATATATATATATATATATATATATATATATATATATATATATATGGAAGCAGCAAGGGTGTTAAGATTTCCCAACCTGTTGACACAATGACCTGAATAAAGCCTTGAACTAAAGCCGTACCCCAAAGAAAGAAGGTGCTTAAGAGAACAACCAGCCCTTATACCCTTATATCCATATCCCCGCGGATCTATATATGTCTATATGTATGTATATCTATATATGTGTATATACATATATATGTATATATATATATATATATATATATATATATATATATATATATATATATATATAAAGACACCCTAGCAAGAAATAGTACAACAATATCCCTCAAAGTCTATTGGTGCTCTTCTCTGTGTGTACCTGAGGAGATCTTGCAGATGTATGCCTTGGCCGCGTCGCAGGCCGTGTCGTTCCACGTGCCGTGGAAGAACAGAGAGCCATGCATGGACACGCAGCCCTCCCCCTTGTGGTTGCTGGGCTCCCCTGGCCCCCAGTGGGTGAAGAACACCGGCCAGCCGTCGGACCACTTGTAATCATTGCTGTCATCCTGCGTGGAGAGGAGACAAGCGCAACATCCAGGAATCATTACCACGTTCCCCTCTGTTCCATACGGACGCGTTACCGCTGTCTGCATATTTCCAGCGTCTGTACGGACCCAGCCATATGTGTCCATCTGGTGGATGCGTGTGTCAAGCTCGCCATAGGGAACCTATCTCTAGAATAGCCTGATCTGACCGTGCGGTACCTTGCGTTGGAGTCCGATCCAGGCGTCGGCCTTGCCTTGCAGCACCGCCCCGGACACAAAGGCCTGGTCGTAGCTCATGTCGATGCTGGCCAGGTTGCCCCCCTGCTGCTCGCAGTCCACCTGGGCAGCCTCCCACGTTTTGGGCTCCTCCACCAGCCGGTAGCAGTTCTTGTACCAGGACACGTAGTTAGCCGGGCACGGGCTCTTGGTTGGGGGCGGGGCCGGGATGCTGCTGGCTAATGGGGGCCAACGAAAAGAAGGGAGGACGTTGTTGTTGTTGTTGTTGTTTTTGAAAGCACTATTACGTTGAATGTCTGTTGGAATGTACGTTTAAACCCACATTTCTTCAGGTAGCAGACAAAGCTCCTCTCCTCATGGCACGCATCATCGTTCCACTTCCCGCTCACCAGATAGTTGTGTGTCATGGCTGTGCAGTGCTCCTGAAGGGGGGAAGGGGGGGCAATCACAATGTGGTCATTATTAATGGGACTCAAACACTATGTAAATATATCCATGCCTGAATTTAAGGACTATGACTGCGCTTTCACATTCACTGAAAATGAGTGGAGGAACTGTGCTTGTCTAAACCTCTCTCCCTTCCTGGCAGTCACCCTGTCTCTGAACTCTGGGTTCAGGCTGGAACTCTAAAGGCTCTACAGCCCCGTTGCTCACCGCTCCGCCGACGTTGTTGGGCTCCTTGTCGTTCCAGTTGGTGAAGAGGACAGGGCTGACGCCATCGCTCCAGGCGAACTGGTCCTCGTGCAGCAGGTCCGACAGACCGATCCACGTCGGCAGCCTCAGGTCCCTCAGGTAGCTGGAGACAAAGTCTGGAGGTGGGGGAGAGGAGGGGGGGGAAAGTGAGGAGAAGAGATGGGGAACAAGGACAATGGCCTACCCGTACCTGCACCTGCACCTGCACCTGCACCTGCACCTGCACCTGCACCTGCACCTGCACCTGCACCTGTACCTGCACCTGTACCTGCACCTGCACCTGCACCTGTAGGTTTGACCTCGGACAGTGACCTCACCGTTCTCGTATTGGTTGTCGATGACGGCCAGATCTCCACCCTGTTGCTTGCACCAGCTTTGAGCATAGGTCCAATTTGCCTTAATCTCGTCCTTGTGCCCTTTGAATAGGAAGCACTTGTTCCTGAAAAGCATCCAGCCTTAAAAAAAAAAAACAGAGATAGGCGGGTCAGACAGTTAGAGGGGGTGCAGGACAAGATGGCTTTGGGAGTATCTTCACAGTCACATTCATTAAGTCATTATGTTGTCAAATGCTTATTATACAGGTACATTGCATCAAATGTATTGTGTCGTGCCACTTAAGGCATTTGGTCTGATCCTACCACTGAGTATTGGATAGTAATTTTCCCTATTAGTTTCAAGGCCCTAAAAGCAGGTCTGCTGTGTGTGTGTGTGTGTGTGTGTGTGCGTCATACCCGCTGGACAGTTGCCAGTCCAGGGCTGTGTGGGAGGAGGAGGGGTGTGGTTGTCTCCAGGGAACTTCTTGCACACATAGCCTGCTGCGGCTCGCCCACAGTTGGCATCGTTCCATGAACCTAAGAAACAGACAATAAGCAAACCAGTCAGTCTCATAAAGCGACCAGGGACAAGACAGCGTTCAACATTTCCATCTCGAGGAGGTGCATTTCATGTAAGTCATTTGTAATAAAACATAAAAAAAATTATAAATATAATATTAAATGAAATAAGTATGCTTCACTACCTTGATGTCTGTTCATCTGCACACACTGTTCTTCCCCGTTTGCATTGTTGGGCTCGCCCGGACCCCAATGAACATATGTCACAGGGGACCAGTCCACCCACCTGTGTGGGGGAGACAGAAAAGCAAAGGCCATGCAGCCTCGTAAATGTCCCGGAATAATAGGATGGCTTGAGCTGTCTACGAATATACTTCAATCATTTCAGTGCAATGGATACTTGATTTCAATGATCGACTTTGGCCATTGAGGTGAAGGAGAATCTAAGAACGGTCTGGTGTGAAGGAGGCATACTTATATTCTGCTCCTGTGATGCCCAGCACCATCATTCCAATCCAGGCTGCGCTCACCTGTCCCGTGCCCACCTGTGTAGTGTTAACACATGGATCACCTTAACTGGAGCCAAAGTAATTGGCCTACCAGCAATATGTATCCATTCATTTGATCGTTTTTTGGAGTCATTTCAGGTAAAGAAAAAAGGTAAAAGATTGTATTTGAATCCACCGTATTGTCATCTCTATAACATAAAACATAGTCAGAGTGAACTAAGAAATCAGTGTAGTGGTGGGGTTTCCCAGTACCATGGAGTTGACGTAGACCTGCTCCTCTGGGGTGTGGATGGACACCAGCAGGGCCTTCTCTGCGTAGCAGCGCTGCATGGCCGTGTGGAAGTCCACTACGTCAGTGTCATTGTAGTAGTAGCACATGTTCCGATCCTTCCTCCACCCCGGGTTGGATCCACAGTCGTGAGCTGCGGGGGGAAATTATTAGGAGAAGATTATAAGACGAACATATGAAATAACTCGAAATTGTTAACTGTTCATTTGGGTTACAATGTTAGCCCCGGGGGAAAGAAACACAGGTAAAAACCGACAAACAAAAGAGAGAGCTATTTTCAACTGGAGTGACTATTTTAACAGCTTGCACACCCCTCCAGGAGGAAGGTGTTATCCATAGGGACAGGGTGGGTGCGATCGGCCCACGGCAACACGTTGAATACCTGGTATGGGTGGAGGGGGCACGGGGGGCAGGACGGGGTTCTTGCCCTTGGCGATCATGCAGATCCAGTCCTGGTGGGCGTCGCAGTTCAAGTCGTTCCACCAGGAGGCCGTGCCGTTGGCCGTGCTCACCATCTCCACGCAGTCCTCGCGGTTCTCGTGGTCATTGGGCTCGCCCGGACCCCAGTTGGTGTGGCTCACGGGGGAGCCGTCACTCCAGTGGTAGCCTACGATAAAGGACCAGTTACACTGCTCGTAACGTCAAGGTTTTTTTTAATAGGTTGGTTTATTGTGCTTTGGGGGGATGGGTTTTACACTGTGTGTTGAACGCACTGCTTAAATGAGGTTCTCTTTCTCTGTCTCTCACACTCATGCTCACACTCACGCTCACACGCACGCACACACACACACACACACACTTCCCCCACCTCCCTCCGTGGGATTGAGCCTCAGGCCGATCCACTTGGAGGCTCCCTTGGTGTAGAGGGAGAGGAACTGTTCCTCGGCCTGGCTGTGGATGCTGACCAGCTCGGCCCCTCTGGAGACACAGTCCTCCCGCGCACGCTCCCAGCTCTTCTTCTGGGAGAAGGCCACATTGTGGAACAGCTGCGACACACAGACGGAGGAGGGCGGGGGTCAAAGAGGAGGCGGTAAAAACACGGTAGCACTCACCAAAAAGGCCCTGCGTGCTTTGGTTTACCCGGTAGCAGTATCGGAACGAGAGCTCAGCAGTCCAGCCTTCCACACAGCCTGCCGAAGGGGGAGGGGTGGGGGGCGGGGTGGGAGGAGTGATGTCAGGCCTCGGTTTCTCGCACACAAAGGAGTGGGGCTCCAGGCACGGCTTGTCGTCCCAGAAGCCGCCGATGGTGCCCGTCGTCATGGCTACGCAGGTGCCGTCCTTGTTGTCTGCCCCCCCCCCCCCCCCCCCCAAAAAAAAGCAGAGCGAGTTTCGAGAAAGGCACGTTATTAAAACAAATAAATAGAATGAAATGCCTACACAACCCAATGTTTTATTTAGCTTGCTCACACTAAACAGGTAAGCTGTCAGTTTGGTTTTGTTGAGAGGTCTTAAAAGCCTCAGGGCTTTTTCCATGTATCCCTGGAGTTGTGTCTCCGGCTACCGTACCTGGCTGATCTTTGTCCCAGTGAGTGAAGGTGAGAGGCATGCCGTTGTCCCAGAGGTAGTCCACTCCTCCCCCCGCCCCGCCTCGCGCCCGCAGCCCGATCCACCACAGGCCGCTGTAGCCCGCCAAAGCCACCGTGAAGTGGGACTGCTCGTATCTGCGGGAGAGACACACGGTGGCAGCGGATCTCCTCACATCAGCACATCACACTAGGCGGCGTGCACCGTCGCAAACACACCACAGGAAAATAGCGTGGGGACGGGAGATGGCATCGACGTACCACTCGGGTGTTCACATCATCGGCTATGCTTTCAAACTGGACACGGTGTGTGTGTGCGTGTGTGCGTGTGTGTGTATGCCTTGCCATTTGGGTGTGGCTTTATTGATGTGTCACTGATGTGCCGGTCTGCGGGCCACTCACATGTCTCCTATGTGCAGCAGAGTGCTCTCTTGCTGCTTGCAGAATTCCTTGGCCTCGTCCCAGGTCTTGGCGTTGGGCTCCATCCAGTAGCAGGAGTAGCCGTAGGCATCCCAGCCCTGAGAACACAACACAGCACACAGAGGTCAACGTGTTGCCACACTGATCTGTCTAGCAGAGACAAGACCACGGCACAGACAAACAAGGGGCAGCACGGGAGAGAACAGCACAGGGTAACACCTTTACAGCTCCCTCGGAGGACAGAACAGAGCGGCGCAGGCAAGAGCATCTCAGAGCAAAAGATAATAACCCGTTCTCTTTTGTATTCTTCTCCCAGAGCTGTTTCTTTTCGAGATTCAAGAGACAGGACGGAGGGGGATAAGCCCTGGGCTTTTGAGAGGCTTAGAGGACAGGACGATGAGAAGTGCAGCCGACTGCCACTTACATCGGGGCATCCATACACAGTGGGCCGGATGGAGGGCAGAGGGTAATGGGCTTTGGGCGCCTTGCAGATGTAGGTGTTCAGCTCTGTACAGGACACGTCGTTCCACCTGCCCGTCTGCAAACAGAGCAACGTGACATGGTCAGAGAGGACACACTACACTCTGGGATTTGAAGAAGAAGAAAAAATAAAATACTTTTTGTTTCCTTTCAGTGAATTGCTTTGGGCATCTAAAACGGCACAGTACACAGAAATATAAGAACACATTCAGTCAATACGTTCAAGTTAGGTAAACTGTCCCAGTAAAAGAGTACCCAAAACATTGTTCTTTTGAAATTGCTGATAGATGTATTTGTACTAAGATACATATTGAAGATTCACACATTGAAACAAATAAACTGTTAAATTGAGACATTTTGGTGCACAGGTGATTATTGGAGCTATGGGGCTAATTTCTCCCTCTACAGGTGAAACAGTGCCATTGAAAAAAAGAGACTTGCTATGGAACAAGTGGACCTCCTGCCAGCATCTCTCTCCTACCTCATGCAGCATCTCCACACAGTCCTCCCGGAAGCCGTCGTGGTTGTTGGGCTCCCCTGGTGCCCAGTAGGTGAAGGTGACCCAGTGGTGGTTGGACCAGACATACAAGCCGGTCAAGTCCAAGTCACTCAAGCCCGTCCACACATCGCTAGTGGCTGCAGAGAGAAAGACCAGGGGCCACGCCACAGAAAGGAGTCGGCAGTTGTTATTGAATTAAACCAGACAATACTTTTTAACAAGGGCCATAGAGTCATAACTTATAGAGACTGGTAAAACTGGTTAAGCATGCTAAGTCCCTCCAGCTCGTACCCATGTAGAGGTAACTCTCCAGCCAGCTCTGCTCCGTCATGGACTGGATGGACACCAGGTCGGCCCCCAGGACCCTGCAGGAGTGCCGGGCTCCATGCCACGTCTGCTTGTCCATGAAGGGCTTGTAGCAGTACTCCCCGAACTCGTACCAGTCCAGACCCGAACAGCGCAGCTCTGAAAAAGGAGCGACAGTACCGCTCTGGATCGGACCCAGTGTTCACAGGCAGAGGTAACATTCTATGGCAGGCTAGCAGCATATTCATTTGACAGTCTTATCAGTGAAGTCTTTTTGGTATGGTTTGGTATTATATTTAAAAATTGTACTTTTAATTTTTCATATAATAATACATTAATTGTCTAAAGAGCATATCAAAGATCTCAAGGACGCTGTACGTAGGGTGGGTGTATGATGACTGACATCAGTATCCTCAGTGAGAGCTGCAACTTTATGTTTTCGAGGGATTAAGTGGATTTTTTTAGCTTTCGATGAAAACAAACTGACCTCCATCTGCAAACGTGTATGAAACCGCGTAGTCCCCTTCCGACCTGCAGACGCAAAATGAGACTATTACCTCTGATTATGGCTTCTCCAGAGGTTGCTAGTACACCCCGGGAGAGAAAAGGAAATGGCATAGCATCCAAGGATAGGTTGGGATTTGGGGCCACTCACTGCCTGGTGGTGATGCCATTCCTGGAGGTGCCAGCGTAGAAGCTCTGGCCGGGTTTCTTCAGCAGAGTGCAGTCCCCTCCGACGTGGTCCAAAACCATACCAGCGTGGATGGCTGCTGCACAGATGTGAGAGTCCTGCAAAACACACACACACACACACACACACACACACACACACACACACACACACACACACACACACACACACACACGTTTGAATACGAAGATTAAGGACGATGTGCGAGACGTTTAGAAAAACATTTCAAAACAAACATTCCGCTCGGAGTCAATTCCTCATTGTCATCTCCATAACCTTGGCATGGGGATGTAAAGGCGAAACCACATATCTATCCACACTCACCCCTCGATAAACTGTGGTTCCAAACACGGTGTAAGACGTTTGAGCACACCCTGCAGGGCAGTGGACACTGAGAAGCACACACACCACAAACAAACCCATTAGAATAAACATATACGGAACCTTAGCATGAATACATGGCATATTGACAGAATGTTAGGTATTCTAAGTGCACACTTTTGTACAGGGGGATATTATAGCAGCATATTTTCAATAGTGGTAAGAAAAAATTGCCATTTAAATTTCACTTACTTCATCTGATCATTGGCAAAATTAAAATTGGGCTTGGCAGAGCAGGTCACGGCATCTGTTACAAAAAAGGCAGCACAAAAAAGGCAGCACAAAAAAGGCCTACTATCAGTCTCCTAAATAAACACTCAAGAGTTCTAATTATACCTTGGAAGTGTTGGGGCTGTAAACACTGGATAGATAAGATTCAATGACAAATCTGTTTGTTCCCCCACACAGACGATACGTAAAACAGTAGGAAGCTACTGTATAACAGTTGGCCTACAGTCAGGGCTGCATCCCAGGATCTCAAATCGAAGGCCGGCCTTTCCGTTGTATGTCAGAGGGAGGAGCCGAACAAACTTGGCGGACACGGGAGTTCCCAGGAGCTGGGTGTCTTTTGAGTCTCTGTCCACAGAGCCTGGGAAATCCTGGGAAAACCCAGAGAAGTAATTCAGCAAGATATAGTACGAAGCTGCTCGTCAAGTTCAACTGAGCAAATCAATGTGTGTGTGTGTGTGTGTGTGTGTGTGTGTGTGTGTGTGTGTGTTTGAGGGGTGACTCACCGCTCCATCGCTGGTGTAGTCGGTCCAGCTGGTTCCGTCTGTGCTGTACTGAACCTTGAACCTGGTGACCCAGTAGTCAGCTTGGGCACAGCCCTGGATGACCACCCCAGTCACTTTCCTGACCTGGCCCAGGTCCACCTGGATCCAAGAGTTGGCTGGGGGGATAGAGTGATTTCAACCGTGTTCTTATTGTTTTTATATTGACATAATGACATGTGACACTATCTCGTTTGTAATTGTACACAACAAAATTAAGAAAAGAAAATGAACACTATCATGTTCCATGTCATGGACTGCTGACTACAAGACAATAGATAATGGGATAGAGGCCACAGGAGAAAATTACTACTAGTAGTAGTTCACTCCAAAAACCGGAAAACCATTTTCACCCTTCATATTTAGAACAATTTGTACTCGAGTATTAGTATAGTAGTGTGTTGGTTGCCAGGTTGATAAGGTACATACAAGGATTGGTAGGCATCCAGCAAGAGTCACTATTCAGACGGCCCAGGCTGGGCCCCATGGCGCTCATGGAGGAGGAGGCAGTGAGCTGTTCATCTGGGAGGGTCTTATCTTCCACCCCGAGACCAGCGAGACACACTGGATGGCAACCAAACAGAGAAAAAACGCAAGCGAGCACACGCGCACACACACACACACAAACACAAACACACACACACACACAACCACACGCAAACACAAACACACACAAATAATGAAGTAACGATATTACGATTCATAAATATGCCTTAATGTGTGAGTTTTTTTTTGTTGGTGTGCTTGCATTGGTTTGTGTTCCATGTCAACCCACCTGCCTGTTCGCAGCTGTAGACCACCTGCAGGTACTTGGAGATAGTGGGACAGGGGTCCTGCTCATCATGGGCGTAGAGGAAGCAGAAGGGCCTGGCGTCACACCGCTGCCTGACTAAAGGCAGGATGCCGTCCACAGTGCATGAACCTGTTAATGCAAACAACAGACCCGTAAGCTTAGATAATATGTGGGCTAGGGAATGGGGTTGTCTTGAAGACATTGAATGTTTACAGAGAGCTGAGATTAACCCTCAATAAAAAAAAAAGAAAAATATTGAAAAAAAGAAAATACTGAAAAAAATATAAAATTACTAATTTGAGAATACTCAAGGTAGAGCCCTATCTGTGCCAAAAGGCTAAAGGCTTTCTTTAGACAGAGACGTTAAAGTCAGTAGACCTGATCCGGATCCATCCAGGTGGGGGCAGATGTCAGCGTTCTGTCGCCCGTAGAAGGCAGACTGGATGTTGATGACACTGTTTTCAGGACAGTGGAGCACAGCACTGGAGTCCTGGCAGATCAACGCTGTCTCAAACCCTACAACAGGACGTAACAGCCGGTAGACTTTAAAACGAGAGCTTTAGTTGTCCGCAGGTCTACCACAGGAAATACATATTTATTTAAGTGCCCATCTAGAATAATACTTATGAAAAATTGCAACTACATATATTGCCAATCAACCAAAAGGGGTCTATAGGGACAAATAGCAAAATCCTGAAAGGCACAAGTTCAACACTGACAAAGTAGTGATACGGTGTGGTGTCATACATACCATCATGTGGTGGAGGGGGCTTAGGACTGTGCCCTAAAAAAAAAATGTTTGGAAAAGATGCAAAAGATGTTTGGAAAAACTCCTACAACGACTGAAAACCTGTGGCATCAACATAAGTTTTGAAGATGGGCATTCTAACGGCAAAAGTGCGTAGGCTAGGATATGAAGGAGGAACCCGACCTCTGCGTTTGCAGATGTATCCTCTGCTGTGGTCGCAGTTGTCATCGTTCCAGTAGCCCCCGTTGACGTACATAGAGAGACAGTTTTCTCCAAAGTAGTTGTCTGGTTGGTCTGGGAGGAGGTGGAGAACAGCATGTAATTTAAACCAGTCACCACCGGGGGCAGCAAAGTCAGTTAGCAACCACAGCACAGAACAGACAAGCAAGCAAGAGGATCCAAAAAGCATAATAATAAAACACAATATTCTAATAATAAAAAAAATTATTCATTCCTAGACCGAGATAAAATAGATTACGTTATAAAAATGGACTAAAAGTAGGCTTTTTTTTGTTGAGATTTTTCAAATGTTATTTTGAAGAGTCTTACTTGGAGCCCAGTGTATGTATCTGAAAGGCGAGCCATCAGTCCACTCCCAGCCTCCTTCAGTTATAGAGTCATGGCCTCCCATCCACATGGACACTCCTGTAGGGATCAGCTGCACCTGACCTGGAGAGAACACAGAGTCAGTTACACGTAACAACATGGTATCCAACTGAATGTCTGAACAACTACAAGCCTCTGGTCCTGCTAGCCAGCAGACCACTAAATTCATCCAGGTGCTAGGTGGGAGCCGTAACAAGCCTAATAAACATGTTTTGAATTGTTATTTTCCAGTTTTAGCTTATTGTGTGAAGACAACTTGCCTGTAGATGAAATGCTCCCATCTACAAATGGTATTTTCCTTCTGTAAGGTGGTTGAGTGTGTAGCTTGCCACATCAATGTATAAAAACAGTAGCCTTTCAAACCGTAGCTTAGTCCTACGCAGTTTGTTTTTAACACGTGGCTTGCATGGCAAACAGAGCACGTAGCCCATACATGGGCACATTCAGGCAGACCCCTTGGCTGGTGGAACCTTACTCTGTATGAAGCCCTGTTCGACTATCTCTGTGATGCTGAGGAGGTCTCCTCCCTGGTTGAGGCAGTCGGCCCTGGCTTCAGCCCATTTCCTGGGAGACTGGTAGTTGAAGAGGTAGCAGAAGTCGTTGAAGGGGTCCGCCATCCAGTTGCCACACTTTTCATTCCAGCCTACAGGGCAGACACACACACACACACACACACACACACACACACACACACACACACACACACACACACACACACACACACACAGTATTGGTTTTCAAAGTATATCACAACCACAGTTATGGTACACCTCATACAACTGTACTGCAATCAGATGGGGTTGTCTGACTGTATTGTCATCTTTGCATATTAAATGAAGTGCGTACCTGGTCCTGAGGTAGGGGGTTGGGGCGGGGGTCCTTGGCCTTTGGCTGAAAAATCATTACACAGCAAATATTCAGTTAATGGAGAATAATATAAAAAAAAAACAAGGTAATCGTCTGCTACATGCTAGCGTGTATTTATGAATGCTAAACACAAAATAAATGATAGAACGAGACCTTTTTTGCAGATGTAGTCGTATGTGCTGGTGCAGAAGTCGTCGTTGAGCGTTCCTGACTCGGGGTGGTTGTGGCCCCGGACGTGCATGCAGTCCTCGTTGCCCTGCCAGTTGTCCGGCTGGTTAGGAGCCCATGGGAGGAAGTCCTGGTGGGGGGGATAAACAGGCTGTTAGACTTATCTGTCCTGCCACCATTTTGTCTGTTTGGTATTTGGTCAACGACTGCCAGTAAAGACTGGAAAGAAATTATTTTAACCTATATAGCAATTCATCATCACGTTTACAGCCATATTATAAATCCAATGCAGTCATACAAAGAGACATACATATTGTAGAACATTGGATAATGCCTCTTGTATGTAAGTAATTGTCAAATGTTATAGAGAGGATTCCCTCATGTATTTTACGGTCATGCTAACCCGTGAGTTAATATCCCCTCTGTGCAGTGAACTGGGTGATAAAGAAGTGTGTGTGGTGCAGGAACTCTTACAGATAGAGAGCGATCTGTCCACACGTACTGGCCTTCAGCATTGATGTCATTGAGACCCACCCAGGCCGCAGCAGGCATGTGGGCTGAACAGACAACAGGCGTGTCACAGGTAAAACTTCATGATAAAATGGCCATCGACCCATAACATCCTTTTGTTTTTTGATAGTATCTATAAAATCTTGTTTGGCAAAGAACAAAATATCTTTTACCCTAAGTAGCTGTATATGTTGAGGACACTTAAAAAAAAAATGGATTTTATATAGTAGTCCTTATTATTATGCTAAAGCTATTTTATATTTCATATTGAACACATTTAAAAAAACATATATATCATTTGTTTTTGCAATCTAGCCTTCACTCACAGGTCAAAAAGCTTAGCTCCTGCTCAGTATGGAAGCTGGCAAGGTGTCCATTTTGGTTGGCACAGATTGTCTCTGCGTCCTGCCAGTTCTTCACAGTCTCCGTCTCAAAGTGGTAACAAAAGTCTCCAAACAGTATGTAGCCCGTGTCACAGTGATATTCTAGGTCACAACAAAATGCACATAATTATGTGATTAATGTCAAACAGTCACTTCAAACAACTGCAAACACAAGAACCATATGGCATGGAAAGGAAGTCAGAAATGGAAATATCAGAGCAACGTTGCAGTGATCGCTTCACTTCACACTGGATAGCCATACTGACCAGGAGCTGCAGTCGGTTTGACATTCTGACCCCCAACCATTTCACAGATGTAGCCCAGATTCTTGAAGCAGGTGGTCGTTTCCCATTTCCCATGATAATTCCCTGGAGGACAAAGGGCAGCCATGTCCAGTTATGAAAACATTGTGAGTCCTTTCTGCCAATTCCAACCAGCTTGTAAATCAGTTGACAGTTTGTCCTAACCTGTGAAAATCTGTCCACAGTCCCAGAGGTTGGCTGTGTTTTTGGGGAAACCCGGAGACCAGTTAGAGTAAGTGATATCTGTGTTGTCCACCCATTTGAAAGTTCCATCCTGGTTACTATCTGATGACATCACAAATCAGGAACACAAAAATAGGTCAATTGGACAGCTTCAGATGTAAACCAGTCGTAAATAGATATCATGCCAGAGCAATATAATATAAGAATAAGCTGAATCAAATCTGTAAGGTAAACTAGATTACCAACGACACCGATCCAGATGTCTGGGATGTCAGTATGATGAAAGTCAGGCAGCATGGAATTGATGTAGAACTGCTCTTCCTCACTAAATACATGAGAGTCCATGTTAACCCTTTTCATTTAGACCAACTAAAGGCCGTCCTCAAACAGCACATCTGGGTCTAACACCTTTTTGGCCATTTGTAATGTGATTGTGAACATCTATTGGTTCCTCCTTACTTGCTTATAATCAGCAGGTTTGCTCCCATGCTAGTACATCTGGTCTGAGCCTCGTTCCAGGAAGTCAATAGCATGTTATTACTGACCACGTAGTAACAACTCCCACTGAAGCTCAACCAGCCAGGTGGGCAGATGGCTGGAGGAGAGAGACAGGTAGATAGATAAAAGAAAGAAAGAGAGAATTGAAAACAAAATGTTGCAATCATACTTAACAAAAAAAGGAATTGTGAGCAGACGTGTGTTTTCCCAGCTGGTGCTTGTCAAACTTACTGTTGAGTCCTCGTTTGCACATGTAAGGGCGCTCATATCGGCAAAGATGAGACTTCCACTTCCCATAGTCCTCTCCTGCCTCCTTGATTGCTGCAGCACAAGAGCCTATTTGTGCATCTCTGTCCGCATTGGACGAGAAGAAGATTCAAAACAGTGTTTGATTACATTATCAACGATCAACAAACATTTTAATTAATTTAATTATGTTATTCAGTAAAATAGAGAACAATTAAAATCACTGTGAGCCTATTTGGATATTGCAGATAACTACAGATGCTTTTGAGAGAGGAAATTAGCTGCTGAAAGAGAAAACATGTTTGTTTTTACAGAATTATTTAATAAAATGTCCAGGTCAAGTTGAAGACTCAAGTGCCTTTGAAAAGAAAATACGGGCAATAGTGAGGAATTAAAAATACTATGTATATTGTGTTTTTTTAATTAATTTCTTAGTGATCTTGTAATATAAAGAAGCTGTTGAGACCCATTTTCTTACTGTGATGACGGTTGACCCTCCCCCCAGTTGGTGTATGATGACGTACTAGCATCAGACCAGGCATATTGATTGTTGCCCGCTTCAACTTCACATGATATCTTATTGCATTTCTGTGTAAACAGAAAAACCAAAGGAACAATGAAATATTGTAATACTTGCAGATAGGGGCTTGTAAATAATGACAAATCAAGCATACAAATAGTAAAGCAGCACAGATACACACGCATACACACGCACGCACGCACGCACGCACGCACGCACGCACACACACACACACACACACACACACACACACACACACACACACACGTAAACCCTCCTCCTCTGATCTCACCAGAGTAGAGAAACCGATCCAAAGGTCGTAGAAGGAGGGGTCCAGTCGGCCTGTGACGTACTGCTCCTCCTCGGAGCTGGTGATGGACACCAGGTCCCCTCCGCTCCTCAGGCAGTCCAGACGGGCCGTGAGCCAGTTCTTCTTGTTCGCGGTGTTCAGCTTGTAACAGTTGGAGCCAAACTGATGCCAGCCGTTTGCCGTGTCACACACCGTGGGTGGATTGGCTAAAAGGGGATCACATACACAAACGCAGGTTTGGTATTGAGGGTAAGACGATGCTCATGCTCAACTGTGTAGATCGATTGTGTGGACAAAAATTGACTGAACTTAACAGGGGCTTATTTTTTGCATACTTCATGTCCCAAATGTCTTATCAATATCAGACTGTGTTGTATATCTTATGTAGTCTATCTACAATATATTTCACCTCATCAGTGCAGATACCTTTATCCTAATTGTTATTCTGCCAGTCGGTATGTAAACCTACGGTTGGGGCGCTTGCAGATGTACTTTCGCTGTGCTGCACAGTTCTCATCGTTCCACTGTCCAAAGTCTGATCCAACCACCTGACCACAATCTTCTCCATCGCCCTCCCCATAGTCATCAGGCTGGCCTGGTGTCCAGTACCTGAGAAGAGGAGAGGAAATTGGACACAATTTTGGGCCCAAAAATACAGGATAAATACAGACTTTTATTAACATACAATAGATAGACGGTATAAATGCTACCATTTAGAGCGACGGTGGGCTGCACAAGTTGATAATCAACAAGCAAAGCATTTCCTTCAAAATGAGATATCCACAAATGAAAAAGATTACACCATCTCTTATAGTACCGAGTCTGGGTTGAAATGAAAACTTAGATCAACAAAATAAACTTGAGCCCTTCATTCCCTAAATCATAAAACATTCAGAAATGATTTTAATTAGAGGAAAATTGAATGAACATTTGAAGATGTACATTTCTTTTGAAAATGCGCCACTAAATCTAGTACGTTTCTTTTGAGAAATAAATAATTTCAAGTGTCAATGCAACATATGCCTTTTTGTCTAGACGAGAGTTCGATTGAACACGTCAAACTGTTATAAACAAAGCGGGTTTTACTTACGCTAAATATTCTATGAAGGTGGTTCCATCGCTCCATTCCCAAACTCCCTCTGATGCTATGTCATTCAAACCAATCCAGTAGATCTCTGAGCCAATCTGCGTTCGTACCCATAGCTACAAGGAAAAACAGGAGGTTGGTTATAAACACCAGTGTGCTTATTTCTATGTTGTGTTCTAAACATGTGTGTGGATGTGCAATGTGTGTGCAGGATGGCTTTCTGACTTTGCAGGTGGCTTGTGAGCACACAGACAGTGTGTGATCCCTCACCCTCTCATGAATGTCCTGCACGCTCATCAGCTCACTGCCCAGTCCGGTACAAGCTGTGTGAGCACTACCCCATGACTTTGCATCAGGGGAGAAATAGTAACACCTGTCCTCATACGGCCTCCAGCCTGCCTCACACTGACTGTAGGCTAAAGACACATAACAGTACATTAAATACAAACTATTTTGTAATTCAGATGTGATCAGCAGCTTCAAAAATGTTTTAAATCTAAAGCCATTTTAGGTTTATTGCGTAGTCAAACATCATAATGTACACCATTATATAGTAATCATTCATAATTTATTGTAAAAGTCTGACAGTAATAAAATATATAATAGGCCTGTAATTTGATGAGTTCACATTTCCCCCCCCCCACACCACATGCCAAGGGTTACATGGAATCATAAATGTCCCATGACACGTCCACTAATCCCTGTCATATAAGTCCTTTTAAACATCATGTGCACCTGCTGATGCTGCTAATGTTTAATTTTGAAGGCTTTTCTCCTCTTAGTCTCTTGAAATACCACATGAATACAATTAATCCAAAATGTTAAAAAAAAATAAAATAATAATTTAAATTTAAAAAAGTAGAATTACTGGGCAATTCAATTGTAAAATAAATGTTACACTGAAGTCAACTAAACACATTCATTTTAAAACTATTTGTTACAGAATACACCATATTATTATACAAATATTTGAGATAACTTTATAATCTTTCTTAATAAATTAAAAAGCCAAATAAAACTGTAAATAGGTTTTGTCTATGTAAAAATATATGAATAGATTCCAATTATGAGATTGGAAGAGACTTTTTTTTGTTTTTTAAATCTCAATGGGACTTCCTGGTTAAATAAAGGTTTATAATCAAAATAATATTACAATTTAGATTTAAAAACATTTAAAAATAACACGTATAATTTCCCAATCGACAGCTCACTTAATATCATGCCAAGCCTTTAATAACAATTATAAAAAAGTGTTTCTTACCACAACCAAGCAGCGCACAGAGAGCAAAGAGTCGTAGCAGCATTCTCTGTGATCTGTCCATTCAAATAAACTATGAGTGTGTGTGTTCAGTTCTAAGAATGCATTACTGTACATCCAAGTAGAGGTTTGTTTTCTCTGAGAGCAGCCCTATGTATGTTGTGTACAAGCTGCCTCTTATCAGAGTTCTGAGCATCCTCTCTGCCACAAGCTTCTTTTCTTCAGTAGCCTAAGGTCCAAAGACTGAAGGTCATAAAACCGAGATGGTAAACACTTGAGCAGACCAACAATACATTACAACCTCTTATGTTGTCCCCACAGAGCCAACTTTGCAAAAGTTATAAAACAAGCTGTTTTGGATTGAATAACATCACCCCTACAAATCTACTGCCATCTTTTATCACTCGAACAAATTGAAGGATTGTCAAACTCAACAATTTAATTGAAATGTTTAAAGGTCTACATAAATACATGCCAAGATATTGGATCCATCAAGTTCATTTATAAATACTGCTCCACAAAAGATGGTTACATTTCACAATTTTGTCATCCAAAGCTTACAATGGGTTTAGTGCCTTGCTCAAGAGCACAGTAGGGGTGCTGTTTGCAAATGGGATTTGAACTCATGGCCTTTTAGCACTATCCATTCAAACCACAATTATTTGGCCTGTAGAAAAAGCTAACCTAATTGTGTAGTACTAATGATAGTACACGACTTCACAATCTATTGATCAAAACATTTCCTGTGCATCCACAATTAAACCATGGAATTAAACTCCCATGGAATCCCTGTTCTATAGGGAAAATCTCAAAGTCCAAAATAAGCCATTCAGTTTCCCTATAATAACCACATACCTTCAGTCTGTAAACTTTAATGCAACCAAAACTCTGAATTTCAATGTTCACTTTTCAACTGGGTTTATAGTAAGCTGATATGAAGTGTTACAAAACCATCGACAGTAAAGGTCATGAAATATAATTTACATCCGTATCTTAATCAGCAAAATGTTCGCATCAGAGGCTTCAACAGCGCACCAGTTTTAAGTTATCTGCTGTACAGACTATTATTGTTCATGCACAGCATTCAGAAAACAATGACAAATTGGAAATAATGAACATATATAAGTTTATTATAGCGATTACAAATAAATGAACAGCATTTGATTCAAGCAATTCAGAGAAAACGCACTCAAGGAACAGAGTTAACTAAAATGAATAAGAATCATAAAGAATTTTACAAGAGCATCTCTTACCTAAGTAGGTAAGGCTGTCCGGCCAGTTAAAGGTTTGACCCGGTAGATTGCATAACAGTGACAGAGTATACGGTGTAACAACCTAATAGAATTCCCTTAATGTGGCTGTACATGACATGACGGAATCATACATTATGTTAGATCAAAAAATGACAAATTAGCTAGTCAGTCAGTTTCTAAAGCATCTTGAAAACCAATAGCAATCCAGTTACCTGGAATGTCATTTAAAAGGCCTGTATTGGGCCACAAACAGTTAAATAAGTATGAGGATTCACGTTCAAAACTTAATGCCTCAAAAGATAACATTATACAACTATAAAAATAAAAACAAAGTTTGACATTATCAACAACTTTAAGAATAGCTTTACAAATTGCAATTCAGAATATAAACTAATAAAATAATAAACTATATTCTAGCAAAATAGTGCACAAAAATGAATTCATAACACTAGGTCAAGAACACCACCAAGGATACACGATTTTCTTATACGAAACCCCATATATTAAAATATATTCGAACCATTTGGCAGAGAGAAGTCTCAAATCGAATCTGTTCGTCCTCCAAAAGCACTCATTATATGTTTTCTGACAGTCCAGCTATCGTCAAGAGCACACATTTTGAACCCCCCCACCCCCCCCCAAATCTTCCCAAGACCATGTCTGTGACCCTCAGACCCCGAGGCACTGCCCAACGACATATCTTTGAGGATTGGATCGATACCAATATGGCATTTCATTCTGCCACCCAAACAGAGTGCGAGCTCTTTGAGGATGTCTTTGAATGTCTCGGGTGCTCAAAGGTCTAAATGTCTTTCACTACTTCATAGGGATTGGGGTATTCGACGATTATTTGGAGTTCAGCAAGAGAGTGGCAGTGCAATTTCTCCATATACAGCATTTCGGAGAGTGTAGCCTAAGCCACGTAAAACTTTCTCCAAGTATCCAGGCATCTCTTTTATTGCATTATAAACTACTCACGTTTTTTCAGGCCTACTATATCATATCCCACTACACCACATGATTGCTGGCTGGCAATACCAGATAGGAATGATTGTTCTAACGCAAAAATAGGCTGTAGCTTATGAGCGTTAGCATTAGTCCAGGTAATTACGAGCAGGAGTGCAGGTCAGAGTAAGAATTAGCGCAAGTAAAGGCAACAGCTAACAAGATAGCGCCATTGAGCCATGGTCACTGATAGAATCTTATAGGCTAGCACCAGTATGTATTCTGAAATGATGTCTATTAAATCAACTTCTATTGTGGCATAAGTGTGGGGGGGCATCTCAAACCTACTTTTTCTCAAAATATTTTGCCCTTTTCTAATAATATAGAGCTTATAATCATTTGTCACAAAAGGGGTAACACAAACAAAAACGGTAAAAAAACGAGTTACTAAATACTTTCTCGGTTGAGCTCGGTTGACTTGTGTATTAAAAATAACTAGATGGTCCCACAGTTCAAATTCACAGGGGAAATCATGCAAAAAAAATACAACAACAACAATAGCCTGCTGTGTGAAAAGAAAAAATCTACACGGTAAATTAATGAAAGTTCTGAACTTCCTGACTCTTGCAAATAAGCTGGTATCACATCTGAGGGACAGTCATCAGTCGTTTCCTATCAAATAAATACAACACCTGCCAATCACAACAAAAGAAAGCACAGTAAAAGCTTTTAAAATACACCACTAAATCTGAAATATCACTAATACAAAACGAGAGCTTTAGCCCAATGTGTACAGGATACATTTCAAAGTCATCGACGTTCAGTCATGATGATGGGATTCGCCCAGAGTCATTGAAGACAAGTCGAAATCGTCAGGGAAAAGTCAGGAGTCTTTGTGCGGGTCAGTGTTCACATTCAGTTTGTGACTCTATTGTGGTTGTCTTTGTGACTGTGCTGACAATAACAATCAGTGCTGGAGTGAAATCCCAGCTCAAAGGGACGCTACTTAAGTAATGTTCTCCTCTGTTTCGGTTCCAAGTTCTCTAGCACCGTTTGGATGCTGTGCGATTCCTGTCTCCTGTAGTCAAGCCAAGAGTTTAAGTTTAAGTATGTATTATTAAAAAAATAATAATAATAATCACCTGAGGCTGACATAGCTCAATGAATCAATCTCTTCGATGACGGAACGTTTCCATATGTACACCCGGAGTGATGCGTGGTCACCTCAGAGGGGGCGTGGGGGCGTTCACATGCAGTCCACCACGTTGCTGGAGCCCTGGCCCACGTCTCTGATCTGGCTGATGTGAGAGGAGCAGACGGCCACCCCGGCCCCCGCACGGCAGTGGGACACGGAGCCCACAAGCTCCCACCTGACGGAGGGGAGGGAGGGATAGGGGGCAACGGGAGACATACAGTCAGGAGAGAAGCTATGACGAACAGGGCACAGGCTTGTTATTATAATCAACGTGCTCACGTACAATTCTCGGCAAATCAAAACGTAAACAAACCTTTATAGCTAAACCTGTTTTACCGATACTGGTTTGTTGTTGTGATCAGGTTGAATCGGAGCAGAGTGTTGGCCCCCTCCCACACACCCACCCCTCTGTCCGTCTCTTCCCTCACCTGTTCATGCGGGGGTCAAAGGCCTCCACGGTGTTCAGGTAGATGTTGCCGTTGTGGCCTCCGACCGCAAACACGCGGCCCATCACCGTGGCCACGCCGACCCCTCCGCGCGGCGTGGTCAGCTCCGAGACGTACTCCCAGCGGTGGAGCCTCGGGTCGAAGCGCTCCACGGAGCTCAGCGGCGAGTTGTCGTCAAAGCCCCCTGGAGGCAGAGCCAGGCGGTCAGACAGGCGGAGGAATCACAGAAACGCGGTGAGTCAAATGGTGTGTCAGTGTGAGAAGGTGATCCGCGTAAAGGGCCAGGAGCCAGTGTGGACTGGCAGTGTCCGCAGCCAAAGCTGTGATGGTGAGATGCGTAAAACCAGGAGTCAGGCCGGTAGCATAACTACCTGATACGAGTTAGGCCCGAGTGATAGGAAGAGGTTCAGGAGTGTGCACATTGCATTGCAGCCTCTAAGACAGCAACACCTCAACATTTGAATTCATCAATGTGTTCAAAATCGAATTCAACATTGACAATATTT
Source organism: Aplochiton taeniatus (assembly GCA_017639675.1). Lineage (NCBI taxonomy): Eukaryota > Metazoa > Chordata > Actinopteri > Galaxiiformes > Galaxiidae > Aplochiton > Aplochiton taeniatus. The sequence goes on from CM030172.1 coordinate 8,411,317, forward strand.
GTAAGAAATTATTAAAAACCCACCAAAGACTTATTGTAATGTTCCTGACAGGGTTTCTTACAGACGAGACACCTATAGTCAAGCGAAAAGGATAACCTTGGGATGAGATGACTCTCCAAATTCCAATAACATCATAAAACCTGATGTGACCTTATGTATACTCAGCAATCAGTAACTTTTACCAAACACAAACGTATCTCTTTCCTTTTATATTGAAGTAAATGTTTTAAAGTTGTAAATTGACTTTTAGGCTCTCTGTGAGGCTTGTGCTTAAATGGGGGCTGTGAGTGTGTGTGGGCAGAGGCATGTGACCGGACTCAAAGATCACAGAACTGCACAGACGTGAAGGGTGAAAAAGCAATAAAAACAGAAGTCAACTTCATAAGTGACCCATTAGTCGATCCCATAAGCACCGTTGGCAGGGCACGGCCATAGGTGACCATAGGTTCCCTCACGGAGTCGGGTTGGAAAAAAAAAAGGACAATCGGATGTCTCACAACATTTTCTTTAAAGCTCCATCTATCAACACCGTGGTATGTTTCAGGGAAGAGATGATGACGGCCTGGCAGAGTGGGGCCCAGGGTTAGCTGTCATTCTGAATGGGGGATGGGGGGTCCCTCTCACCCACTACGTAGAGGCACCCGTTGAGCTCGCTGACGCCGTTCCCAGCCCGCCGCTGGCCCATCTCCCTGACCTCCGTCCACTTGTTGAGGTGGGGGTCAAAGCGCTCCACGCTGGACAGGGACGCCACTCCGTCATTACCTCCCACGGCATACACATGACTCTGGAGGGGGGGGGGGGGGGGGTTAACGAAGGGTTAGGCCACTAAAGTTGAATCACTCTAATCCAAATGATATAACACGCTTAGAATGATACTGGCCGTAAAAGACTCGTGTGACGGTGTGTGTGTGTGTGTGTGTGTGTGTGCATGAATGAGATATAATTACACCTGAGTGGATGTTTTATTTAGCCTGGGAAACGCAGAGTCATGAGCTATAACAAATGTGGAGTAAAAAGCTCAACTGAATGAAACCTCTTATATTGAAGTAAATGTTTTAAAGTTGTAAATTGACTTTTAGGCTCTCTGTGAGGTCTAACTAAAACCCACTGGGGCTTTTTAAGGCTTTTTCAAAAACGATCCTCTTTGTTGCCCTAATATAAGGGGTCAGTCTCACCCCTAAAGCCACAGAGCCCACCCCTCCTCTGGGTGTGTTCATCGGCGCTACAGCGCTCCAGCGGTCGCTCTCAATGTCATATCTCTCCACGTCGTTGAAGCAGGAGTTGTCGTCCAGGCCGCCGATAGCATAGATGGGACCTCCCAGGGCTGCCAGGGCGATGCCCCTTCTAGAACACACACACACACACACACACACACACACACACACACACACACACACACACACACACACACACACACACACACACACACACACACACACACACACACAAATATTTAAGTAATAAATAATAAATTAACGATATTGGTTAGGTTTGTTGGGACATGATAATGACAGAATCATACATTATGTTAACCCAGGAAAATATCTTACTAAGTTACCGTTACAACAGTAATAAGTTGTGGAAAATGATCAGGTGGACGCAGACCAAATACACCAGCCATTTTGTTTTAGCATGTCAGTGGCAGTTGATTTGCACCTTGCTGATATAGATCTATCGAATTAAGAATTGTGTATATTTTTTTGCAAGGACCCAAAGCGCTTTACAAATTGGTCGCCAATTACGTACCCACGGAGACACAACGAACGGACCGACAGCTATCACTCACAACAATCAGTCTGGATGTTACCAATTTGCGGCACCCAACACATTGCATCAGACTTGCTTGGCGACATATGGCCCACACCACAGCCATTGGCTACGTTCTACATACCTCTTGGTGTTCATTGAAGCTTTCATCATCCATTTGTTAGTGTGGGGGTCAAACATCTCCATATTGCCCAGGTGTTCACTACCGTCATGGCCCCCCACCGCATACACCTTCCCTGAGAAGACACACAGGAATAGGAAGGCATGAGAACCACCATACAGGCTGTGACAATATCCTAAAACAGATGATACTTCTGTAAGCATTAACCATACATTCAATTGGTGGCAGGATTATGGTTATTATATTCCCTCTGGGTACATATTTCCTGGAATTTTAAAATGAGTTGTTTCTGTATAAATCGAATTTACGGCTCTGTTTTGGCTTTCAGCCTGAAAGCATTTTCTATGTGTTTTATTCATGAGACTAGGGTATTTCATGTTCCAGTTCTTTGCTATGGGAAACATAGACCCCAGAAATCCCTGTAAATCATGCATTTATACTCTGAATATAAATCTTCACTCTCTATTCAGAAACCAACAGATCTCTGATTCTTAAATTCAAACAGATACAGCAAATTTCCTACGGTAACATTCTATTAATAAATGTTCTGTATTTTGCTGCATCTAACCTGTATCTCAAAATGATAACCTATGTATGTGGGTAGTTAAAACACTTTGCCTCTGGCATCAATGAGGTACAATTCAATTCCAAAAAAGTGTTGTTCTACATTGCATGAAACCACACATAGATCATCTGTTGTATTGAATCTAGCCAACAGAGGGCACTGCACCTTTCCTGTTTTGAGAAGTCTCACAGGGCTGTCCTGTCAAATCGAATGATTGAATAGGCTTAGGTAAAGCCGCCAAAGAGGATCTTTTAAATGAATTTCATGTTTATATCCGACAGTGTTTCACAAAGGCACTGAAAATCAGCGTGCTTTGGTATGCGTGAGACATTATGAAAGTACTGACTTCCACTAATCAGCCCTACTTTTTAATTCAATTTTTTTCGTCTCACCTCCCACAGATATGACTCCTACATGGCGTCGTCGACTGTTCATCTCCGGTCCAAAGAACCAGCTGTTTTTACTGATGGAGTAGCACTCAATGCTCCTAAACGGGTCACCAGAACCACCCCGACCGCCCACACAGAACAGAACACCTGAGGAGAGGTAAGAGGGTAGTTATGAGACCAGCAAGTCAATAACAAGAGCATTTCTCTCCATACACACACACACACACACACAGGAATGAATACCACAGAGAACACACTCACTGAGGAAACTATAGAATAAATAATATAAAGAATAATAAAGACAATTTGCTTAACCAATTCTTTCAATGTCTGAAAACATTCCTACGGTCTACAGTGCATGTCACGATCCTAAAACAGTGAATGAGTTACACTGTAACTGTTACAGGATCGACCCCCCTACACTCAGTCCTACCTGCGGTGTGTTTCCTGGGCGTGGTGCGGACAGAGTACTCAAAGTCGGGCACCACCTTGTTGCTGAGGTGGAGGTGGTAGTTCCTGGCCTCGTCCAGAAGGTCACGGCAGCTCAGGTTGGCCTTGATCATCTCCTCCTTGGCCACGGTGCCTGTGAGGAAGTCTACGGGCAGCAGGGGGAGCCGCACCTGCAGGGGCCATCCACAACTCAGCCCACAGACACTTGAGATGGTTTGTGCAGTCGCCAACAGTCATCGACGCACACCCACAACTTAACCTTTAATGCCGTTTGACTTTCGTACAGCGAAAGTATGCATAAGTGCTTGTTGATGTTACATACAGTCCTAGGTTGTAGAAAATATGAGCCTTTCTCGACAGAATCTCTTTCACTCTGTGTGTGTGTGTGTGTGTGTGTGTGTGTGTGTGTGTGTGTGTGTGTGTGTGTGTGTGTGTGTGTGTGTGTGTGTGCGTGTGTCACACAAAATGTTATAATGCACACAAACCTACACACACACGATCTGTTCCGTTCACACCCGTGATCCTCCGCTAACCTGAGACATGATGGGGTCCAGCCAGGCTTTGTGGTGCTGCGGGTTGGCCTTCAGCCACTTGACGGCCGCCAGGTACACCTGCGTCTCCGAGTGGATGTTGAGGTCGCTGGACGACAGCAGCGTGCGCAGGTGCTGCGGCGACACGCACGGGAAGTCCTCGCAGTCCACCACCTCGCGGAAGTGCTCGCAGGCGTAGCGGTCGGCCATGTCCATCAGGTCCACGCGGTTGTGGCTCTCGGCGAAGGTGCGCACCGCCAGGCAGTTGGAGGGGTGGAAGTGGGCCTTCATGTACTCGCAGCAGGCCCGGGCTACCAGCTCCACCTGAAGGGCGGATGTGGGAGGTTTGACACTCGTTAAACAGAGACAAAAACATATCTAAAGGAATGAGCTATGTGCATGATCTACGCTACACTTTTCTTTTTAACAAAACATACTTTTAGCCAGGTAGGAAAATCCACACTTTATCAATAGGATTAACATCCTTCTATAACTCTGTGTGTGTGTGTGTGTGTGTGTGTGTGTGTGTGTGTGTGTGTGTGTGTGTTCACCTGGAGGATGCAGGCCGCGTAGAGCAGAGGCTGAACGTTATCGACGGTCAGCGTCAGTCGGGAGGAGTAGGCGAAGCGCACCAGGTCCTGAATGGCGTCGCCGTCAAAGTCCTTGATCTCAATCAGTTCCTGCTTGGCTTCCGACATCTCCGACAGAAACATGGCCCTGAGGGGGATGGGATGGGGTCACACATGGGACAGTAGGGCGGTGCATTGGCAAGAATCTGGCGGTACCATATGTATCACGATACAGGGGTTAACAATCAATGTATTGCGATACCGTAAGCATGGTGATATATTACGTTATTTTTTTTATTTTAGGAAAACTCTCACCCCTTTTAATTGATTAATCATATGCATGAAGTCGGAGTAAAAAAAATTGTGGGATCTGCATTTGTATATATCACAGTCCCTGTAACATCTGTACTACTTTTTGTGCAATCTGAGCAAAGGAATTCATATTTGCCTATATCAGTTAAAAAAAATAAAAAAATAAATAAAAGACTATAAATCAGTTGGACTAGCAGATCATTTGAGTGAACTATCCTGAGGCTAAATTCTTGAGGAGGCTCCATGTGCATCAACGTGAAGATGAACCAACCTGAAGTAAGGGATGACACAGGCCAGCACCAGCTTGTGACATGGTATCAGCCTGCTACCCACCTGCACACAAAATACAAGACAAGTTATCACTTTCTTTTTTTTTATGAACAGCCATGCCAACACCACCATTACACCCCCCCTCTCCCTCACTCCCTCACTCCCTCACTCTCTCACTCTCTCACTCTCTCACTCTCTCACTCTCTCACTCTCTCACTCTCTCACTCTCTGCAATAACAAATGATTTGTGTTACCAGCGATGCAATAGAAAAACATATGATTTAAACTATGTCAAAAAATGTGTTGGGGCACCGTGCATGTACAGAATCTCACCTTAAGCGTGACGTCACAGAGCTCTCCTACTTCATAGAACTGCCGGAGGGAGTTATGGAAGTCTTTCCAGGCTTCGTGGGCCTCGAAGACAAAAGAGCCGTCTGGCTCACAACCCGCCTCTGTGGGCCTGATGCTCGAGCGCTTGTCCTTGGGCTTCAGTTGCTTGGCATGGTCCGGAACCATGTCCCCTGGGGCCATGGCAGTCTACAGAGACCCGCACCTGGAAGGACAGAGACAGAGAGAGAGAGGAAGATGGAATGGAAAATGAACGCAAGTGTCTGAAACACCAAAAATAGGCCTGCAATTGAAGCTGATATGACAGGCATTTAGCTTAAAAAGCGAAAAAAAGGGAAGCTGGGAATTAACCCACCAGCTGCTCAAGTACGCTCAGTCTCGCTCTCTTTTTAAAAAGTTATTCTCTTTCATTCCTGGCTCTCAGTTTTCGGTGAGAAATTCAGTAAGGCAATGTCACGTAAAGAGAGACACTCGACTACGCTATGAACAGATGTGAAGTCTGGATATGCCAAAGCTTAGGAAACAGAGCATCACAACAGCCGAGTCCAAGTTCATATCTCCTCCCACACACCTCACACTGGATGGAATCTCTCTCTCTCTCTCTCTCTCTCTCTCTCTCTCTCTCTCTCTCTCTCTCTCTCTCTCTCTCTCTCTCTCTCTCTCTCTCTCTCTCTCTCTCTCTCTCTCTCTCTCTCTCTCTCTCTCTCTCTCTCTCTCTCTCTCTCTCTCTCTCTCTCTCTCTCTCTCTCTCTCTCTCTCTCTCTCTCTCTCTCTCTCTCTCTCTCTCTCTCTCTCTCTCTCTCTCTCTCTCTCTCTCTCTCTCTCTCTCTCTCTCTCTCTCTCTCTCTCTCTCTCTCTCATTTATCACTCCTTCCCTCCCATCCAGCTCCCGACAGTGAATACATTCAGCTTACGGCAGCCCCTCATTACTAGTCCGCTCAGACCTAAAGGCCAGAAGACATTTATCAGAGACAAGACTTGGCCTTGCTGGCGGTTAAAGCCTCTTTATTTGCATGTCAATTCACACGGAACCAACTCTGGTGACTGACTAAACGATTGTTGGCTGGCCCACTGTTCAAAATGTTGGCTGGGTCACTATTCAAAACTGCTTGAGCCTACATTCTCAAAGCGCTTTAGAATGTGTGAGCCCATGAGTCAGTGGGGTGAATTTTAAAATCTGTCAAAGATTGTGAGGGTATCAAAGAAAAATCACAGTATTCACTTGGGTTCTTCATGTGGTGATACAGCCATCCACACACATCGATTACAGATTTACACAACATTAAAAGGATGTTCTCTTCAAATTCTACACATCACAGGGGCAAGGAAGGAGTCACACTAGTCCTATTGTTAACTTAAGGAGAAGTGGAGTCTCAGAGCCTGACACCTCCTATGTGTCAAAGGCCAATCCCCTAGAAGATATTGGAGAACCAGTCCTCTCATGGTCACCCAATTGATTAAACTTTACTGACAACCAACAGGAATTAGGTGCTTCTAACAAACTGCCTCTAGTGCACATTACCAAATTCATGTAATTATTTAAACTATAGCTTAGTTATCAAAAGCAGTCATAAACATCCTTTTTAATTATCAGCGCAGATTCATAGAAAGTATCCAAACAGCTTATGATCACTACTGTGTATGATAATTAGGCTAAGTAGAGCGACTAGACTAGGGAACAGTGGAACAGCAGAAAAACAAAGTACATAGGCCTAAGTGGACTAGCTATACAAGTTAGCTTAGGTCAGGCCACACTGTCTTAACCATAAGTCTACTGCTGAAATTCAGCCCTCCTACATCTAAATTCAGATGGTGAGTGTGACTGCGTCAAGAGTCGTTTGACTTGTCTGCCAGCAATACACACGGGACCTCAACTGTGCCAGTGACACGCCACATTAGCTGGAGAAGAGATGCGCGCCAAGAAGGGGTGTGCAGTCATGGCAACCTACATTTGTCACGTCTAATTCTACAGTCTACTTCATTGCCTTCCCTGAGGACGCAACAATCAGCTCTTAAGTGCGATGTTTCCCTCTGGTGCTCCTTGGTGGAAGGGCTGGTTAATTAGCTATGACCTCCTTCTATACACAGACAAGCAGGGACACTGGGCGGTCAGATATCAGCAGATTTCATTCCCATCGGCCCAAATTAGTAGCATATTTCACACTTAATGACATACTGATGAATACCATTTAATATAGCCCATATAGCCATTTTAGTTACCGTTCCTTCCTTGCTATTTTTCTCCCCAAAACAATTTTAAATTGAGTTTAACAGAAAAGTAAGACTAGTAGCAACACATCAAATATCACTGTATAAGAATGTGCAAAGACTGATGTAGGAATACGACAGTATGACCTGATGGGATGCAAATCAGCAGCACACTGTGATCCACAGAATTGTGTTGCTTTGCTACGCTCATGCCATGGGATACGTTGATTGATGAACTATAATACATGTATGCAAGAGCACTCTTCACAATTATAGCCTTACCTTATGCCAACCTATAACAATACTTACGTAATTGATGAGCTGGTACTATGATTAGCAAGGACAGCCTATATGCAGTTGCATTCTGACATTTGTATGTTTGTAAACTAGACAGAATAGTTGATGTGTATGTTATATTGTGGTCAATAGTTCAGGCAAGCAAAGTCAAGATTAGATATTGATAACTACCGTTAGAAATAATATCAAATACAATATTCGTGTAGATTTCGGTTCATAGTGAAACCTGACGCTGTAAACTAACGTTAGCTAAAAGTATTAACGTTTACTATGTTTATTACCCATTTATTAGCTACGCAATTTTAGAAGTATTTTTATTTTAGAAACTAAGATAACCTTAGCTAGAGCTAGTAGTTAGCTAACATTACTGCGACCCAGCCAGGGAGCAACGACACGTTTCTAAAGGGCTGTAGCATGTTTTAGGAATACAACGATATTACGTTACTACCTCGTCCAACGTCTGTATAATTAGCTTGCTAACTATATACGTAAATTGGGCTTAAGAAGATAAATGTGGAACAGTCAGTTAGCTAGGTAGCTGAAGAGCGTTAAACATGCTAGCGTTAACAGTTCCCAGGCTAGCATCCATCAACTATAGCAAAATAAATTCAATACAAACAGCAACCACAATTATATTACAAACAGCTACGATACAGCGTTATGATAGCTAATATCTGAATACATCACATGATATGAGTTTTTTCAAAGGTTACCTCATGTTGTAGCAAGATAAAAAATCCACTTCATTCACTACTACACAGCAAAAAACAAGGAGCTCCCGCACGCTTGTTGTCAATTGAAAGGGTTTATGGGAACAGTAGTTTTAAAACAGTTCTCAACGAACATACAAGTTAATCAAACCCACTTGTTTTGATGAAAAAAGTAAACTAGACCTAAAATAATAATAACATTTATTTGTATTCCATGTAGCAAATGCAAATTTAAATTTGCTTGATTAATCAACACACAAAATCGGCCAACCTATACAACAAACAAATTGCAACAAGTGTAACTAACAAAATTTGCCTAAAACATGAACTTTATCTCTGTAACTAACAAATGGGACTTCCAAACGATCAAATTAAGAACAACACACTAAAAACACACACATACTCTGTTGCTGAGAAACCAAACATATTCTATTTACCCTCAGAAATTAATTTTTGAAATAAAAATCATTGTGACTCCACTCAGGACAGTTGTGAGGACAGCACAGAGAATGAAAACATTCTGTATTCCCTGAAACAAATAAAAGAACTGATTAATTTGCATGTTTTATGTGTCTTTTGCTTTCTACAATGCAGTTTGTATGTAGCCTACTTTATGGAAGTTATGGTTGACCTTTTAATTAAATGCATGAATAGAAATAAAACGAAATATAAAGCATATGAACATAAAAGAAAGAATCTTAATTGAGTTTCAAATATGTTATACTTATTCTAGTTACCCGTATCTCTTTGAAATAGAAAACACTCCAGATGAGTGTAACTAATGCAGGGCCCTGTGGAAACAGACATGGCATTACTGACAATTACCCATCAACTCAGGGGTTTTACATTAGCTAGATGTTAAAAAAGATGGGTGACACAATAAATGAAAAATGAAGATACTCTACAGGAGGATTTACTCAAAACAGAATTATTTCATTTAAAAAAGCATCTCTTAAAGACAAAGTATTCTTTTCATTTTCCTTGTGTCACCACATAATATCAAGGTAAGAAGAACATACAAAATATTTAATTAAAATCCGAAACTCACAGCTGTTCCAATAGGGTATGTTATGATTGTCCCTAAGCAATAGCAGGCCATGAAGAAGCAACACTGGCTGGCAAACTGTAATGATGCTGAAAAGAAAGCTGTAGACATACATACATTATTGAATGAATTGATAAGGTAACTAGACACATCCCTGCACTGTCAGAATGGCAGATGGTGTAACTTTGCAAGTTCAGACTGGAATTGTGAGGAGTAGTACTTTTGGTTTTCTACAGGGCCTTACCTGGTAGTACACAGTTGATTGGAAGAATAGGTAAATTCTTCATCCCCATGCAATAGACAAAGAATGCTGTGGAGTTTAGGGTATGTACCCCTGTCATATAAGGAAATACATAATCCAAATCTAAAGGGAAGACAGAACAAATGAGAAATTTAGGATCAACAATTACTTCAAGAAACAATCACACAATGTACAATTTGTATAGCTATTTTACAAATACGTTCACTTGTCCTTGGATGAGATAAGTGCAGTAGTAGAGTCTTACCAAATTGACTGGCTCCGTAAAAGTATGATCCATTCCTCAATGAGCTGTTCTTTATGTAAAGGATTGGAGTGTAGGAACATCCAAATATTATTCCAGCAAAGGTTGCAAGGGAGCAGCCACTTCAAGAAAAAAAGGGCATACACCAGCATGATATGATTTAAAATAACAATTCCTATCGTGAATGTAATCTACAAATGACACGTTCAGTAGCATTAATAATTGTGTCTGCTTATCAACCAAGATATCACTCATAACCGTAGAGTATAACACAAGATGGTTTTACCATTTATTAATCCCAAGTAGAGAAGCATGGAGCAACATGAGTGAGTGTAGGAAACATACATGATTTTTCTGCTCATAGGGCCAACTCTCTCTGCCCAACTGATTTCATTGTTGTTTGTCAGGAGGCAGTCTTCCTCTTGCCACTGCATGCAAACACAACAGAATCAGAGAGTTACTTACAGAAATCACTGCAACCATTAGATATTGAAGTGTGCATTGTTCGTCTCTGACCCTCACATAGACATAAAACAATTTTTTAGACCAAAATCAACAGTTCACACTGAGAGGGATCCTATGAAGTCAACAAAAAGAAGGATCAAATATAGCGCTAAGTAACCTGACTAGCAAGAATACTGTTTTTATGAAGTAAGGGTTGAGTCTCGTTCTCTGATGAGTGCTTCTTCTCTCCCACTGTATTTATGAAGAACAGAATAACAGCACTGAAACGTCAAAGAAGGAGAGATTAGAAGAAGAGAAATAATAATCGTCAACAGTTGGGTTATAATTACTCAAGACAATAACTGGACTACGCACATATTTATATATTTTCATATACTGTATTAAATATATTGTTTAACCATTTTTTCTTGACAAAAAGAATGTACAATAACTGATTCTAAAGAGACATACCCTATTGTTGCTAGGGCAGTTCCAATGTAATTCAATGTTGGACTTGGTACTTCTTGTTGATCAAGTCCAAACCAGCCATATCTAGATATGAGTGTAACACTAATTGTTAAATTAAACAGAAACGATACCTAACGTGAAAACTTGAAGATGGGCCATATGAAATCGCAATGTGTTTTAGGCACAAACTGACACTTTCGGGAAACAAAAAGAAAGGTTATGCCAGTGAGAAAGCTAGAAATAATAAGAGTGTTTATAGCAACTATAGACTGTATGGAGATACCTTGCAGTGGCCCAGGCCGTGAGGAGAGAGAAAACAGACCAGATGAGGTAGCCCATTCCTAGCCCAATAGTCCTCATTATTGGTATAACAGTGAGGTTTCCTTTGAAAACAAGAAGCAATTGAACTCACTTTTACACACTCACACACACACACACACACACACACACACACACACACACACACACACACACACACACACACACACAGGCTCACACACACACAGGCTCACACACACACATGCTGAAGCTTACCTATGGCATAGAGGAAGCCTGCCACAAGGCTGAAGGACCAGATTTGTGGGCAGCCTTGGATGAAAAACACCAAGACAGACTCCAGGGCCAAAGTACTACAGAAGATAAACTGGAAGAACATACCTAAAACAAAAACACACAGAAAAAGAACACAGCAGATAAGATCAGTTTGATGACACAAGAATTAGATTCACACTTGAGACACCAAATAAATTCCCCCCATTATACGTCTCAGAACCTTTAATGTGAGAATTTATATTATTATGAAATGAAAATGTAGTTTCCATTCATATTACAGTTCTGCCCATAGACAACACAATTTAAAGTAGGGATCCAAACATACAGACCAATCTTACATAAGCGGTTGGGATAGTGGTGAGAAACAAATAGTTACTAAAGCCAAGAGATGTCATTGCAGTATGTACGCACAGTGTGTGCGCTATTCACTTTAAATAGACCACTATTTCAGCAAGTGAGATGTGGTTGAAAAGGATAGGGGGGCTGCAGTTTAGGCACCCCAGGGCAGCAGTACACAACTTCAGTAGGCTCACCTAGCATGATAAGAGCTATTTACCATCTCCAGTATCCAGGTGTTTGACGGGAACCAGAGAGGAGCCGAAGCCCATGACCGACAGCCCCAGGCAGGTGAATCCCTTGATGAGGAGCCCTGAGGTGGAGGAGTTGGTGTTGGGCATGGTAGAGTTGGATGCCACATCTTCCTGCCATCTGTCATTTGCCACCAGGGTAATGCCAGGATGGGGATTGTCTAAAATAATTTAAATCCGTTAGATAAACATGACAAAATATGTTTCTTCCCTTTATCATTGTTGCTTTTTTACTTATCAACTGAATCAATCTCAGATAAACATTTTACTACTCATTACAAAGTCTGCTGATCTCAAGGTTGGTTTGTTTAGATGGGTCATTTAGTTATCAGTAATTATCTAATCAAACTACCCTTAGGGTCCTGCATGATATAATATAACTTATATTTTATATTATAGAATGAAATACTTAAAAATATTATGTTACATGGTACTACAGTACAAGTGCAATTCAATTGCACTATTCTGGACAATAAAATTATCTGCATAGTAAATGTTAAAATAATGGCCATTTCTTACCATTTTATTTTGTAATAATTTTACCAAATTATTTACATCCATTCCATGTAAACGGTTATGTAAGATAAAGGACAATTAACAAGCAATACCTATTTTTATAAAGAAATCCTTTTCTGTATTGGTCCATAAAAGCACTTTATGAATTTAAAGCTACGACTGTAAACTACTGTAAATAAAGAAATATTGGAATCAATGTGTGACGTTATAAGTTGGAACTGTGTGTAATCATTTTTGTGTTAAAAGAGACACACACATAAGTTGCAATACTCACAGTTGCTGAGGCTGGATTCATAGACCCGGTCTGTGGAACATATCCCCAGCCCACAGATAACCCATAGCATAACCAAGACATATCGCTCCATCATCTTCTTCCCCTTTCTACCTCAGAGCCTTTTATATGTTACCCAGGCAGTAGAGACTGGTTGAGTGAACTCAACAAAGCCACTGATCCATACTTTGCATCTAATCAACCTCAAGTCATCAAAATTAGATATCCCCCATCTTCCTGGCAATTGTTATGCGCTATCTTCACCTTTGAACTCTCCATCAGCCTTCTGTAGGGTTTGTTTGCTTTAATATACACAGGTGATTCATTCAGAAAGAAAGTTCAGGACCTATTCAAAAGAGGTGATACCAAAGAAATGGGCCTCACATGCATGCAGGGGAGGAATCCCCCTGAGTTAGGCAAACGTCTAGTCAGTCTTATGCTACTGGAACTCTAAAATCAAGTACACTGAACGATATGAGATCTGTCTTCGATTTCTGTTTTGAAAATCCGTTCAAAAACGTAGACTAATTAAGTTTTAATAGTGATATGATTCAAGCATGACAAGTTGCATGAGCTGAATTTCAGAAAATGGCTAAGGGCATATTCCAGTTTCATCAATTATATTCAGTACATTAATAGTATATATAAAATATATTCCTTTTACATGGATAAACTATGTTGCCTTATGCAAGCAGACAATCTAAATAAAAATAACAATTCATGATAGTGTTTGAGTAAAAATGACAATGGGTCCAAAGACAACACCCAACATATCCAAATCAGGACCTCCACAAATACTGCAACACCAGGGAGAATTCAAGTTTACGTACTTTAGTAGATTTGTTAAATTGAATCCATCTTTTAAAATACTAAATAAGGAAACAATGTTTGGCAACTTCTAAAATCAAGGTGTATTGATTCCATGACCTGATGTATGTATATATAGTGTTTTTTATGAAAGAGCTTTCCTTCGATCTTTCTTTTTTACTGGATCACGATGCCCCCGAAGGAGGGCTGGGTCTAAGCACCGGTCCATGATTTTGGGTAGTCGGTGGAAGGGCCTTAATTTCAGTCACAAAAGCCCCGTTGACTTCCCCCTTTTGACTCTGGATTGTGGGCATACTGTGTTGGTCCTGTTCAGTGGCAACCCCATCCGCTGTCCTCCACAGGCGGGTTCGTTTGTATATCTGATACACTGGGAGACAAGCAAAAGCCAAGTCACATCAGATTGAAAATAAATCAAAACACAATCATAATAAAACCCTTGTCAATTTGTGAACGTGACGGATTTATTTTTTGTTGTTGACATTTTTTTATTTTTTTTTTTCATTCAACTGGATATTCAATACTATATATTATTGAATATTCCTGCAATTCTCGTTTTCAGCAAAGCTGGTTTAGGGTAGTGCTGTTCAGTTAAACCCTAGCAAAGTGTTTAACCGCTAAGAAGGAATATGATTTCTGTTTAATCACTCGGTCTTTAGACTAGATTCAGATTAGTACAATATTATTTATTTGAAGCAGATGCTTAATTATTACTTGTTTGTTTTAGAAATGTATATAATAAAGACTGAAAAATGACATTGTATAAGCAGTTCCCAAAACACCACAAATTAGTAGTTCATTGTAGTACAAGTGTATAACACTGCACATTAAACTGTAGATACATTACCCATGTATATTGTTCTATTTATAATGCATATCCACAATTCAAATTTTATTTCAGGGGCCAGAATTGCAGTATTGAAACAGTTTTTTTGGGAGTCGATTGTTTTTGTAGTCTCACTTGCGACCAGCAGGAGGCTGTTCATAAGCTGAAAGGAGCCATAGATGAGTGGGAAGGTGAACATTAGGACCAGCTGGTCCGGAGGAAAGGAAAGCTGCAACATGGTGGTGCAAATCTGCACGTTCTGGGCCCCTGTCTCCATAGCAATGGTCCGGCACCTGTAATCACAGTAAGTGGGAGAAAGAGAACAAAGAAAAAAGCAGGACAAAGATTGCATGATGCAAGGAGGTCCTATATGGTCTCTTAACATTGAGATTGTTCCTGGAGGTGTCTCTATAGGGGTCCTCATAGATGTCAGGATGACCACATTCCATTCTCAGTCAATAACAACCTATAGCTTCAGAGAAATAGAATTGTATTGTATTGCTATGAGGGAGCTCTTAGTGCTGCCTCAGCAGGGATCAAAAGGCTACTTGTATATTTGTGTCCTAAACATTGGTACATACTCTTTAAAGATAAAATCCGAAAATCCAAGCGTCTGCTGACTGTCTTTAGAGAAAAATCTGTTTCAAGCCTCTCCTAGCTAGATGAAAATAACCCCCAAATAACCTCACCAATCAAACGCCTGGTTGATCATTGATAACCCAAACAATCAGATCTCCCTGCTTCTATACATCCCTTCTCATAACATATAACA
Source organism: Aplochiton taeniatus (assembly GCA_017639675.1). NCBI lineage: Eukaryota > Metazoa > Chordata > Actinopteri > Galaxiiformes > Galaxiidae > Aplochiton > Aplochiton taeniatus. The sequence goes on from CM030172.1 coordinate 8,426,662, forward strand.
CGCATTAGTTTGCTCTAGATGAGTAAACACACATCTAAAGTATTTAGCAAGACATGTTTAAATGGTCAAACAAAATCGACAAACATAAAACCTACGATGATGCACGCCACGGTATAGGAGGGGAAATCATGCCACTAGAAAACATTGAAAGACTCATGAAGGATCCTCTCAGACCTCTGCCACGGCTGCCTGAGGACCACCGCAATGAAGAAGCCAGCGGTGTAACCAATCAGGGGGAAGATGGCGCCGATGATGAGGAGGGAGGTGTCCGTACGCCATGAGCCTCGGTACAGAAGAGCGCTGGCCAAGCCCACCACCATCAGAAGAAGACCTCCAACCACTGTCCCCACCTGCAGGAGAGAAGACTGACCGAGCTATTGCAACCACACAACTACGTTCTTAATGAGCAGCGATTTCAGAAAGTTGTAATCACTCTACTGCAGGCTTAGACAATTTGGATTAGGATTGGAGAGTCTGATGGAAACTTAGGGTGATGCTAATAAATTACCTTCAAGATCAGCCTCGCTGCCTTTGGCCACTTGTAGTTGACCAAAACACCACAGCCCACTGGTACCACCAGAATGATTAGAGTTAGACCTGAAACACACCATAGCGTAGTATCTTATATCTATGAAACGACAACTACACTAATGCGAACAACATTATTCCTCACAGCGAAAAAACAATCCAAGAAAACCATACCGATACTGAAGTATGGTATTCTGATGCGGCCAGCCTCTACCCAGGAGTGAGTGTAGACATACAGGCAGAAAGGCATCATAGCCATGCCCAGCACTGTGGAACAGCTGGTCATAGTGATACTGGAGAAAAGGGTAGGAGAATAAAAACCCGGCTAAGACCTAATGATTTGGCCACTCTTACATGACTTAACAACTACAAACTGTACACTCTAACCTGAGGTCCATGTCCCCATCCAGCCAGTAGGTGATGATGTTAGAGATAACTCCTCCGGGGCAGCAGCCCATGATGACGACGGCCACTGCCTGTACGGGAGGGACGCTGAACCCTGTGGCCAGCAAGTAGGCGGTGAGGGGCATGAAGCCAAACTGGCACAGCAGCCCCACCAGAATGCCCCACGGCCGCCGCACGTGAAACCACAGCTTGCCCACCTCCACCGTGCAGCCCAGGGAGAAGACCACCATGCCCAGCATGACGGTGAGCACCACACTCAGCGTGCGGTGGAGAGCTCCGTCCGACGCCCCTAGGCCGAGGCCTTCCCCCGGGCCGTCGGCCACAGATCCGTTCCCCTCTGTTGTGTTGTTCAACATGGCCGTTACTAAGAAGAAAGTTCCTGAGAGGGGTACTGAGGTGGGGAGCTGAAAAGGAACACATGATCTGCTGGCACAAGGGGTTGGACTCTTTCAAGTCCACTCAGTTCCTCTGAATAACTCTGTGCTTCACTATTAGACCATGAATAAGGGCTCTAAGGAATGCCTGTTGCCATAGGAAACCAAGCGGATTACTTTTGCTCTACTGTAGAACTTCTACCAGTGTCATGCCAGCCTGTGAAACCTGTTCACTCTCTCTTCTAAGTTGCTATGCAGGATTTAAAGACAGCACCTCTTTGTACTTTAGACAAACACACGTTTCGTACGGTGTTTGCACATTGTTCATACCAAATTATATAATGTACAGATATGTCAGTTGTGTATACAACTCAGTCAATCTAAAACATTTTTAAAGACAACAAGTTTCATTTTAAATACATATCTTGTTTGTGTTGGACACAGCCGGACAGGGTAATATAATCCCAATTCACACCCTTTCAACCTCATTAGTTTGCTACCTACACATCGCCTACAAATCCTGTTTCCTTGTTGCCGCACTGCTTGGTCCCTGACACTGTCCCTTACAAATACAGTCCAAAAGGATATGACATTACTGCAGGGTATAATGATGTAAAGTACATTACACAGTCAGCCTCTGGCTATGTTTCTCTATTAAATAAAACAGTCAGAAATGTATTAAAACTGATATCCCCCAGTTTAATAGTAAAACTTGCATGGGACGTTGTCATCCTGCATTTTGCTCTGCCCTCTCCTGGTTTACAGGTTTTTAGGAAACCGTGAGAACCCCAACGTGTCCTTCAGCGAGTCATGCTGGAGATGGAGAGGAAGGCCAGTGGAGAGGTTATCCAGACGGAGCTTCTCCTGTCTCCTGGCCTCCTGGAGGGCTGCTTGCCAGGCAAAGAAACAAAGTTAGTTCCTTGAATACTGTATGTCAGGCTGTACACGATGATTAGAAGTTGATGGCCAACTTAGCCTTGTGTAGACAGATACCAAGCAGTCCGTTCTGTGTGGACCCTAAATAATTATGCACGATCCAAGGTGTATAACTGTACAGCCCTTATTAATAGTCATATTACATATGCTGCAATGCAACATAACTGAATCATTCTCATAAATAATATAAGTAAACAAATATAAATATGGATGATTTGATAACTTCTACTTTTATAATACTCACTGTCTGCACTGACAGTTTCAGATACACATCTGACCTGGACATGGTTAAGGTGCATAGAGTTGTTCAGGTAATACAGATGATTTGACAGCAAGTTTTGCAAAGGTGCTCTGCTTGTGGCCAAATAAGCATCTGTGAACTGGGTGATCTCTGTTAGCCTCTTTCTAAAGAAAAGAAGACAAAAAATCACCATTAAGTGGGCTATGACATCAATCGGTAAAAGATATTTTTAAGCAGGAACAGCAGTAAAATGTTCATATCAATCGATAGATAACAAAGCGTAGATGACATAAGACGTTTGACCGATAAACAGGGTTTTATTTCTCAGCCGGGATCCAAGCAAGGTTGATTTAAAGCATGATGACCAGTTGAACTTGCAGACACGAACCTAAAACGTACCTGTATTTAAACCGGTTGTAAGTAGTGTCATATTGCTTTTGACGTGGAATGATTCCTGTCCGTGCATAGTACGTGTACTTTTCCTAGGAATACATACGTAAACATATTTGGCATCGAAAAATGTAAACCGTGACATGTTTATCATATATATAACATATAACATTGTCTACCTTCATATTTCGTTGTGAATTGGATTTTGACAACATAAGGTCTATCAAACAAGCTTGGGAGTTGGCAAAAACAACATAGGCCGACTTACTGTGAAGTTGAATTGTTTACGTCATTCAAACCCATTTGAGGATTCGATACCTCAGATTTTCAATAATGTATAAATGTAATTTATTCTATTGTGCCAAACGCAGGAGTTCATATTTCACAGATAAATGTAGGGTGAATAGTGGTAAAGTGGAACAATAAAGTGGGACAGTTAAGCTTCATCGTTTTTATCTTAACATGTATATATTTCCCTTACTAAAAATCAACACTGAGCTCATCATAAACAAATATGAGATTAACAAATATTAGTTATGTGGTTATGACATCACCTCCGGGGGCGTGGCACACCATACTCAAAAACCTTCCAAGTTAACCTTGATGAAAAGTAAAATGACAGTGTTCTGAGGTGAATATTGTTAAGGTTATAAAAATAAACAAACTGATGGATAGTTTGTAATTGGGATATATTTTGTTATGGGACGTAATGGCGGGTCAGAATAAAAAAAAATAACGTTCATATTCATCTTGGTATTTTTATTGAATGCAAGTTTGACACTTCCAGTTTGACAATAGCGTATTGGTAAACTGGGACAGTGTCAAAATTGCATACAAAAATAAAGAATAATTATATGAATGTAACTTTTTAAATTCTGATTCACCAATACATCCCAAATTGCATTAAACTTTGTTCATGGAGGTTCTTTTTACCATTTAAAATCATTGAAGTAGCCTAAATTAAACTCAATACAAAATATTGCTAGTGGTGGAGGGTGTGGGAAGGGGATGAATCTGCAGTACCTGCACCTCTCCTTTAAAAAAACAGAAATTCTTATTGCTGTTATTTATATAATTATAGTGTATTCATATTCATTAGACCTACACTTGAATAGCTGACAAATTCATGTTTTAAGTGTTCCACTTTACCAATAAAGGTGTCCCAATTTGAAAGTACCGCTTGGAAAAATGGGGTGCTTGGTCAGTGTGTATGAGGAAGAATCATCCATCCTGTGTGTAGTGTTTCTTTCTTTTTTCTTCTGTATAGTATAGTAGCCCTTAAGCTATTTAGAAAGTGTCACACTTTACCACTATTCACCCTACGTTAATGAGTACATTAAAAACCATCAAAAGAAAGCAATAATTTATTTAAAAGTTCAATGTGGACATTATACAGCACAGGGAGCAGTAATTATGTTAAGAACTTTTAGTAAACGGCAGTACTGATGACCATACAAATACAGAAATGACAAGGACAGGATATTACCAGTTAAGATTAAATAATCATCCAAAGTTAGTTATATTTATAGATTTTTTTCCTATCCTGTCACATTTGTAGACAAGAAATCTGAAGATAACAGAACTCCATGGTAGAAAGCTTAAACAGATCATCCTCATCTCTAGATGTGTTACTTGTGCATTTTCTTCTGCTTTATAAGAGCATCTCGAAGTGAAATCTGTTGGCAGGCGCAAAAAAAAAACATTAATAGAGTGACATAACATTTAAAATGTCAGTATTTTACTGCAAAGTTAACAGATGTTATGTTGTTGTTATTGGTTCTAAAGTGAAATATTTATCAAGCCTTGTTACAAGGGAAGGTATGCACTTTTTTTGCAGATATTACATGCTTTGAGAGTAACACTTGGCTTACCTGTTTGTCTCTGAAGGAGCGCTTGCCCTTGGATCTGACGTTCTGGCTGTGCCTCACCATCATGAAGTTCTTGGTCTTCTTCTTGTCCCTGTTGCTGGTGCTGGCGAAAGGGTTGAGCTTGGTTCGCTTTCTTACATGGTCCTTTTTCTCAGTTCTGCCAGCCTAGAAGGTAGGGGAAAAGAACAAGATAAAAAAAAAAATACTAAAAACTCCAAATTGATAATGGGAGACGTCTGCAGTCTCCTTTTATTTTGTCACCCAGCCCGTAGCCTTTCCACGTTTGAATGTGTAGCATGTACAATCAGGCACACTTCTACAGCCTCCATGACTGGCGTTCTTACCTTTGCTGTGGCCAGCCGCGTATCTTTATCCGACTTTGGCTTCTTGTGTAGTTTCTCGATGTTTCTCAAAGTAAGAATCTCCCCTCTAAGACGTTATAAAAACACCAGTTATGGACAGCAATCATTTGTTGGTGAGGAAAAGCGCTACAAAGGTTTTGAAGAAATCACCATGGCAGCCCGTTTTTCTATAAAGCCTCACCTGCTTTCACCCTCGTCATCCTCGTCAATCTCCACAGCCTTTCTCTTCAGGGCCTTGCCGGGGGCTGCGCTGACCTCTTTGGCCATCTGGGCCAGGCGGATCTTCTTGAAGTCTTCCTGGGTGAGAAGGCGACTGCCGCTGACCACCGCGGCCTTTGCCCTGCGCTCCTCTACCGGCATGCTCTTCAGCTTCTCCGCCTGCACACAAAGACAGTACGTAGAACGACACATGACTCAGGCGCTAGACAAAAAGGATCCGCTGGTTACCCGTCAGACAACATTTCGTTGAACCCCGTAAAACGGTCGTTTTGTGCGCCACACGCCAGTCTCTTACCATTTCAGTTGTGTCTTCGTCAGAGGAGTGGTGGACGTCCACCCATTCGCCATCTTCGTCATCATCCCCTTCACTCATACTGGCAACCTCCCAGCCGTCTGCAAGTTAAACAGCGTTAAAAACATAATTCCACGTTCGGACTTCAGACGGCCAGCAGTTCATAACTAAACGCAACGCTATTGACCAGAGTATTTTTTGCAACTGAATTTTAAAAACATAGGTCACATGTTCAAACTGATAAAGAAAAACATGCCATTTACTCTTACCGTCCTTCTCGTCTTCCTCTTCGTTCAACTCCTCATCCAGCACCTCGGCTCCAGGGATGTAGTCTTTGGCCCCCAGCTCTCCGTAGTCCTGGATCTTGGTCTCGGCCGACGCCTCGGTGGGTCTCCCCTGGAACAAGATTGAGTTTAGCATCAGCGTTTGGTCACGGAAAATATAACAACATGATAATCAAATGTTAACTTAACTTAAAAAAAAAAAAGCACCTTTCAAAACAAATGTTACAAGGCGATGTACATAGAAAAACTATACGAATAAAAGATTCAACAGATTTGAAAAACAATATCTATATCTATATACACACACACACACACACACACACACACACACACACACACACACACACACACATGTAAAACCAAATAATATTACAGTAAGATCCTTAAACATTACATCACAATACAGTGATGACAAAACAAATCAGCAATTATGTAACAAACTTGTATTTTTGTGGCAACTGCACAACAAACTAGAGCGTAAGTATACTTCTTACCCTGTCTTTCTTCAGCAGCATCTGTGGGTTTAGGCTTCTGAAGAGCTGGATGAGTCCTCTGGCAGACATCATCACATCTGAGGACACACAGTCAAAACAGCTGGAGCTTTTCCATAGCCGTATTGAATAAACCCCATTTAGACAACGCATCAACCCTTTCTACCACTACCATCTGGTTATCTGGTTTTACGGCCAGCCAGCCTACTCACTTTTGTCTTTGTGTGTCTTGTACAGGGACAGGTCTTGGAGCAGCTCCTCTGTTATACACAGGGGGCAGCGGGCGGCCACCTCCCTAATGGCATTAATACTGCACAGAGACCAAAGACATTTTTCAATGAGGTGGCCTTTACACTGCACTTCAGAATCAGTCACCGAAAGGCTCTTAAGAATATATCGTGTGATTAAGACTTGAATGACTCGTTTGCAAATACTTTACAGTAAAATAGGCCAATAATTGCCTCCTAATCATTCCACCAAGTCAAAAAGTAAATAGATTGACAACATACATCATTGCTGTATGCAATGTGCATGCGGAAAGATGATCAGGTCACAAGATAAAGCAAACACTAAGGGCTTATGAGAGTGGACTACATACCCCACTGTCATGACTTCCCCTGAGTTCCTGTCTGTCACAAAGTTGTTGGCTATCGTCATGATGACAGGCTGAATGACCTACAAAAAAAACCCGTAAATATATATACATAATTGATTATTGACTATTCCGATTTTGTTATTTGACCATTTCATCGGTCTTACCTCGGGAGGTACTAGCTGATGGGAGGCCTGGGCTGCACACAGGAGAATCTTGGTCACCTCTGGGTTTTGGGAGAAACAAATTTAAACACCAACTAAACATCACCATATCCCCATCCCCAACTTTCTTACAGCGCTAGATGACTCTACCTCTTTGATGTGGCTGGAGGAACCTCTGTACAAACGGATAGTAGTTGAAAAGGAAGAGCTGGAGGAGAAAAACAAAACGTACATGAACGTTCAAGACACCACCTGCTGTTTGACACATCCATTCTGAAGTCATTCGTGGCAGGTGGTCAGGTTGAAAATGCTCTGCTCTTACCTCATGAATACCAACCAGTCTGGATATGAGCTCCATCATCATGATCTTTACTTCAAAGCGCTCTTTAGAGGCTTCTAACTGCTTCAGGAGCTTCTCTGAGAAATCTAAGAACAGAAGAGGAATGAATTGCTGAACTACCATCGGACCTGGTTGAGCGTTGTCACACTCTGGAAAGTTGATGGGTGTGTGGGGGCTACCTTGAGGATCGTGGATCAAGTGAATGGCAGAGAAATTGAACACCTCGACCTTCTTCTTTTTTTTGTGTGTCTGTATAAAAGATGAATGACCATGAGATGCATACTCATTAAAAGCCTACACAATTTAGCTAATAGAAAACAAACTGCTAAAAGCAGAAACATTGTAAGGCACTTGTTAGATTGAAAACAAACAAACAAAACAGCAGAGCACCACAATGCAGCATGCATACTTATGAAATGTAAACTTTATTTGTGAAGCAATAGTCAAAACAAGGTGCTGTAAATGTCAAAACGAGGTAGGACGCACACATTGTCATGCACAAACAATTTTATGCTACCTTTAGGACTTTCATGGCCTTCTCCATCTTCTTCTTGTTCTTTGAGGACTTCTTGCCAGTGTTGTATTTGACCATGAGGTCCCTTGCGGTGGGACCTTCACCCTGAACACCATGAAATGGGTACATCAAAAAGGCAGCATTCATTTGACTGTGTGCAATGTGTGTTTCTGTGTGTTCGCTTATATGGGACCGTGTGTCACTGTGTTCATGAAATAACTAGGTCCTCCTGCTTTCTATACTTGCCTCCGATTCTGAACCACTCTCGTTCTTCTCACCCTCATCTTTACCCAGGAAGAACTTCATGCCTGCCACAAGGATCTGCAAAAGCCAAGAAAAGTCACCGTACATCCAGGCTAGGTTCAACAGAGAGGACCACAATAGAGCAGCATGTTTAAACCTGCACAGGGAAACGTTTAGAGCTGAAGAATTTACCTTTGTAACCTTGGAGAAGCATGCCGTCGTGATCACATTAACCGTTTTGGCATCGTTCCTGTGAAGACAGTATTGAGAAAATTATTTCACGGTCAGTATTATGTGAGCCAATCTAGCGATGAGATCTGGAGAGCTGCTTGAATACACCCTAGTGTGTTGAGACTAGAAGACACACAACTTGCCATATATTCCTCGTGTAGAGCTCCACCATCACATCTAAGGAGATCTTGGCTGCTAGAGGGTTACAATCTCTCAACATGGTGTACATGAAGTTCTGTAGCATCTGGGGAACACACAAGAAAACCACACTTTCAGAAATGTCCCACAGTTCAGCTTGCAAGTAATATTATAATATATTATAATAATAGTAACCACAACATAGTGCATATACATAAATCAAGTAATGCTTTTCAAATGATGCTGTGTGTACTCACAGTGTTAACTTTGTTGTTCTTGTGCTTGGCATTGATATTTTTGATGTCTGTTACAATGTGAGTGTAGAGGGTCTGAGAAGAGATGGAATTGGGTCCAGGTAAACAGAGAGATAGCGAGAAAGAGGAGGCAGCTGAAAACTATCAGGAAGGACTTGCAGGTCAATCAAAGTCAAAGGATTCTACACAGACTAGTCCAAATACGAGAGCTCTCACCTTTCTCAAGAGCTTGTCATGACAGCGCAGCAGCTCAAAGAACAACTCCAGAAGACCTGTTGGATTGATCAGATTCTTGTTCCGCAGCAAAATGAGAGCTTTGCAGAACGTCTGATGCAAGGAGAGAAAATAGAAGATGCCATTCTTGTCAGTTGCCCACTAAAACAGGGTAGCATTAACATTTATTAAAACTAAAAACTGTCTAACAAAAACTTTAGAATGTGGCATATCCCAATAGGTTTAGTCTACATAATTACTTGAATAGTTTGTAAGGAAAAGAGCTCTAATGAACATTAAGATGAACTATCCCTGGTACGTGGGACGTTATTTGGCAACCCCAGATACACACAAGACCATAGTTTGGCCATCACTTGGACGATCATTAAAATCACAGGAACCTAAACTTTGGCAATCGTATTAAATCCATCTCACCATGCGCAAGTCTGGATCCAACACTGTATGGTGATTTAGGAGCAGCTCTGTCAGTTCCTGAGGGAAGGTAGACAGGTGCTGCAGATAGCAGTGTCCAACCTGGATAATGAAAGGATATGATCATTCCCTTCAAGCAGCCCTCCTGTAGTCCATATGTCAAGTGGGAAGAGGTCAAATTGTATTTTCGATGAGATCCTACCTGAGCAAGGAACATAACCAGGTCTCCAAGTTCCCTGTTTGACTTGTCAGGTTGTAGTTTGAAGATCTGGACATTAGATTGGTAATGTCTGTACTGTTGCTGGAACTGTGGGAATAGAGTGCGACAAAGAAAGATAGAAATCAATTCAAATGGGCTTTAACTAATAACTTATTTCGTAAGGTTGCGGTACTGGTGGCAGATCTAGTTTGTTTACGTTGTTAAACTCAACACCAGTAGAGACGATGAAATAAAGTATTACATTACGTTTGCGCCTCAAACTTAACAGTATAGTAATCATGTTGACATATTGATACATTATATGTTGTTAAATCGTATAATTTAGAATATTTTAAACAAATATTTATTTCCGACTATCCAACTATGGTAGCTAAGCAAAACTAGCATTGATAGCTAGCTCACATAAACACTTACCTCTTCGGTGTATGACTGAGGATCTCTCTTTATCAAGTTCTGCAGCTGCGGTAAATTGTTTGGTAGTTTGTTGTTCTGTCGCCCTGACATATTTGTAGGTTGTTTATTTGTTTCTCTCTACAACGAACAAAATTACCGTATCAAGAAAACTATTCCTGTTAAACCACGTTGTATCTTACAAGTGTGTCGCCATGTTGCTTTGACGCGAACTCTGTAAGCTACGGATACCGAAAAAGGAAAAAAGATTTCAGAGAAGGCACAGCGTAAAGAAAAGAACTAACGTTACAGGATTAAAACTATCAAACACATCGAATCAGTAATTTGCCTTCCCCTACATGTGTTTTGTTTGGAGAAAAATATAATGTGTGAACTTCTCATACTCCCAAGTCTAGCAGTGAGTGGCAATGCAAAACATTAATGAATGATTCAGACTAAATTAAGTGATTATTATTGATGGTTGGTACTTGGTTGGTAATCGTATTTCTTTGAGAAACCAAACTCCTACCTTCTCTTGGCCCACTTTCGTCAACTTATAATGGCATTTTACTAATCTTTAAATTTGTAACATTAAGATTTATCTGATAAAGGTGTAGGCCTACTTTGGAAACGGAGAGGCCGATTCCATTAAAAAAAGCGGATAAACAGTTGATGACATTATTTATTAACTAGCTTTTCCAAATTTATATTTAAGTCACTGCTGAATCGGAAAATAACACCACTCAATAGATTGTGCTCCTAGCATGAGAATGTTTTAAAAAACATTGGTTTCTTGACATGAAGTGCACAGCCAAAATATAACACAATTTAAAGTGATCCTATTAATTACTTTAAATTACTAATTCACTTTATTGACAGGTATCATTACAATCACAGCAGTTTAATAAACAAAGGATAAAATGGTAATGTTTGACTCTTTTATTTACAAATGTTCCTGTATGTAACATTTTACAACTTATCCACAGGTTTTCAGGAGATGAATATGTACACTTTAATAATTCATTCATTCATTACCTCAGGCAGTCAGCAATTACTGTATAATAGATTTACAATGCAAATACTGTCATAGTATTCTGTCAAGGCGAATTCCAGCATCAAAACAGCTTTTAAAATACACATATGATTTTGTTCCACTTAAAATATGAACTCATACATAATCATCTCATGATATCCAAGAATCTATAAAAATATTGTGACAAATAGACATAATCAGCCGTTCTCATGAATGCATTAAGAGAAAGGGAGCAGCAGCCAAGAAGGAGAGAAGAACTCAAAAGCAAAATAAAAATATATACTTATTTTTGAATTTGTTTAATGGAACATACGCTTTAAGGCAATTTAAGAACTTGAGCTGCGGTTTGTAAGTACACAGCAAGAGAAACTGCTTTTATATGTCTTTTAAAGGTGCTTTGTGAACTGTCCCAACAGCTTTGTTCTACTCTCACTGTGCATGATGGGAGATAGGGTTTTTTCTTTTGCTATCCTGAGATTTTCTCCTCAGCTTGAAGACATCTGAGTACGTATAAGATCACTTGATAGCAGAAAATGTATTGATCCTGTGAGAAGACAGAACAGTATTCGTTATTTTTTGAAAGAAAAATATTTGTTGCTTTGTTTATGTATATGTTTTCTATTGCATTGCCAAAAAGGGTTAACGTGCAAGTACCTCAGTTTGGACCATTCCTTGTCTCTGGAGTCTCATATTCCGTACCACATCTGAAATATCAAACTGAACATGGACATGGAACCTTTTAGTTACTGTCCCAAAAGCACGATAATGTTACCAGAAATATGTTGACATTGTCAGCCCACTTACATCAGCATCTTTGCTTATAAGGCCCAAGACCACGTCTATACAAATAAGGGTCCCTGAACGTCCGATGCCTGCACTGCAGTGTGTGATGATGGGCCCTGACTGGTGGATATGCCTCATGTAGGAAATGAATGTGAGCAGCTGTTCAGGCTGTGAGGGCGTTCCGTGGTCCGGCCAGCCTGTGTAGTTCAAATGGGTGACCTGCTGGATTTCATTGGTCTAGAGACGGGAAGAGAATCCATTCACAAAATACTGCTATTTAGAGAAAGTTTCAAACAAATGGAAACAACCATCTAGCCAACATTGTGTATGCAATACGTTTACCACTGTAAACACAATAGCCACTCTTTATCAGTAGTAAAATAAAAATCAAGGGAAAACTGACCTGGACGTCCTTGACTTCAATAAGCCTGATGACAAAGTTGTCCAGGTGCTGGTCTTTGACCAGCGTGATTTGTAACCTATCATCCACCATCTCAGCAGTCCTTGGCGTGTCCGGCCAGTACCGCTGACATTTGACCTTTCCCCCTTCAACTTCCTGGGTCATCATGGCTATCACGTTGGACTTCTGTTCCCAGACCATCTGCCAGAAGTCTCCCAGCGTGGTGGGCAAGGGTCCCTGGCAGGCAATGTACATGAAGTTCTCGTCCTTCACCGACATCTTGATAAAGTTGGCGTTAATATAGCCACCATCTTTGCCAAGGACAACTCTGGTAGTATCAACTAAATAGGGGGAGAAAACATATTATTTGATGTTACAAACAGGACATAAAATGTAGTTATATTGTAGGTGAACAAATGGTAAATTAGAAATGATAAAACTTGTTTACTCACAGGGGACAATATTTTTGTAACGGTTTTTCTTTTTGTTCTCATGCGTCTGACCTATCAAACAGTCGTCCAGCGGCTGTAGATTCTGCAAATTCTGTATAGAGAAACACAAACAGTCACTTAAACAATGAGTCACTCACTTAAAAGTCCGAAGCAAACCCGAGGGTTGGTGGCCAGGGAAGCAAATGTTTGCATGCAAATAAGTGCAACTCGCTCGCTAGCACACAAGGGAAGTAGTCTTAAGCTGAGGACAAGCTTAAGACTGTGCATACATTTTTTGCACCGTGAAAGTGGATCTTAAACACTTCGATAGATAGGATGGTATGTGGTCATTTTCACTCAGCTTATGGACACATACCTCAAACTCCTGTAGTGGGACCTTCTGCTCGAGCAGCCCCCTCAGCATGCGGACCACGGTGTTGAGTTTAGACCCAGTGAACTGACCGTCAGGGACCACCTTGACTAGGGGCAGGGAGGTCAGCTCGTCCTCTGTGATGATTGGACCATCTAGTTGGAAGCAGAGTCATAGGGGTATAATATAGGTATGGGACAGGGCGTTTAATGCATTATAGTTTCAGCTTTTCATCAGACCCATTTGTCCGACTTGGACATGTCAAGTGTCTAAAGGGTTGTTTGTCACGATACCAAAAAAAAAAACATCTTTATAACATAAATACTTGCACCTGACAAAAAGGAGAAATGAGACCTGTTGGATTAATACCAAACTCTGTCTAATGGAATGGATCCCATCTCACCATCGGTGAACCTGGAGTTCATGGTCTCTATAGGCAGCTCATCACTACCCCAAGTGATCTCATCCTCATCAGGCAGCTCAGCAGTCATTTGCAGGTAGCTGCAAACATCACAGCAGTCAAACACATATTAGAACACAGTACAGTAGCAATAATATATATATTTTTTAACAATTCAAAACTATATATTGGTAAGGGGCTAACTAAAGTCTAAGTTCAGTCAGGGCATGGCTAGGGTATGCCCAGAAAAAGAGAGTCAGATAGATTTGTAGTTGCACTATCAAACTCTTCAGTGCATTGACGTCTGTATGAAAATAATTTAATTTTGAACTTAAGGAGGTGAACTTATAGTTGACTAAATAGCATGAGGATTATTTTGAGGACCGTACTGAAAAGCTGAAGGACGAATGAGAATTGTAATTCTTAAATGTGTTTATAAGTTCTAAACTGTGCTTGTTCTGTGTGTTTTGTGCTTTAGTCTCCCCCTCACAGCTGCTTGGATCAGTCCAACTGTGCAGCAGGGAGCATGTGCGACCCACATCGAAAATAGGGACCAAAACCATCAACGGGAGTAAGCATAAGAAGACTCATGTTGGTATACACTCTCTCGAATAGTTGTGCACTTAGTATTGACTCACTTCTCATTTGCTGGGTCATCAACACTCTCCTCTGCCCACTTCGCTTTCCGAGATGTCTGTCATAAAAATAAAAATAAAGTGCCACGTCAGATTAATAATATAACATTTCATTCCCTCTCGTAACAATTTACAACTTGCTAAACAAAGGACAGACACAGTGGATCAAATCTCTCATCTCCTGAATACTTAAAGCCAGGTATGAAACAAGATTACTGTCCTGGCTGAGGTGCGCTAGACTTATACCTCGGGAGAGTCCTCCGGTAGCGAGGAGCCGTCACAGTCAGTGTCCTCTGATAGCTCGGCACTCCGCTCAGTGTCTCTCTTCTCCATGGAGCCTTCCTCATAATCTGAAGCACAGCCATTAAATATCATTACACCATATTATTGGCAAGGGGATAAAATATTTCCAGTCCTACTTTAAAACGTTACATGAAATGAGAGGGAAACATGAATGGGTGAACTCAAAGGGATACCTATTGGTGGTATGACAGGGATTGTTTTTGACTTGTGCTCATCAGGGGGACTGCCTATTTTGGTCTTAACTCCGCTGTCTTCACTCACATCTGAAAACACAGCAGGAAAAAGGCTTAGACAGGGAGTCTGTACCTGATCTTAAAATTCGTCTTATTCTGCGTGTTCCAATGACATTTCAGCTAAAACTTCTATAATAGTATATTATTATTATTATTATTTATTATTAAAAGGGACACTTCACAGCTTTTCAGCAGTGGTGTATATTTGAAACCAGTGTCAGTAAATCATATACTGAGAAGGTAATGCTTTAAAATCCAGATTTCTGGAACACTGACCTAACTTGTTATAGGCTTTGACATCATAAAGAATATGCAAATTTAGTGGATATGAGTGGAATTACCTGAAATGAGGTAACAAGACACTTTTTCCAAAAGATATTGAAAACGACAATCATGGGTCTTCCAACAGTACCTGTGTTGCCATTACATTTGTCTGAGTTGATGGGCAGGTAGGCAAGGTAGGTGCTGGGGTTCTGGTCGGGAGGTCTAGACACAATGAGATGGACAAGTCCTTTGGTCTTGCGGATGGTGGTTACAGCCTTGGTGTGGGAAACGCCAGTCATCAGTTCCTCGTTCACCTGCAGACAGAACAATGGCCGTACAAAGCGTGAAGAAAAAAACTCTCCGATATAGCTATGGTTATAAGGAAAGGTAAAACCACCCCATGGAGTGGTCGTACGACAACACTGCACTGCAAGCACTTCGGACCTGCCAGGACTTTGGTTAAAGTAAGATATTAAGGTTCAGTTTGTGGCTATACCATTCTGCAACTAACATGCACGTATTTCACTTTGAAATAAAGTTGAAACTGTACAACTTACTTTGAGGAGCCGGTCCCCTACTTGAAGGTTGCCTGAGGCTTCTGCTACACCCCCAGAAGTGATTGACTTGACAAAGATGCCCCTTTCCCCTCCAATGACCGAGAAACCTAGACCGCCGGCGACAGGCTTCTCCAGCTCCAGCTGAATGATCTCCTCCTGTTAGCACAAGGAGAAAAACTTTCCCATTAGAGCTATCGCAGGAACTGTGTGTTTGTTGTCAGACCCCGGGGACAATGGAATTCTGGGAATGGTTGCTGTTGCCATAAAATCAAATCATTACAAAGGGAAAAAGTCCCAAATGGAAAAGTGCAGTATGGCTGATTATTGGCGTCCTACAGCATGTTTACAGTAACATTACCTCCAGAGGACAGAGGGCGGAAAGGGCCTCTTTATCTCTGCGATCACCCCTATGCAGATAACCTTGAACGAGAGAATGACATCGTGGTGATGATGAAATCAAGTGCTTTACACACAAAGCAAAACCGTATTTTCTACAACCAAGGTAGAATTATTTGAATACTACAATCTCATAGTATTTCAATATTTATCACAATGTAAACAAATCAATCTAATCTAATAACGTTTGCTACTAGGTTCAATTAATAGCTTAAACTTTTATTTCAGTGAAACAACTTTATTTATTCATATTTGTCTGATTCAAATAAGCCTGGTTTGTCCAGCTCAAAATCAGAATAAAGGATTTAAAAAAGCAAGTCAATAAACAGAACTATTAAAACAAGACTAACATGTTTGGTGATTTTGACTGGGTAAAAATGAGTTCAACCAAAAAGCTATAATACAACAAATAAATAGATTTTTCTTTTTAGAAGAAAAGACTAAAGTAAAACTAGAGCTAAAATAGCATTTTAATTTGCCAGGTTATTTCAGATCACATAGATACCATTCATGCTAGCTGGGCCCTTCGGGCTGATGTTGTTGTTGAGAAAAGAGATGCTCTTTTGCCCCCCAGGAAAAACTGGTTGTCCATCCCTGTTGGATAGAGAGAGAGAGAGAGAGAGAGAGAGAGAGAGATGAGGAGAGAAAACGAGATAACTAACATGACTTCCAAAATGCTATTCCATCTTTGAGGGCTTTCCTACAGAGAGCCATGGCATTCCACTTTAATGAATCGCCTCATTTCAAACGGACGCCATTGCTTGCCTGGTGGCTTTGAGCGTGAGGTCAGGCTGGGAGAGCTCCAGCAGCCGGAGGCTCTCGCTGAGAGTCAGCTCCGCGGCTGGAGCGCCGTTGATGTAGTGGAGGAGGTCCAGCGGCCGGAGGCTACCCTCCACGGAGGCCGCGGAGCCAGGCTGGATGTCCTTGACGAACAGCACCCCGTACGCGCTGTCACTGCCCCCTTCGAGGACCAAGCCTGGGGGCCGGGGGGGTGGGGCGGATTTGGGAAGGAGAGAGGAAAAATATATGAAAAATATATTAGATTAAAGTCTTTCTCCCAGGGACTGCTGGCTATCACTAAATAATCTCTCTGCCCTATGACATCAGCTTGAATGGGTGAAAAAAATTAATGATTGGTTCTGTTGCAACTTTCCCAAAGGACCCTCCCTCTTAGATGTTGTCTTTGTTTATGATGATCATTATCTTTGACCTCGAGGACACACGACCGACTAACACAGCGAGCCAGCCACACTACTTAGGACAAATGATGACGTTGTGAACCTGACACTGACAATCTGCACTCTTATTTTGCAATTTGCCATAAATTTTTTATTATTAAGAACTATACCAACTACAACAACCTCTATACAATCACATATAGACACATAACCTCTCTTACGATCCGGTGATTTAAACCGCTGTAAGCCTTTTTGCTTTACTCCAGCGGTAAAGCGGCGAGCTAATTACCTAGTGGTTGCTTGTGGCACTGCAAGGAGATGTCAGGCAGCAGGTGTGCCTCGATGGGAGGTCTAGGGGCCTCCAGGACCCTCCCCACCACTAGGTCCACCACCCGGGGGGCCGCCCGCACCAGGTTGACCACGTCAGTGTGGCCCATGTTGGACACGTCTGTGTTGTTCACCTGCACACAGGGAGGGAAGACAGGTATGAACACAAACGCTACATCTATTTATGAAACCAACACACATGAATAATGACAGTTACATAGAGAGTCACTTTTGAAGAAAAAAAACAAACTTTAAAGAAGCAAGACCAGTTAGGATTAGAAAGACAAGGGCACCGTTTAAAGCTCTAATGCCCCACATGCAGCCTACACTAGGTGAGGTTAGTGTATTTTATGAAAGTGGTTTATTTCACAGTACAAAGCCAGGCGGAGTGTTTGATAAGGAGGTAGTAGTGAGTAGTGACCGTGATCATCCGGTCTCCAGGCTTGAGTCGGCCGTCTCCCTTGGCTGGGTCCTGGACGATGTCGTGGATGTAGCAGCCCTGGTCGTTGCCTTTGGTCAGCGTGAAGCCCAGGCTCCCTTTGTCAGACTTCACCAGGGACACCTTCAGTTCCACATCCTGAGACAGGAGGGAGAAGAGCACTGTGTTTAAGCTGCGCTGTGAACGATCACTGCAGACAGTGAGTTGAGACGGACAGGCACTCTACAGTTAAACGCTGTCTGGATTCCACATAAAAGCCTTGGAATGAACCAATCCACACGATGCTTATGATACTATAATGTATCATTGGTCGATAAATGTTTCAATATAAATCACAACTGTCAATTCATATTTTACTTTATACAAATAAAATGGGCAAAGAAACCAACATTTCTAATCACGCTGTTTACAGTTCTCTTAGGACACAGTTAAAACTGCTTTTCTTACAGGTACACACTCTTCTTGGTCCGGTCCATTGTCTGGGATGGTGAGGTTGAGGGGCACAGGCAGTGGGGGAGGAAGGGGCTGAGGGCTGGGGGCGGTGTGGGTGGGCAGCATGGGTTTGGGGGGAGGCTCCAGTTCTGCTGTTGACGGTGACGACCTGCCGAGAGATCGACGTAAATTAAACTAACTTACATTCATTTAACAGTCTAAAATGAAACTAACTTACATTCATTTAACAGTCTAAAATGAAACTAACTTACATTCATTTAACAGTCTAAAATGTTTTACTTTTCAACCAGCCAACATAATTCAACTATTCAGCTACACAGTAGCCTATTCTCCCATTAAAAAGATAACAGCTGAACTACCTTTTGCTGAGGTCTGTCCTGCCAATGGACAGGTTAGGGGAGTAGTAGGCCGAGCGGACGCTGTCGTCCAGGTGCTCCGTGCTGTCGTAGCGCACCAAGCCCAGACCGAGGTTGTTGCTGGGGGTTTGGTAGAGACTCCGGTCCCAGGCCTGCCTGCTGTGCTCCAGGGCCGGGTTGAAGGCCTCCTCCACCTCCTC
The DNA here is from genome assembly GCA_017639675.1 of Aplochiton taeniatus. Taxonomy (NCBI): domain Eukaryota; kingdom Metazoa; phylum Chordata; class Actinopteri; order Galaxiiformes; family Galaxiidae; genus Aplochiton; species Aplochiton taeniatus. The sequence continues at coordinate 8,445,541 of CM030172.1, forward strand.
GTCCCCCTCTGTGCTGTCGCTGTAGCTGTCGCAGCGGCCGGGGGTCTTCAGCAGGAGCCTCTCCAGAGCTTCCTCCACCGGCCGCAGGCCCTTCTTACCCTCGCTCCCGGCCGGAGAGATGTTCCTGGCCACGCTCTGGCTGGGCTCTGGCTGGGAGGACGGCAGGGAGGATGGTTCCTTACGAGGGGAGGACATTGGGGTCTGTGGATGGAGGAGGGCTGTGTTTCAGTAATTCGATGTATATTATCATATACCATTATTCGTTATTTCTATACCACAGAATATCGCACAGGCATGCATTGATCCAAGTGAAGTGTTTGTGTGTGTGCATGTAGCTGATGGGGCCCACCATAGCCAAGGTGTCGATCTCTGGTAGAAGGCCATGTTCTGGTCTACAGAGGAGCAGCGTGACCTCCTGGCCTGTCCCCCTCAGGGCGGAAATCACCTCCTGCAAAAACACACACCTCAAATTTTACAACATAATTGCTGAGGTAGAATAGTACACTCTGCCTATTTCAGTGTCCAAGATTTTTTACATCACAGTAAAATAAATAAATGAATAAAAGATTTCATACGTGCTGGGAGAGTCCCTTAAGAGGGGATTGATTGACGCGGAGGATGACGTCGCCCACGTTGATTCGGCCGCTCTCGGCGGCTGGTTGCCCTGGGAACAGCTTTTTCACCCTGACCATGCTGGAGCTGGCGGGCTCTTCGGGGATGTGGTCCTCTCGGCTGAAGCTGAAGCCTAGGCCCGACGTGTTCTTTACCAAGCTCACATCAAACACGTTGTCTAGGCAGACAAGAAGACAAAACGCAAGGAACGCTTGACGACCGGACAACCAATAGAATTGAAATGTCCAAAATCCCAGTGAGACATGACAGGACTTTCCTCAAGGCCTATTTGTACTGGCATTATTAGATATTGTGGGGAAGAGATGCTCACCATCAGTGATGAAGCTATACTCTGGTTTGGCTTTGGACTCTTGCTGTTCGGCCTGGGTCTTGGCCTGGCTCTCTGCAGCCTGGTCGGGTGGGGTGACCTTGGGCGTCAGTGGAGCATGGACGCTGTCTGCAGGAGGATGACCTTTCTCTAGCAGCAACTTGACCAGCTGAGGAGAGATTCAAGTGACAGGGTTTTGTCAGCGAACTGGAAAATGTGCCACTTCAAGTGTTATACTCTTTATAATATACACAATAAAGGAATGAATTGGTTTATTTGTGAAAAGGTTGAATTTGCTTACTCCTGATAGTTTTGTCATCCTAATGAAAAAATAAAAAGTATACGCTACTCGAGTGAGTGGATGTTAATTTAACTGCAAAGATGGGGGGTCACAAGTGCTGGTGAGTGGCTGTCAGTGTTAACACACGATTACCACCGGTGAATTGATAAAAACGGCAGTCGCTCTGGCCACCTCCCCAGTGACACATCCAAGGTGAACGGCTCCCACCTCTCTGCCTTTACTACTATGTACCTTCACTACTATGTACCTTTACTACTATGTACTTTTACTACTATGTACCTTCACTACTATGTACTTTAACTACTGCGTACCTTTACTACTATGTACCTTTATTACTATGTACCTTTATTACTATGTACCTTACTACTATGTACTTTTACTACTTTGTACCTTTACTATGTACCTTCTCTATGTACCTTCACTACTATGTACCTTCACTACTATGCACCTTCACTACTATGTATCTTTACTACTATGTACCTTCACTACTATGTAGTAGTGGGTCACTGGACACTGCTTTACCTGTCCGGTGTCTCGGAGTGTCTCCACAGCCTGTTTGTGCGTGGCTCCTTCCAGACTCTTCCCATTGACAGCAACTACACGATCCCCTGTTGAGCAACAACGAGAGATGTTAACACTGACCGAGGTAAACCCTAAAAACCTGAAAATGATGCAGATTTGTTAAGAGTCAAGGTATGTGGGGGAAATTATTCGATGAATGATACATTAGCAAAATATAAAAAAATGATAAAAGACTAATTAATGCACCAAGATTAAATCCCATTGTAATTAAGTTCTGTATCATGATTGCTTTGATTCTTGATTTATTATTGATTCTTACCTTTCTGGATCCTTCCATCCAGCTCGGCAGCTCCTTTAGGAATAACGGCCTTCACATAAACGCCCCCGTGCCGTACAGTCGTGTTGACTCCACCCTAAGAGCACACACAATCACAGTTAGGTGGCTTGCATCACCGAAAGGGGGCTATATATGTTATATCTAAGGGGACGGATGGGTGTGACTTTGTGCATGTTATTCACAACTCAACGAGATTAAAAAGAAACATTATATGCATTGGTCTATTTGGTGCTCATATTGGTGATCGACAATGGATTGCGAGTGGAGGAATGTTAACAGGCAATGATTTTCAACTTTAGATTTTTTAGAACTTAAATTGTGTTTAATTTTTAAACTCCTCACTAGTCTGAAAGCAAATCTTAAAACATGGATTTAAATCTGAAGTTATGATTTGCCTCCTTGTTTAACTGGGTAGAACTATTGTCCCTAAAAACTTGAAACTGCAAACATGCTGCCAATCAATACAGGACAGAAAAATGCCCAGAAAAAAATCCCATTCCGATTAGCAATTCAATCTGGTAACAGAAACACACATTTAAGCTGGCGTTAGTAAGGAAAGTTAAAAGATACCCCAAAAAATCTCTAAATTTGATTTGGTGATTTATTTGTATGTGTTTCTTGCTTGGTCCTTGTTTACCACGCGCCAAAATGCATGTGCTGCACCTACTGCCCTTCACCACTTAAAAATCTAAATGAAATCTGAGGTAAATGTCAGCATGCAAAGAGACGGTAGGCAGGAATGAGCGCAATCCCAAACCAAGCACAGCAAACAGCTTCACGAGCAGACAGTGAGCACGCGCACGGCTAGAAGTAGGCCAAAACGAAAAGAAAAAAAAACACACACACACAACAGTCGTGAGATGACGGGGGAGGAAAGGAGGGGGAAAACAAAGAGAGGATGAAAACCTTGCCGAACAGTACCGTGACACTTATGCCCAGGCTGCTGTCCTTTTTGGACAGCTCAACGTCAAATAGTTCTCCTGGACGGAGACTATTGACGCCTGGGTCTTTACCACTTAAGTTTTCCGTGAGGCAATCCTGCGAACAGAGAATAGGATTGTGAGGGGATCCATTATCACAGGCTGGCACATGCAGAGACACAGAGAGGGAGGGCAAGAAAGGGGGGGAGAGAGGGGGAGAGAGAGAGAGAGCAGTAGAGAACTACATGTGCAAGGCGTGAAAAAACGCATTCTACAGAGTTACATGCAGCATACAGCCAGATAACAGTCATGCATTGGCATTCTAAATGCAAAGACGGTTTGGCACTACAGGCTCTTAGTTGGACAGAAAGTTACTTATTTAGAGACTGAGATCTTTGTGGCGTATTTAAGTGTGAACACCTAGAAAACTGCCAACAGTCCTTTTCAATATTATGAGGTGGACCGCCAGATAAAAACCAAACTCTCTACTGGACAAGACATGGGGCCCGTTTGGTTTAATTTGAGTCAAATGGAAAAAACAAACCAAAAAAATAAATAAACAGGATACCACATTCCACTGAATACTTATCTTCGTCATGAATACATCATTCAGTATTGGATGAAAATAAAATACTTTGTGTTCCAAATAAATTCTTGAAATAAAAGAATCAGAACAATCTCAGTGCTTAGAATCCTTAGCACCTGTTTCCAGCCATAAGCCCACCTTGTTGAGTTTGAGCATCTCCTGGCTACTAGAGTACGTCTCTTCATCCATGTCAGAATCCCCCCTGTCCGAATATTCTGGGTCTTTAGGCACCTCAGTCACCTTATTGACCTTTCTGGTTTTGGGTGGCAGGGCAGGGGGGACAACGGCATCTGAAGCCAGGGCTGACTCTGGGTGTACGTGGGGTACGGGCAACGCAGCAGCAGCACCCCCTGTTGGCAGTTTAGGGTGAATGCCGTTCACTGGGGGTTTGGAAACATTGGCACCGCCCTGTCTGGAGCCTTGGGGACTAAGGCTGCCGCGATGGGGGAGCGAGGAGGAGGAGGAGGAAGAGGAGGGCAAGACGGCGCTGGCTGGAGGAGGGCTGGGACTCCCCGTGCCTAGGTTCTCCTCAGAGGAGGAGTCGTAGTCCAGGTCCTGTCTCTGATTGGAGGAGGAGGTGCCATCCACCAGTGGCTTTGGCTGATAGGTTACAAAACCTGAGGGAGATTCTGTGGGAGGCAGACCGAGTATTGTTTAGCAGTTTGTTGTCTATGATAGATGATTTGTCTTTAGTTGTGTTTTATTCTGTAGTCAGAAAGTTACTTAAGCGCAGGGTCGAGTAACACTAGCTGGAGGTACAAAGTTTATAACCATTCTAAGTCAGTAGGTTCGTTCATAAGACCTTTTATACATCTTCAGTATCCATATCTAGGCCAATGGGATATGCTGTAGATATATGCTGAACGGATAAATAACCACATTTTTCCACCACATCACGTCGCTGCCTAACTCAATGATCACGAAACTGGACTGTCTAAGTGTGAGCCTTTAGGTTCCTTCCTACCTTCATAAAGCCTCTCCCCAGGCTGGGACACCACCAGTGTGACGTCATCAGGGGCGTGGTGAAGGACGTCGATGGCGGCGGCGTGGGGAAGGCCCTCCAGGTTCACCTCGTTCACGGAGATCAGGCGGTCCCCTAAAAAGGAGCACACACACAAAAAGGAACAAATAAAGACACTCAGCGAGGCTTAAAGCATATGGAAATCCAATAAGGTTTGACCCAAAAAAATATCATAATAAATAATACAATTTGTGAAAAGAACCAATAAGGCAGACACTATAGTCAAAAAGGCCAGCTATCTGGAAGGTGGATCTTGATCTAAGTAATTCTGATTTAACGCTTGATCTGATTTTTAAGTTAGAAAGGCCAACTATGCTATGTCAAAGGTCAAGATCAAGGTCTCCTACCGGGTTTGAGGCAGCCGTTAACATCGGCAGGCCCCCCAGGCGTGATGGAGCTGATGATGGTGCCCAGGTCCGCATGGCCAGAGTTCTCCCCGCCTACTATCTGGAACCCTGTTTATGAAATAAATAGATAGCATACAACTCAGAGACAACACGTCAGAGAATAAATACCCAGTAATACAGGCAGTATTACGTGGTAGTGTTAGTGATTATACACTGTGAAATCAAATAAACAGCCTCCCAAAAAATGTATTACAATAACTAAGGGATAACCAATGAGAAAGCGTTGGGTGGAAAAAACTGATACACAAACTGGACTGCAAAGTGCATTGTTTTAGATGCTTATGTGCAAATGCAAACTAATAAATTCACAGACAAATAACATGAAAACCACTACAATAACTTACCCAAGCCATACTTGACATCCTTCTTTAAATTAACAGTGGTAATCTCTCTCTCTTGAGATGGCAAGGCATTGAGCTTCTTTTTTAGGGAATCTAGGTTTAACCAAAGGGCAAAGAGTTTTTTTTAGCAGGAGAGGTGGTGTGTGTGTGTGTGTGTGTGTGTGTGTGTGTGTGTGCGCATGCGTTTGTGCGTCAACTGTATTATATATCACAAGTGTGTGTACAATAAAAACAGTGGGTTATTACATAGTTCAAAGCCCTAATCGCTTAATTCCTTAATTCCCATTTTTGAAAGACAGCCTACAGCTATCACTGTCACACAGATGACATTATCCCCACAACGTTTCCCCGTCATTCCTAGCTGACAGTAGCAGTCACAGAGGAAGACTGTATCTCCCACTTTAGCCGAGCAAATCCATTTTCACAGTAGGATAAAGAAGCTTTAGCATGGCCATACATCACTGTCAGTCTGCCCAGCTCAGGCCTTAACCCCCAAACATAGCCTGGAAGTGTTGTGTTGAAGGCCTGGGCACTGCAGCACTGTCACTGGGCTAATGTGACCGACCTGAGAGGCTGATAAGCCCACATGAAAGGTAGGGTCGAAATGAACAGAGGGACAGAGTTATGACAACTCTGGGACAGGAGAGGAGGGGAGGGGGAGGCCAACGTAAATTGCATGACATTTTAGATAATGACAGATCGCCTGTAATCTGAGGACAGGAAGAAAAGCTTGCATTGTTTGCCCACATTTTGAGCGGAGAATTATACTCCACGCGCAGAAAGATGGGCCGACAAGAATGGCATCATTCAATCAGAAATGAGAGTCCGAACAGTACCAGAGGGCATCATGGGGGTTTGTTCAGACCTACCAATGAGAGTCAGGGAGGCAGGGGTGGAGGGCGGGCCTGAGGAACCGTGCATGCTCACCCCTAGGAACAAAACAGACCCGCGTTCAATCCCTCTGACTATTTTCATACACTTTGTTTGTCCGAACGTGTCCAGACAATGCTATTTTGGAATCGTGCTCTGTAAACCTCCATAACCGCTAAGGAGCAAATACGGTTTGAACTATCCAGTCTGTTGCTCTCTCGTTCTATAAATAAGCTGCTGTGAAAACAATAATTTCGTCATGCAAACCAGTAATACAGGCTGCTGTGGCTACAAATACCCCAAGGCTGAGCAGAAGCGTTAGAGAACATCCTCTACATTGTCTTTCTGAATTCTGAAACAAAGACACTTCCTTATATTTTAAACCATGACTGTAGTGCACATAGGAATCGGACTAGACTGCATCCTTACCTACAACATAGGCATGGCCCCCGTCTTCGATGGAGGAGGAGGAGTCGGATTCTTTCTGGAACCTTTGGAGGCTCCAGGCCGGGCTGTTGTGGGACGCTGATCCAAACGCGCTGGGGAGGAGAGAACCAAGGAACAGTGAGCTTAGCAAAGCAATTTCTCATTTCCGCAGTGCAGAAGAAACTCATTTCATTTTCATACAGCTTTCCATTGGACACATTTTTTTTGGCACTATGGATAATCAAAATGAAACTAGTTCAGATGCAGAAGAAAGTCTGAAAAGTGAAAAGTTTAACTGCAGACTTCAGAATTACTACAGCTGGCAACTAGGTATTTTGCTTAGAAAATCCGTAAAAATAAGACAAATACGTTTCTGTGACTCACAGGTCTTGTTGGTTCGAGAATGAAATGGAGTCGGTGTCAGAGCTGGCTCTTTGATGGTGGAGGTGGGGGGCCAGAACCTGGGCCAGGTTCAGCCCACCCTGGCTCCCGTAGAGACCCCCCACCCCAGAACCTACTACTGTTGATGCCCGGTGCTCTGGAGACTCCGGTACCTCGCCCAGGTTGTAGAGCGACCGGGTGGCCAGTAGTCTGGAGTTGGCTTGGTGACCTCCAGGCCCCAGGCCCACGCCGCTGGGGTTGAAGCCTGGGAAGAGGGGCAGGTCCTGGGGTTGGAGCCGGCCGGGGTGGGCCTTGTTTAGGGCTACCTCTGAGTAAGAGATCCTCTTGAGGTGTTCTGGGTCCGAGCGGGTGGAGAGGCTGGGGAACAGGCTGATAGAACTCCCTGCTCTCCCCGTTTCTCCCATTTCATACCTCAGGCTGTTCAATGGGGACTTCTCTGTGAAGGAGCAGGGACAGAGTTTGAGCAATTCTTTTTTTCCTTCACTACAAAAAAAACTGATTTTTATTTTAACTATTATTTTATAAAACGAACTTGATATACACCTTAAAAACAAGTCCACAGGTCTCTCCACCTCCACCCTCCCACACCCAAAGCCCCTTTCCCCCCTCCTTCATCAAAGTCTTTCTTAGTTCTTTATGTGTTTGTTCTATGTATTTGTCCTAGTATGTCCTCAGTTGTTGAGTGCTTTGGGTTTTTGAAAAGCAATTCAATGAATTATTACTATTTACTACCTAGGTCCTGCAACTCCTGGTTGTTTTGGCGAGCCTTCATCTGCAGGTGGAACTTGTGCTGGGCCGAGCAGAGGTGCAGCAGGTACTGGCACGTCTTGTTGCTGTCCGTCTGGAACAGGTGCTTGATCCCGTCCGACGTGTTCTGGAGGCAGATCTTCTTTTTCTACACACAGAGATTACAAAGAGTGAGATTGTGCTCACTATTCTGTTCTCTTATTGATTCTGTATCTCTGTGTTATATTTGTACTCAATAAAACGTCTGATTGTATGAGAGAATAAGCATGAATTTTTGGCTCAGTGGCGTGATTTAACTTGGGTTGCTTTAATCTACAATATATGTTTTTACTTATGTCTTAATGTTGTTGGAGCTCTTTGTAACTTGCTTTTTAAAAAGTGCTAACCATCAGAGTCATTCATATCATTACTATTAGGGCTGCTCCACCTCACAGCCTCTGATATATTTGAACAGGGCTGGATGAGCGTAGTGAACATGGAGGAGCGGGAAACAGCCATACGCGCTCTACTCCATATTGTGTCTGGACTGTAAGTGGGGCTAAACGATGAATGATGGCAGCTGAACGGCAACAGCTATCACGGCACGAAATGATACAAAACCGGGAGTGGTCCAATTCTCCGCAGCCTCGCCAAGTGTTTTGATCATATAACGCCATTCAAAAGCAGTCAAGTGCAGGATGTGCAGCTGAACTATCCCTACTGCCTACCGTGAAGGAGATCTTCTTGGTCTCCCTCCAGGGGAACCTTAGAACTGGGGATCTGACTCCATTCAGGACCTCAAAGATGAGCACTCCCTTGGAAAACACCCCCAGCATGATGCCCGTTTGAGAGCGTTTCTCAGGCAGCACACGGTGGAAGTGGACCCCGTACTCTGTCAGCCTCTGGCTCACCTGCATGACACAAAACCACTTCATTGCACACACAGAGATCAGATACGTACACACTTATTATGGTTCTTAGTCGATCGGTATATCAATGTTTCACTAAAGCACCACTTAGGTCGTATACTACCTTACTTCTATAGCAGGGACATTTCCTTAACATAACCGATACTAATGCTGATTATATATTCTGTAGTATGCTGATGTTCTATGGACGTCATTACTGTTTTTTACACTAATAGTAAGGGATATTTAATACGGTTATGTTTTCTTTTCCCTTTTTTGGGGTATACGTATTAAGTGCAATCTTTTGGTGTGTGTGCACACCTTGAGGAACTCTAGTTCTGCCTCTTCCTCCGTGGCTCCGTAGTAGCTGCTGTGGAGCTTAGGCAGCTCTTCCTTAATGGAAGCCTGGTCCAGTTTGTCCAGGATCGAGGCAGGCAGGTAGTGTTCCAGTCTGAAGTAGGTCTTCCCATGAAGCTGCAAGAAAAGAAATAAGATGACTTGAATGAGACTTTAAAGAATGCCATATTATATTGAATAAATATCCATACAGATTATGTTTATACATACAGCACCAGTCAAACGTTTGGACACACTTTCCCACTGACTTGAATGGGCAAGTGTGTCCCAACTTTTGACTCGTACTGTATATATACACAAACATATCTAATTATTCAAATATTTTACATGCAACAATAGTTCAGTATTAAATGTCAGGCTGAAGATAAGCGGGAGAGAGTGGATATCTCCAAATGTAACGGTGGAAGAGGTGCACCTCCGCTTGGTAGTCCCCAAACTCGGCTTGCAGGGCCAGTGAGGCCAGCAGCACGGCGTTCTCCACGTCGCAGCGCATCCTCTCCTCCAGGACGTCCTTCCGCAGCTGCAAGTAGTACTGGTGCTTGGTCAGAGCGTGCCTAGCAGAAACAAGCAGGAGAGATATGCCAATTAGACGCCTCACGTAACGCTGGTAGGGGCTAATAGGCGCCGCCGTATCGGTTGCCGTGAGAACCTTCACACGTCTCAGGCACGACACGAAGACAAGCTATCTGGGGAAGGGCGGAATGAAGGTGACTCACTGAATGAGGTTGACATCCTCCACAAAGAACTTGACGCGTAGGAAGAGGTTAAAGGGCACGTCAACTTTCTTCTTCTTGGGTTCCTCCTTCCAGCCCTCCGGCGCCACTTTGGAGAGTTTGGCGTCCGACTCCACAAAGAAGAACTCGTTATCTGGGGGAAGAGAGACAGGCGAATGGGCGGGAGGGGAAGGAAGTGGGACAGATAAGAGAGATAGAGAAGCAGCGAAATAAAAGAGGAGGGACAGAAAGACACGCACACGCACGCGCACGCGCACCCACACACGCACACACACACACACACACACGCACACACGACTAAGTCGTGCTGTGCGGCTGTCTGCAGAAGAAAGGGATGAGTCATCCCCACGCAGATCTAATGAAGTAGCAGGTAAATACCAGCCTCATTAAAACACGCACACGCCATGGGGTTCTGAGACATCATATCCGGGCTGACATCTCGTTGGTGTTCACATTAACCGGCAAACATCGTTATCCAGTCAAGCCAATCTGCTCTTACATCAGGGGAAATGTCTGAGCCCACATCCTCAGGGACATTAACTATCAGACAGCTTTAATTGGCAGACCCAGACGCAGTGTTTTAACTCAGAGTTTGTTTGTTAACTCAGCACATGTGTTGGATGGTTTGTCTGATGCACTGGCAACAGGTAAACATCTCTGTGAACATGTTTCAACAGTGTCAATCCCACACACAATCACAGACTTCAACTGAGAAAGGGGAAAGAGGGCAGACAACCACCCCCACACACACTCCCTTTCACTGTCACAGACAATTGCGTGCACGCGCGCACGCACGCACGCACGCACGCACGCACGCACGCACGCACGCACGCACGCACGCACGCACACACACACACACACACACACACACACACACACACACACACACACGCACACACGCACACGCACACACAGTCATTGTTCCTCACCTTTGAGGCAGGCCAGGTCGAAAAGGTGGTGCTCCACCAGACCCACGTGAGCCACCACCATGTCCAGCACGTCCTTGCACACCGCCTTGACGTCACAGCTCAGCTCCAGCGTCTGTCCGCTCAGCAGCACCACCCCCACCTTCCTCTGCACCTCCTCCGCCTTGCCACGCTTGTTCTGGGGGCGAGGGATGAGGAGAGGGCGGACGGAGGGAGGGAGGAATGAAGAGAGGGGGATGGGGTGAGAGTGAGAGGTAAGGAGGAGAGAAAGAATGCTGGCGGGGGATTCATAACAGTTGTTTATACTGGTTTTATATAAACACAGAGAGACGCAGCTTATCCACTTTTTAAGTTAGCTACACATGGGTGATTACAAACCCTGATTAGGGTGGGAGGTAAACAGAACAGTTACCATTATGGAAGAGGGAACAGTCAAGGCAACACTGGGCTCACTGGTCATCTTCACAAACTCAGGGCCAAAGAAACTCTGAGGGGAAGGAGATTCATATTGAACAGCATTGAACTAGCACACATTTAGGGAAAGGAATAGGTTTTTGAAATGTTACTGAAAGATGAATTGTTGGGAATAAACAGTTATTAAGCATTCCTAATAAAACCAAATTGGTAAGGGATCCCACCTTGTTCCTGCGGTGATGGTGTGCCAGCGTGGAGGTGTTGAGCGGGTCTCTGAGCTCCAGCATGGAGTCCCTGGGGGGCAGCGTCAGGGAGTCATCCAGCCCGGGATAGAGGTTGGCACGGGACAGCCTGTTGGCCAGGTGGGCCTGGAGCCTCTGGACCTCCACCTCCTGCCTCTGGAGGAGCAGCTCAGCCCCGGCCAGGTCCTCATCCGCTGCTGCTGAGCCCTCATACAGCCTGGGGACAGAGAGAGAGAGAGAGAGAGAGAGAGAGAGAGAGAGAGAGAGAGAGAGAGAGAGAGAGAGAGAGAGAGAGAGAGAGAGAGAGAGAGAGAGAGAGAGAGAGAGAGAGAGAGAGAGAGAGAGAGAGAGAGAGAGAGAGAGAGAGAGAGAGAGAGAGAGAGAGAGAGAGAGAGAGAGAGAGAGAGAGAGAGAGAGAGAGAGAGAGAGAGAGAGAGAGAGAGAGAGAGAGAGAGAGAGAGAGAGAGAGAGAGAGAGAGAGAGAGAGAGAGAGAGAGAGAGAGAGAGAGAGAGAGAGAGAGAGAGAGAGAGAGAGAGAGAGAAGGATGTGGGGAGAATTGAGAGAAAGGGTTGGGGTGGGGGGGGGAAAAGTAGAGCGACGGAATAAGAGAGAGAGGGGCAGCCTTTGTGAGGACACACTCAAATAGAACAGCCCTTTCATCCCATTCCCCAGATGGGCAGGCGAGTGGATGTTCTTTCGGTTAAAACTAAGCTCTGATCAAGGGAAAAACATGAGCTGTTTCATAACGCAGAATGCGATGCCCCTGCACTGCTGTGTTTTCCAACATCGAGACTAAAAGCCGATTCGGGCCGGGACGTGGTAGGGTTTGCTGTGTCTAGGCATTCGAAAGCTTGGGATGGCATAGCCCAGAAGAGACCAACAATCCCTTTTTATGGCCAAGATTAGACAGGGACATTTGAACAGTGTGTGTGTTGCAGGCTTGCACACATACAACCCTACACCATATGGAATCATCATGGAATAATACTTGAGCGTTTGCTCCAACAGAGACAGGAGCAAACGTCTGCTCCAATGGCAGCAAACGCATAAAGACGGCAATCTTTGCCACAGGGGGGCGCATTAGAGCTAAATAAAACACACACACACACACACACACACACACACACACACACACACACACACACACACACACACCGATGACGTAAATATTGGCATTTAACACGTGAAAAATAGCAAAGAGGGTCAGTTAATTAATGAGGAATGCTATTTGTCATTTACCCACATAAACCTCTTAAAATTTCCCAACGGAGCACACCCAGGCATAGACATTGTTAACACCCTCACGGAATAGCCCTCTAAATATACCTCATCAGTATTGAGCACATGATTTGCATGTGGCCAGGGAACAGGAGTGGAGTGAGAGCAGGCTCTTACCCTGCAGTATATTGGGGAAACGCGTTGTAAGCGCCTAGTACCGAAATGTGTCGACATGCAAAGCGAAGCTCTATTTATCTCAACATGGATTCGCAGTCCAAACGACCGGGTTAAAGGAGCACATCAAAAAAGGGCCGTAAACGTGACCCCCTCCCCCCACCACGTGGTTTGCATGCGGACACGTCGTTTGCATGCGGTCGGGCGCGGAAGTGGCGTGGGAACAGAGTCTCCTGCTCCGCGGCGGGGCGGCCTACCAACCTGCCCCTGGTTAAACAGTAACGGGTGTCTGTTTAGCTTGCCTAAGCATGCCGTGACACTCCCAGCCTGGGATATGGAGCTACGGGACAACACGCTGGGCCAGGTGGGTTGGAGGGGGGAGAGAGAGGGGGTGGGGGGGGGGCGGGGGGAGTTTCTGGAGGAGATTCCACGGGGTTCTTGTGTGTAAGCCGAGTTTGGGCTGGACATGTACAGGTGAGGAGGTTAGTGAGGGGAACTGTTCAGAGAACATGCAGGTGAGAGGAGATAACTGGGGGCTGCTGCATAACTTTCTCTGTCTGCTTCAAACCTAGAAACTGTATCTGTGTGTGTGCATTTGTTTTCATACCTGAACCTGTTTTTAGCATATCATTGTTTGTGGTTGTTACCATACCCGTGTCTGTGTAGCATACCAGTGTGTGTATGTGTGTGTATGTGTGTGTGTGTGTGTGTGTGTGTGTGTTACCATACCTGTGTCTGTGTGTGTTGTGGCTGCTGACGGAAACGGCATCCTGCTCGGACAGGGCCACCTGCGAGCTGTATCTCCTGACCTCTTCTGGTTTCTTAGCTGCATCACGGAGAGATAAGAGATCGGTTAGCTTAAACACACACACACACAAACACCGACACACGACACACACACACACACACACACACACACACACACACACACACACACACACACACACACACACACACACACACACACACACACACACACACACACACACACACACACACACACACAGCGCGTGAGCCAGAGACACTGAATCCAAAACATACCAGTCGAACGTAATGACCCACACTGACTTGCGCTCCGTAATCAAAAAACTAGATAGGCACTCCCTTCGGATTAAAGAAATCAGTTCAGCTCCAGTTCCTATCAGTTCAGCCAAACAAATAGATATGACAAGCTAACATTGTGTACAAACGTTTAGGATGTAGTGATATGAACATGTAACAATGCAAAGGCTCACCACAGAGGGTGTAATGTGCTCTAGTCATCTCCAGAATTATGACTCAATACATTTCCTCTTAAAAGGGATTTAATGCATGACTCTGCATTCATGTATGAATTGTTCCACACTATTTTGCACTAATTAGCACGTTTGTGACAGAACATTAAGAGGAGGAGGGTGAAAGTACCTTGTCTGTAGTCCGGGTCTGAGGAGGCTATGGAGGGACTCTCACTGGAGGAGCTGTAGTCGCTGTGGTAACGCCGATGTGTGTGGAGAGGGTCTGGGACACAGGGAGAGAAACGCACCTTCACTCAAATATTGACAGGAATTACATCGTTTTTAGAGGATGCTATTATGATGTGAGAAGAGATTGTATGTTGCATGAGGAACTATAAATTCAATTCAAGTATAAAAATGAGTCTGTGTGAGTGCGTGTAAGAGAGAGACCAAAAACCGCAAATATCAAGGATGGACTTCAGAACTGTTATGTCATAATTGATTTGGATAAAAATAATGGCCCCAACAACCTTGCGGGAGAATGCGATTTTTTCCAAATAGCCAAAGCAAAACCAATTTGAAAACGGGGTCACTTTTGGATTAGAGCAGCAGTGAGCACACATGGTGGGGATTGAAGAGGTAGCCGCTCCCCAATGGCAGCACCCGGAGTAGCAGGAGCCAAATCCTTCTCGGGTTGTTGGCAGACTAAGACCGCTAAGACCCAGAGAAGCTAAGAGTCCCAATGGGCCGCTGTGGGCAAACAGACATGCAGAGATGGCAGGACAAACGGCTGTAATCAAACAGAAAAGAAGCAGCAGGATAAACACCAAGTGGAGGCCAAGCATGACTGTTCTGCCAGGGCTGGAGGGGATACTGTCTTCGGAAAACGTATGGGCTAAGGCGACTCGAGAAATAAGGTAAAAAAAAAATAAAAAAAAAAGAAGAAGAAACCTGCAGGCCCAGAACTCCTTTCATTGTAAACAAGAAAGCACAGTGTATTACGCTAGATGACCTAATCATTCCTTATAAAGATCCTCCACACCGCAGGACCGGAACGTCCTGCTTTTGTAAACACTAGCCTCACGGCATAGCTGCAATAGTTAACATTCCCAAAGACACTTATTTGTGTGACAGGTTTCGCTCATGTCTATGTCTTGTGTAAGCAAACAACGAACAAGTATCTACTTTTTACATTTTTTTTCCTTTTAAGAGAGTACCGAGCAACAGCAACAGTTTATCACAATGATGAAGATGTGACTGAGGAATGCAGGACCGGTCTACCTGCTTCCTATAAATAGCTGTTATGTCACATCCTCCACTGGCTCACCGAGTCGCGATCCTCCTGGGACTACAGTGTTGATTGTGTTATGAGACCCTGTGGCATTAGAAGTGGCGTTTCCTGTATTGTTTACAGGAACACACCACACACTATGCACTGAATGCACCCAGGCATGTAATATGGGTGCTACTTAGAGATTGCAACCTTCAAGTCCTACACACCGTCACACACCCACACACAGAGGGCCTTGATTAACAAGAATGGTGAACCAAAAGACAGTATGACCCACAACCAAGGCCCGTGGGTAGGTATGACCAAGGTTTTTGAAAAGGCTGCGGGCGGCACACAGAATTAGTTTTACCACTATAATAGGTAGGACAAGAGCACGAAAGGAGAGCCTTGAAACATCCCCTTGAAAATATATATGGTCGTTATTGCTCTTAGAATGAACCTTGGAAGGAGACAGCATATTCAGGTGGACAACGATGAGAAGAGACGTCAGTTGGAAGAAAAACAGCTATTCACCATGAGTATGAAGGAGAAAAGATGACACACGCGAGCACACACCCACACTTCTACTTAAACACACAATAGGAAAGAGGCAAGAGCCTGCCCACTGCTCTAATATGGAGAGGTAAAGAGTGATACGAAAAATGTTACCACATGACCACATGACTTAGGGCGGCACACTCTGAAAGGCCTCCCTTAGTCAGGTGACTGCCCTGCAGTAACCTACGTGTGTGTGTGTGTGTGTGTGAGTGCAGAACATTTCAGTTCATCTGCAATAACACTGACACAAGTATGTAATTCCCATGGTTCCCAAAAGTGTGACTGGCTCCTGCTGCTGTGTTCCATAAATCATGCTATTCTCCAGTTATTTTCTGAGCCTCCTCATTGAAATGGGAACACTTACAGTGGAGTGCAGCACAGAGGCCAAATCCCATTTGGCCTGATGCGACACTAAGCCGGGCTGATCACTTTTTTTATTTTTTTTTATTAAGCCGTGATAGTTGTTAGTTTGAGAACAACTGGGATTTTTTGGTATTTCCCCTGTTTGGAAAACATCCATATTTCGTGCCAAGTCCTTTACTGGACAGTTCACTAGAGGAGAGGGCTTATTGATCTCCCCTACTGATCACACTCTGGACAAAGGGAGCAAGCCCAGTGGTTAAAAAAGGAAGAGAAAATTCATCCCTTCATCCATAATCCCTGATATCCTTGCATACGCAAAACTTACATCGGACTGTTTTTTATTATTTTTTCAAAAAAATTATAACACATTGCTACATTTTGCAGTTGCATTTGTGGACAAGAGTGGCCACGGTAAAAATATGAATGTAAAAAACAAGTTGCACTAAGGAATCATTCATGAATGCGTGCCTGATCTCTATGATGTGCGGCGTAACCACAGAAAGAGACCAGAATCAGTCCTAGTCACTCAGGAATTATAGTCAATTGCACTAGTATAACCTTTAATCACCAAACAAACCTTGACTAATTCAATTCAGTCTAATCCAAACAAATCAGTTCAGTACCAGCTGTTTATGTTGCATTAACTTTAAACCAAAACAGCTTCCTGAACATTACAATACCCTCCCTTGCTGTCTGTTACAAACGTAGTGACTTTAAAACGCTGTCAAGACTTGTTTCTACCAGCTAGAAGAATCTCTAAAGAAACATATATATTTTTGCTTACATGGAAAAAAGATATGCTTTCATTTTCTCTAGGCTAGATTACTGTAATTAATTCTTCACAAAAAAAGTATATAATTGCCAACTATGGCTCATTTTAGTATAACTTTATACCAGATGTGGTGTTTATTGTACCCAATGCTTTTTCAATTTTTTCTCTGAATCGCTTGGCAACGTTGTTTGGAAGAGGGCTAAGAGTGCCAAGTTTTATTATAAACACAGTGCTTCCAATACACACACACAAAGCAGATGGGGCTTTAGACACTTAATTGGGCCTCATCTTCCATTTAGAAAAGCATTTTCTATTCACTACCCATCCACAACGGATAACATCCAGGGCATAGAGGGGCGTCCTCACAAACTCCTACACTTTCCACCGTCTTCTGTGCCGGTGCACGCACGTCAAGACCAGAGCGTCAGCTCATTCACTGATGGATGTCACGGCAAGTAGGTTCATGTCCACGAACCTGGTTCACACCCTACAACTCTGAATCTTAAACTTTACTCGACTGCCTGGGCGGAGGGGGGGGGGGGGGGGGTTGAATGGGAGAAAGTGTAGTGACTCAGCTGAGAACCAGTTAGGCAGCCAGTGCCCATATTAGTCATCAGGGGAGAGGATGTCAGTCAGTCAGTCAGCAAGTCAACTGCAGTCAGTAAGTTAGGCCGGTCGACAAGCTGGCCAGTGGTGGAGGCGTCAACTTGCAGCCTTCACACCCCACACGAATCATGAATCAAATCTCAACATGAACTCACTCTGCATACTACACAGAACAGGAGGGCAGAGAAAAATAATGTAGGGGAGAGAGAGAGAGAGAGAGAGAGAGAGAGAGAGAGAGAGAGAGAGAGAGAGAGAGAGAGAGAGAGAGAGAGAGAGAGAGAGAGCGAGAGAGAGCGAGAGAGAGAGAGGGTAAAACGTAACAGAACATTCAAATAACAACAAAAATAAAAGAAACACGACATGGGCAAGTAGTAGGAGGGAGGGGGAGAGACATACAAATAGGGAGAGTGAGAGGAGAGGATGACTCAGATAAACAAGCAAGCTAGCAAGCACTCCTCCCCCTCCTTCTCTTCTTTCCCCTGCTCTCATCTAGTTCTCTCTCTTCTAAGTGGCTGGTTATTGCCCAGGAAGCAGAAAAGCCAAGTAAGCCAAGAAAAGAGCAAAGTCTGGAAATGAATGGAGCATTACCTGGCAATTCACTTGGACAGTGCTTGGACCAGGGGAGTAGGTGTGTATAGGTGAGTGCACGCATAAACACACACAAATAAACCCACGCACACACACAGTTGTGAGAGACTTGGTGTCAAGCGGAGATGTAGCGGGGATCCAGCGCGTTATCGCCGTCTGCAGTTTCATCCCGGCCTAAATGCGGGCGCTGCACACTGAGGCGACATCAACAGCGTGAGTCCTCCCGTTAGTTACTCTCTGCCTGTTCTTCCAGGAGGACGAGGAGCAGCAGCTTCCACCAAAGAACAAAGGTCCCACGCATGCTGCATGTCAAACAAACTAACCAATGGCCTTTTCGAAAAGGGGGCTTCTATGTCTTTTTCCCCACCCGTTTCACTTTTATTTTCTCCATATGTCTTTAAATGACTCTGTTTGCAGCCATTCAGCCAGCCAACCAGCCAGCCAGCCAGCCAGCCAACCAGCCAGCCAGCCAGCCAGCCAGCCAACCAGCTAGCCAGCCAACCAACCAGTCAACCAGCTAGCTAGCCAGCTGGCCTATAGGGGTTTCTGACTGTTAGCGTGGTTCTATCTCTGTGGTCAGTTGATGTCTGTTGAAGTCACAAAGGGACACAAACCCAGACACTGAGATTATTTACTGTCTCGTGGTCATGTCCTGGGGACAAAGATGAAGAGACAACAGAAAATGAGACAGAGAGAGACAGAGAGAGAGAGAGAGAGAGAGAGAGAGAGAGAGAGAGAGAGAGAGAGAGAGAGAGAGACAACCTCCCACTGAGCAAGAGATAATAACAGCTTTACACTAACTTGGCATTTCCTTCCAGTTTGCTTGACAGACGCACCGACAAGACACCGAGCAGTTCCTTGATTCCTTGTTTAAAATAACACACATTAGATGAGGGAATCTACTGTAATCCAGGTCTATGTCTAGTAATACAACGTAACATTTACTGAGCATATCGAATAATCCACGCAAAGTATTAGAAACCAGTCCACTCCGAAGCATGCAGTGACATCTTCCATTTACCACTTATCAGTCCACAAAATATCGGCAATTTCCAAGAAACCTAGGAGCCTGTGTTTAGATTTGCCCTTCCCTCTCCCTATTGGGATCCAGCACTCCGGAACGGTTTCCTGTACCAATCCAAGCCAGCCCGATCCAGCCCAGTCCAGAGCCACATGACCCATTGCCAAGCACCGGAAAGTCCAATAACGTTTGGAATTCCCTCATCCGCTACACATGACTCCAATTACAGACCTCGGAGCCTGTTAGGAAACTATGTACTGATTGAAGCGACTTGGCACAAAAAAAGGGGTGGGGGGCTAAGCATAAACACACACACACACACACACACACACACACACACACACACACACGTTAAGTAGGAGTGAGGCCCGGAGTGAGCAGAAGCTTAAGCTCCATGTAAAAGGGAGAAACCTGACGGCATTAACCACTGTGGCGGAATCACTTTCCAGGGCACCCCTGCCCACACCCACACCCAGTGAACACCCTGGTCAAAAAATAATAAGAAAAGAAAAAAAATAACACCCCAGCACAAAAAAAAAGAAGGAGCGAAAAAAAGCTGCAAAGGATTTCTGCCAAGTAACACATCTCTGAGGCCCCACAAACGGTCTGTGCTCAATTAGACTCCATTCACAGTGGAGCTCACCGCTTGCTTGGGACAGAATATAACAATGTTTGCGTTCAGACATCAGATTCTGGACGGCTCCGATGAAATGGCCGCCTGCATTCCTGTGCACCAGTATAGGCATCCAGTATTCATCCATGACTTTCTCTCCAGCTTTGGAAATGCTCGAAATGAACCGTAGGCCAGGCACACACACACAGGAACAAAACCACGTGCACACGGGTTTTGTGCACACCTAAACACACCATCTCGTATTGTGTAACGCACGCACGCACACACAATTGCACGCGCACACACACACACACACACACACACACACACACACACACACACACACACACACACACACACACACACACAGGTCCTATTCACCTCAGCCCGCTATCCTCGCTCTTCTGGTTGACTGCCAGGACAGAAAGCTCTGCTCTGCTCTCACTCTCTTCACACCCACATATTAAAAAAGAAAGCTGCTGCCTCAGATTATAATCATGGACGGAGGACGAGAGGGAGGAAGGGAGGGAGGAGCGAATGACGGATGGATGGCAGGGAGGTAGGTAAAGGTAGAGCTGAGGCGGTGAATAAAAAGACACACTGTCACGGAAAAGAATGGTTCATCTGGTTGGTGGCTCCGTCAGAACTGGAAATAGCCGTCAGTAAAGAAAGGGAGGGGCGGCTGGAGGAGTTGGGAGGTAGTGGAGGAAGCCTGCCTCAGGTTTATGGTGTGAAGCCATTCATCCCCCACACACGCTGTGAGTGAGTGTGTGTGTGTGTGTGTGTGTGTGTGTGTGTGTGAGAAGCCTCCAGATGGCCAACAGACATGGTAGAATTATCCGAGGATGTAAATATGAATAAGCCGCATGTGACTGTCTCCTCCCAGTATATATAGGTCCCCTTTCCTAGGAATTCAAAAAGCGCTTCAGAGAAGCCTATAGCTCTCGTGGCTCCACGGTGTACACTGTGTGTGTGTGTGTGTGTGTGTGTGTGTATAGTTCCGTCTGTCTTCACAACGGTGAGTGAGTGTGTCTGTGATGGAGCTAAACTGAGAGGCACTTTGCTGTACGTGCGAGAGTTAGCAAGAGTTAGCAAGATAGAATTATCCCCGTCTGTAATTAGGAGCGACCATTTGGGAACCACTGTCACCCTGACTCATATGCTCTGCCTAAACACCCCTGCCAACGACGGCCCCCATTTGCTAGATGGCTGACCGCATAGGCTAGGAGTTGGACACACACACGCTTCCACATACACACACGCGCAAACTCTCCCGGAAATGCAGCTATATAACTAGCGGGTTGATTACCGCACAACATAGCATTTACACCGCGAAATCTAGCGTTTGAAACGCTTCATTCATCAGCAGTCTTAATAGCAGCTCTCTTGACTCGCTCAGACTTCATAAATCTGATGGAAATAGGTCTAGATCTCCCGAAAGAGAGAGATAAGCCTTACAAAATCCGTTTTTTGTTCTCAATTATTTTTGTTGCTGTTGTTTTTCCCCAATTTAGATTTGTTTATGTAGTTAAGCATTGAGAAGATCAAAACTAACAAACGAAAATCCCCACTAGAGAAAAAATTTATTTTCTGGCCATGAACTAAGCTTCACAAAGTATGTGATAAAAACGCCTTAAAACTGAAATATGAAACACCACCACCTCACAGCAAAAAGGCAGACACCAATAAATACTAAAAGATGGGTGGAGGGGTAGTAGTGGGTTGTTTGGGGTGAGACCAATATTTTTGACGTAACACCTTCTATCAGCAGCTGTTCAGGTTAAAGATTCCTTCCTGACCCTGACAATAGCCGTTAGCTCGAGGAAGCAGCCGCCTACCGTCCATGGCCTGCCGCAGCACCTGCAGCTTCCTCTGCCGCTCCTTGATGCGGTCGTAGGCGCCGCTCAGAGCCGTGTTGACCTGTGCGGCCGACTGGTGGTGGTGGTGGTGGGCCTTCCGGCTCTCCACACCCTCCGAGAACCTGGAGGCCCGCGACGACGTCGACCCCTTGTGCCTCACCGCCGAGCGGCCGCTGAGCGCGCTGCTCCCCCTCCGGGCGTCCTCCAGGGCCCCGAAGCGCAGCATGTCCGGGTCGATGCAGGCCAGGTCCACCGAGGAGGCCCAGTTTTTCCTGCCCTGGGCCGCTCCCCCCAGGTCCCCCGCTCGGTAGGGCAGGGACCTGCGGTCCAGCTCCACGGGCCGGCCCCGGGGCTGGGTGTGGTACAGGAGGGGGTGGGAGCTCGGCTGCCGGAGGTGGGCCGCGGAGCCCGACTCGGAGCTGGGGTGGTAGTCCGAAGGTGGGTACTGCAGGGCGGCTCCCTCGTCCCCCCTCAGTAGGTCCTGGATGGGTAAGGAGCCCATGGAGCGACTCAGGCCCCGGTTAAGAGACGCCTGCTGCTGCTCTTGCTGGGTCCGGGCCCGGTACCGCTCCAGAACCCTTGGTGCCGCGCTCCTCCCTAGAAAAGAAACAGCGTTGAGTTAAATGTCACGGCTCCAAAAACAAATGTATTACTATATTATAACACTTATGAAGATTATAACAAAAAGCAGCAAACAGTACTGAAAAAACAAGCACACAACGTGCAGAATACTGTGCAAAAATTCTCGCCTTCCGCCAAACTCCTTCCTAGTTCTGCTAGCAACCCCAAGGATTGCATGGCTATTAGACATGGCTACCCAGGCGCCGTCAATCACAGGTCGTTTCTGCTCCTAGAACCTAAAAAGATGACCAGCGGTGTCCCAAAACAACGCTTCTACACTGGGGGCCAAACTGGGTTGGAGGGGCCTCAACAGCACTTAGCTTGCTAGCTAAACCATTCATTATGAGCAGGCATGGTGGAAGCATTACAGCTGACGGCCCAATCCCAAACGGAGGCTCTACCTCATCTGTCTTGGCAAAGGCCTAAAACGGCTGCTGTGTGTTCGTTCCAGAATACACAGTCATGGCCCTTAACACTTCACTATGCAGAGGGGAACCTTTACTGAGCAATGGGCCACTGACAATAACAAATCAACTCCCTTTGCAGTCAATGGAGCCAATAAGAAGACCGGATCAAATGCGGCGGTTGGCCTTTGGCTGAAGATAATCGGATTATGCCAAACAGTTTGTTCCAGAACACCTTCCTTGTTTATTAATTCCCCATCGAAACAGTCTTAAGTGTGCAATGAAATTGCAATTTGACTTGTCGGTTTCAAGCGCACTGTATTGCAAGCTGATGTAGCGGCTCCTTTCTCTGTCACTTCTAGACTCAAACATGAATCTGGCTGGGTTGGAGTGGAATCAGCATTTTCACTCCACTGTCCCATCTCCCCCCCCCCAGCCCATATCGTCCTGTACAAATGTACCATATTCCCAGCTCCCCCAACATCCGTTAGTCGGGAGTAGGACTAGAGAATGTTTTGAACTTGTTACAGAGCAAGCTACGCTGATCCAGACTATCAAAGCACACATACAGTGAGACCTGTTGTCTTCTGAGCGGAGAGAGAGAGAGAAAAAAAAAGAGAGAGAGAGAGAGAAAACACGGAGGAGAGAAAAGGGAAGCACTGAAGGGAGGGAGAGGGAGCCGGCTCAGCCCTATAAAACACTGCATGTGGCGCTTTAATCTACAAAGCATATGCTATACTCCACTCTTTACAGGGAAAACCGAACATCAAAGCCAGACAGACTGACAATCTTCCAGGAACTGGGGGAGGCAGACTAGAGCATAAGATTGATGGAATAAAAAGCAAAAAGTGAAAATGAGCCCCCATTTTTTGTAAAGCTCGGAAACGATTCTAAAACAAAAAGGGAAAGGGTTTCATTTTACCACTGCTGAGGGTTTTATTGACACACACACACACACACACACACACACACACACACACACACACAAGCTGACTTCTGTAAGACTGTAAAGACAACGAGCCACATAGAAACAATGACGGACGATGGCAAACAACAACTCAGTCGTTAGAAGTACACTGCGTGGGGAAAGCGAAGACAAGAAGGAAAGACGCTTAGGCTCTGACTATGAAGAGCCTTTTGCATGTGCTTTCCCTAAGGCTGCCTAGTTATGAACTTAGGAAACAAAGCTCCAACACACAGAAGCAGGACCGGTGCTCAGGGTCTCAGACTGCTGTTCTAGAATCAGCCTGTCTTATGAATCTGATGGCTGTGGGAATGGCTAGGTCTGGCAGAGCCATCCTTATCCTTAGATACACTCCAAGAAGTGTGATAAATCACGTTACCAGATCAAGAGATTCCTTGGCAGTGTTCATGCATCCCAAGTAATCAATACCATGCCACTGTTTCGTAACCCGTACAGCCATATTTATCCTCTCCTCTCCTTTTGCCTTCTCTCCGAGGGCTAAAACGAGCTCGCTCTCCCTCATATAAACACAAACCACTGGGAAGATTTGCTCATATTTTCCTAAATTTAAACCCTGTTCTGGTTTGCGGTGTGGATCTTCTCGGCTAGTTTCACTTTTCCTTTTTTTTCTCTCCCTCTCTCTTTCTCTCTCTCTTCCAAAATCATCCTGTCCTAGGCAGAGTATTATTTTTGGGGTGTATTTCCTCCTTCAGAGCTGGTAGGAGACGGGCTGGATGTGTACTCTGGGGCAAAGCAGGGCCAGAGCACAGGCAAAACCAGAGAGCACCAGAGGGCCCACCAACGTCTAAGGAAGGTGGGTAGCCTCTTTGCTTACGCAGGATAATACATTACACAGCCCTGACTCACCGACTGCCCAGCTCCCTTTGAGTACACTCCACTCCTCCCGGCTACAAATAGCTCCATCAAGTAATATTCATAATAAGCCTTAACATAAAAAAACACCTATGGGCACACCCATATGTATATTTATATTTATATTTATATATGTGTGTGTGTGTGTGTGTGTGTGTGTGTGTGTGTGTGTACTGTATATATTCTGATGCCAGTAAGACATTAATCTCTCATCAAGTCTCCCCTTAGGGACTGTTGGTGACCCCGTGCTCCTCCCAGTCCCTGACTCATCCATTGGTATTGTGACTGGCCAGGAGTATGCCAAGGCTTCGCCTGGCTTCAGAACTGTCTATTTAGGCTTGGCCTGGCTTTAGAACCACTCGGAGTCAACACCATTACCGACACGCCCCAACAGAGCACAATAATCCTTGGTAAAACTCCCCATGCATCACAGGACTGTTCTAACTTGTCTGACTCAGCCTTTTACACAAAATAAATCAAGCATTACGCGCTGGAGCACAGAGATGTCAGGTCTGGGTCAAACTGCAAACTAAAACTGCCGGCCTGGATTATTATTGTTATTGTTAATTATTACTATTAATATTGATGATCATGGACACAAGTTACACAACTTCAGTCTGGCTCTGTTGTGCCAGTCAAACCCAACCATCCATGGGTGTTTTTTTTTCCTTTTATATGGCTTTGGCCCAGTTCTCCTGCTTGCCTCACCAAGCTAGCGACAGCATAACACAATCCGTTGACTCCCACATCTGCTCGCCGCTTCAGGCTTCCTACCTATCATAGCTGCCTCATTCGACAGTGCCACCCTTAAGCTGCTTCCCCCTTTTAAGAAAGACGGATTTATTTCGGCGAGCTGGTGCTTTGTAGTACACAGGGAGGGCCCGTGCCTTAAGGGGAGGGGGGCTTTTATTGGTCCACGTCATGGTGCTGTTACCGAGGCCTGTTGAGACGAAGCTCCTTATTGTGTACGGTCGGGACCCCCCCCCACTCCCCCCATACATAACTATCAGTCCGCGGAACACTGTTACCATGACGATCTGATTGGAACGTCCGTAGACAGAGACGAAGGTGCAATGCTTCCTGAATGACAAACCAGGATGTTGAGCTACCACGTCATCACTGCAACTTTATAATGCATTACATTAGCGACTGATACCTGCGCGTCTTTAACACAGACATGATTGACACCTTTGAAAAGTTCACCGCGTCAAATGGACGACCATAACCATGCACAACTTCACTGAAGACAATACACATGGAAGTAATCATTTGAATAGATGTGGCATTCGTGCAATGAGTTGTTGTACAATCGGCGTAGGAATGTGTCTACAAGGAAGCCCTGCCTTCAGACAGTGTGGGCCTCCATGCAGGATGTTTACAATGTGGCTCACGTTACCTGAGGGGAGGCCTTTGCCGCGCAGCCTCTCCCGAATCTCCTTGCTGCGCTCCGGGAGAGATTCCCGGTCCGTCTGAGACAGCAGACCATCCAGCTGCATCGTGTGGGCGAGAGAGATAGGAGAGGGGAGAGAGAGAGAGAGATAGACAGTGGGAGATATAGACAGTAGAGAGAGAGAGAGAGAGAGAGAGAGAGAGAGAGAGAGAGAGAGAGAGAGAGAGAGAGAGAGAGAGAGAGAGAGAGAGAGTGGGAGAGAAAGAGAGAGTGAAGCTCAGGTTAAGACCAGGAATGTGTCCTTCTTGCTAGAGGGGGCGGAATGGTTCCCATACTTTTTTTCCCGCAAAACATGATGATATCACTTTCTACAGACACCAACCACAGTCAAACCGTCCATTGTGCTGGAAGATAGATCCCGTAATGGTTATATTATCGGCCTGTTAACTTGTACGGCCACCATTAATGCTAAGTGCCTGACACAACGCTAAGTAGTTTGGCTTTAAAAGGGCTTGGTTTCACAGAATGGTGACGGATGGGTTAACAGTCATAATAGTTACATCCTTGTGAAATGAGACAGCACTGAGCCTGTTGATGGCCGAGTCAGTGAGGAGGTGTGTGTGTCTGTGTGACTATTTAAGATGTTCATGAATAAACCAACGATCAATTAAATAAATAGATACAAAAAAAATATATATGTGTATGCTTGCCAACATATACCTGAGACAGGCTTCCCAGAACCAGGCGGACCAGTTTGCGGACATAGGTGAAGGAAGGTTCGCAGCTGGAGTTGCGGATGTGTGAGCTGCACACGTCCAGCACGGTGCGGACAGACATGCGGCTCAGGGTGGTGTCGTCACACATGTTGAGCAGCATGCTATTCAGCCGCTCCCCGAGCTTCATCGGCTGGAACGCAAAAGGCAAAGAGAAAGGTTTAACGCACACAGGCGGAGGGAAAACATGCAAGGACACGCGCCAGTGGGGCTTGAGAAGGGTCTGTGTGTGAATCCGTTGGTGTTCGTTGTTGGAACTCAATGGGTTTCCTGCGTGCTGCGTCACCGCCATACGTCACGTCACCTAAGAGTCTCAGGCTAAGACGTGGCCCTTGTTTGCTCTGGACAGGAGAAAGAGAGATGTTGATATTGGGTTGTGGTGGTAGTACCTGACTTGGGGGGATCTCGTAGTCTGCTCCCCAGAACAGGGTCATCCCCAGCGAGTACATGTGCATCTGTGACAAAGGCAAAAAAACACACATAGGAAATGAAATCCTGAGCTTCTACACGGTCCCATTGAAATGGAATTGAACAGCCATCTACATCCCTTAACTCTCAGGTCTAAAATCATTCCATGGAAGCAGGCTTTTACTCATGACAAATAAATTACAAGGTTATCTATTGTCACAAAGAGCCTTGTAATGTGAAGTGTGATTTCCCCGCCCAGCGAATGGTGTTCAGTTATCCATCGTGAAAACGAAATGAAAGAGAGGAGAATGTGGGTGGGTGACGAGTTAAGAGTTTCAGTCATATGAATCCGGAACATAATCCCATTCAGTACAAAGAGATGTCTCATTATTGTAAGTACAGACGGAAACAGAGGTGGGCAAAGGAAGAGAAAGAGGGAGCAGAGGTACAAAGAGAGGGATGGGGTGGAAGTAGCAGTGGGAGTAAGGAGGAACGGTGGTTCTGAATAACACAGCTTCACAATGACCCTTTGTTCTGGGCTTCAACGCGGACAAAAGTAGCAAATGTGGGGAGGCACGTTTCACTAGAAACACTTGGAGGTAAAAAAGAAATAATAAAAAAGACCACAGGAGCGAGATGCGGCTAAATTCGGTCTACATCGGAAAAGAAGAAAGGAAGGCTTTTTCCTTAAAAGCCAAAACCTTTTTTTTCCACGTTCATTTTCCTGACATTTCTGCAAAGCTGCCCGTGAAAAATCCCTTACCCTAAAAGTTGGGCTTGGAAGCGGAAAGAATAACTCTGGGATTGCCAAAGAATGCAACAAGGCTGTCAAGGTCTTTCAAAAGTGGAGCTCACCACAAGTTTCAAAAAGGCACACTCACGTTTGTTAGAGCAAGAATTTATAAAAAGTTCAAAAGCGGCTGTTATAATATTTCTAATATGTTATAATTATGAGGATAGACTACGTCGAGTCCAGGAAATATAAATGACATTTTCATCTGCGTTAATGTGGATTGTAAGAAAACAAACCGATTCTGTAAACTGAACTGAGTTTGAGAGATTAACAGTCAGTAGCTTGAAAACAGACAAAGTGAAGTGCTGAGGTTTCTGAGTGAATCTTTGCCACGCCAGAAGGGCGTATGGAATATTCATAGTATAACACATTGCTACATGAAGGCAAAGATTCATAATATAACACATGGCTACAAGTCACATTATAAAAGGGTCATCTTGAGTTAAAGGACAGATGGCCTCTATCTGGTGAAATGAATGACGTACTATCAAATATTTGAAATGAAGATGTGCTATGCTTCTAAGCTTCATACCCAAATCGGACTGTTTAAACGCCAAGGCATAAGAAATTGTGGGGGAGGGGATGGTAAAAAAAAAGGAGGTATATTTTTATTCATGCTAACAACTGCGCCTTGTTTTTATGTGCAAAAAATAAAGATATGTACTGATACAACAAAACAATAAATCCTATTTTTTCACTGAAGTTGACATTTTATAGCTACGTCTGTTTCAGAGATTGAAGGTTAATAACCTATACCAACAACAGGGCCTTCTTCATACTTTCTCTCTGTCAAAATCTGTGACCAGCGGCGTTGGTTAGTCTCACTATGCAGACAAACGGAGTCCAGGAATAGGCTATAGTTGATCTACGTCTCTAAAAAGACTGCAGTTTAATAATGTAGAGAGCAGCAGAAGGGCCCTTCTCCTCCATACCTTCTCTATGTCAGAGACGGTGGCCAGGGCGAGGCCCTCCAGGACCTCCGGAGCCGTGAAGGCCTTCAGGTCCTGCTGGGTGACGTTCTCGTCAGTGAAGGAGATACTTCCCGAAGGCATCAGCAGCAGGGACCAGGGGGAGATGATGAAGCCCAGGGCCAAGGGATCTGTAGTGTCACACATACACACACACACACACACACACACACACACACACACACACACACACACACACACACACACACACACAAAGGTGAATTACATTAGAAATAGACATGACATTTCCAAAGGAAGGTGTATTGAACTATGACTTATTTATCCTTATCTATTTTCAGTTTTTTTTGTATGTGGGGGTGGAGGTTATAGGGGTGTTTTTTAAGCGAAGAGGCCATACTAGTGCAGTCTCACAATGCATGTTTCCAGATGGGGGCAATGACTAGCGTTTAGGTTGTCTTGAGGTTAGTGGGGAGTTCAACCCAAAGTTGGTGTTATATGAAATATGAATACGGTGTCAAATTCCATTCTCAGATTAGCAGATCAGTGTTAATACGGTAAGCCCTATGACTGCATGCCACGGAGCAGCACTAACCTAACTGTCACAAAATGAAAATCACAATGTCCAAGCAGAAAGCAATACACCGTAAACTATGAATACATGATCTCACAATATGCTGAAGTAAGACCAAAGCAACTGTATACAAATACCACAATGGAAAGATTTCTAAATTCTTTTATGATTATTCGAGATGATTAAACAAACAAAAAACATGTGTTGGTTTTCTTAGCCAAAACAATAACTGTGGAGGAGCCATGGAGGCAGAAAGGAATGGCTGTGGATGGGCATGGACACACACACACACACACACACACACACACACACACACACACACACACACACACACACACACACACACACACACACACACGTTTAGTAATTCTTTTTTACACAAAAGCCTCAGTCAAAGGTAGTGTTACAGAAAACCTTTTCAAAATATACAAAAGAATGTTGTAACTGGGAAGTTCATTTGTTTAAACTGATATTTTGTGCCCAGAGAGAGAAGCTCAGAGAGGAGAAAAAGGCTATTTGAGGATGAAAAATACACTCTTTTTTTTCTCAAAGGTTGGAATTTGCTAAGTCAATAACAGTTTCCTGTCCAAGTGGTTTGTAACCACTGAATAGGAGACACCACGACACAGAAAGCATACACTGTCTGTCATACTTTATTGTCTATTCCACTGCTATTGATGGTCCAGAACACAAAAACATACTGTAAATAGAACCCTGACCCAAAAGGCCACAGTTTGATGACAATAGAAACAGTTTCAACAAACTCCTGCCAAAAGCCAAACACTGCTATGCCGTAGAAGCAGAACTGAACTCGGTTTGGTCTCTATTGCCCGTTAAATGTGTTCCTGTGTAATGTGTGTCTTTCGAGGGCCCAGTTCATCAGTATCTAAGGTCCCAGACAGAGCCATCAGATTAGTTGTTATATCTGTATTATCTAGGGCTGGGACTCAAGCAAATGATCACACAGAGGGCTACGGAGTTGTCCTCTAAAAATAGACACACACAAACTGTTGCATCCTACCACACTTTGTCTACACAAACAAAAACCAAGCCCACCAACCGAGTGACAAACAGGGAAAAACACGGACAGCCTGCCCTGCCAGGCAGACAGACAAAAAACAAAGATGTTTTGAAGGTAACCAGTGTTTGGTAATACGTCGTCAGGACCCGACTCAAACAAGGCCTGAAACGGGACAAAACCACAGAAACCCCAGTTCATCTGAGGTAGGGCTGTGTATTGGCAAGAACTTGGCGATACACGGCCTGCATATCACGACACACGGGTTACGTGGCGATATATTGCGATTTTTTTAAATATAATTTTAGAAAAACTGTCATAGTATAGAGAACACACCACCACATTCCTATTTTATGCAATCACAACAGTGGGATCTGCATTGGTATTTACCAAAGTCCCGCTAACATCCAGCAGCATAGCACTACTTTTTTGTGCAATCTGAACAAATCAATAAATATTTGGCGCCCAAAAAATATATATAAAAAAAAAAAAGAAATATATATATATATGTATATATATATTAAAAAATGCTTTTTTAGAACCGATACAGTATCACAAAATATAAAACCGCAATATTCAAGTGGATCGGTATTTTCTTACACCCCTAATCCGAGGGAACTCGGATTCAAAAGGGCAGCGCAAACTCAAAAATGGGAGGGGACGAGGCTGCAGCACCTTGTCTCATCTTCAGCAAACCGAAACACTCGGAGGCACATTCCTTCCTTACTCGAGCGAACCAGAGCTGTGCCCAGCCGCGGTAGCGACAGCTCATCCATTTACCTTTGGTCTGTACATTAGGAGAGCCCTGGAGGGGCCTTTGGCGGCTGTTTGTTTAGACAGTGGGAGTGTAAGTCTGCTGCTCCGGCGTGGCCCGACGGGGTGCCATCAACATAGACATTCCGTCCTGGCAGAGATCGCCATGGGTCGTATATTTCCTACCGAGAATTTTGGGAGGTCGTAACCCTGCGGTTTATTACCACAGAGATGAAGTTAGACGACGTAATCACAGTATTAAAACAGGCCAGAGCTTACTGCCCACACGCAACGTTGAGGCAGACTTACCGGAACATTCATGCAATGGAACTCATAGATAGAGGCATTGCCAAGGCTAACCAAAAGATGCCTTAGATTTGAACACGTGTCTCGTTGCAACCGCTTTCCTCAACATTCTGAAACTATGCCTTACAATGAAACCACAATTATTTAAATATGGAGAGTCATCTACACAGGAATGGAGGCTGGCTTCATTCCCTGTTTTCAGAATCCAAACCATTGTAAAGTTTAGTATTGTCTTTTAAGTGACACAAATTATTTCAATGTTTATTTAGAAATGCTAAATTAAAGTGTCTGAAGATCCCATATCTGAAGATCCTTGGGTAAAGTACGAATGAGAAAGGGCTAAATATGTGAAATATTAACAAGAAATCTGAAATGATCTTTATAATACAATTGCCCTTGGGTACGCAGAAATCTGTCTTTCTTCGGTTTGCTTTGCAGTAGGATGACTAGAAAACGTCCTGGCATAGTTAGAGACCATTTTGTAGTTTGTGGATGGACATTTTTTTTTTTGGCATATGGTTAACATATTTTCATAATAAAAAGGGAAAAGGCAAGGATTTACAAAGAAATACATGGCTCCCTTTAAACAATGTACTACAAGAAGAACTAAAATGTGAGACAAATACAATTTTTACTGTTTTACTGTCCTAGAACATAAGCATATTTGGCAACTTTCATGTTTATATTTCCTTATTTAAAAAACGTTTGCGACAACTGGATATGCAACAAGTTGTGTTATTAATACGGCTCAGAGAAAGGCCCAAGACAAGCCTTTTCTATCACGGCAAATGTCTTGCTTTGCGCACACACACACGCACGCACACACACGGAGTTCTGAGGGATTCCGAAAATTATACAGCTGAAATAGTCAACCAAACTACTGTCGTGTGAGAGGATCACACACGTTATATGTCTATGTGAACATGTGATAGAGAGAAAGAGAAGAGTGCAAAGAGAACAAAGGATGCCCCTCTGACCTTTCCAACTCATCGCTACACTGTGTGTGTGTGTGTGTGTGTGTGTGTGTGTGTGTGTGTGTGTGTGTGTGTGTCTGAGTGATTAAGGCAGAAAGAGGACAGAGAGGGAATGTGGGTGTGTGCTTGTGTGTCTGTCTAATAAAGAAATCAAGGGGTCTGGAAATAGAGTGACCAGTCAGTGGTTGTGGGGGGTGGATATCCACTGGCAAGACAGAGAGATACAAAAGAAACCCAGAGGGAACGAGAGAGAGAGTGTGGAGAGAGAGAGAGGCAGAGAGAGAGGCAGAGAGAGACCTTTTGAACCCCCTCCGTGTGAATACAGCAAGCGGACAGTAAATCAGCCATTGTCTCAGAGCTACCATGCTAGTTGCATCCATTAGAGCCTTATCAGTGGGCACAGTATGGAGACTGGGTTGTCTGGTTGAACAGTTTCAGGGTACATGGCACAGACACAGCTCAATGGCCCATTTAGAAAGGACAGCAGTGAGTCATTTTGAGCCTCACCATACGTCACACGCGACCAACTGCAAGAGACTAAAAGTTGTTGCTTTTGGTTTGGAAATTCAGGGTTGTTGAAGAGGCTCTTCAAAAACAGCGAGGACCCGTCTACGGTTATAATAGAACAACTAGGGCGCTGTGCCCATTAACGTGTTCAGAGTCAACAAAAAGCTCACGATCAGATAAGTTAATAAGTTACAACATCAAATGTGGAAGGAACCTCTTGCGGGATTGAACACGCAAGCGTCCATTATGCTTACTGTAC
This sequence comes from Aplochiton taeniatus, assembly GCA_017639675.1. NCBI lineage: Eukaryota > Metazoa > Chordata > Actinopteri > Galaxiiformes > Galaxiidae > Aplochiton > Aplochiton taeniatus. The sequence continues at coordinate 8,478,721 of CM030172.1, forward strand.
ACAACGTGGCATGAGGTCATAGACTGGAGTCGGCTGGGCTCTGCAGAATAATTGTGGCTGTGGTTGTTTACATTTCATCCGGACGTGGAATTGCATTTCAACGGGAAAGCTATCCCATGGTTCGTTTGACGTCTGCCGTTATTGGTTTGGCATTTCAAAAAGGGTTTGGGTCGAATAGACGCCCTGGCAACAAAAAGCCAAAATTGAAACCCAATCCTGTTCTTGTCATGTTATTCAGGAGAGCGTTTACTGACGTTAAAAGAACACTGCAGAGTTAGACTTCCTATCTCGGTCTGAGGCTCTGAACAACAGTCCTGAAACAGGGTTTTTATGAATCAAAGCGATTGCGATTTGAACAAAAAAAAACAACAACAACTATGGCACAGGAAATACTCCCACTAGATGAGTCATAGCTTGAACTAGAGGGGCATGATTGATAGCAACCCATCTTGAAAGCCCCTCTCTGTGTGTGTTTTTGTGTGGGTTCTGTTCTGTGCAGAACAGACACTGACAGAAAGCACACATGACAATCAGCCCTCTTTACGAGAACAAACAGGCTTGAATGGAGAGAATCGAGATAGGGGAAAAGGGAAACAAACAGAGAGAAATAGGCAGTCAAGAGAGGTGCTACCTACACCTGCACAAAAGCAGACTAATCTGATCCGACCAGAGGAACAGGGGGAACCGGACAAAGGCTGGGATCACCGCGGAGGGCAGGCACTCTCTCGGTATTGATCAAACACAGAAACCCTACTGGTCCTCCGTGACGAAACGGGTCGTCGACCGGTTTCCATGCTACCTGTCGCCTTAGGAGTGAATCCCCTAGCTGTCACGGGTTAGTTTATGTGGGAGATAACAAGCTCCGTCCCTGTATCTCCTTCCCAGCTTGTTCCTTATCCAGCGAAGATCACATGGAAAGGAAGGGGGGACAGTGCACTGTCCAGAAAAAATGTAAGTGTGTGTGTGTGTGTGTAGTGTGTGTGTGTGTGTGTGTGTGTGTGAGCGTGTTTGTAGTTCAGGTCTGTGCGCATCTCTACTCTAGCCAGTGTAAAGAGTCCGCGTTTGGTTACCATGGTGGAGGGCTCAGTGATCTTTGACCCTAGGGAGCTGACTGCTGCTGCGGCAGCTCCTTGTCCGGTAGGGAGGGGTCAAAGGAGGGACAAAGAGGGTGTGGAAAACGAAGAACGGGGCGGGACGGACAACAACAAGAGATAGAGACCAAGAAAGACGAAAGGGGGAGAAAGAGGTGAATGTGAATGTGTGTGTGTGAGATAGGGGCGGGCTCATGTAGACAGAAACGACTGTGTGTGTGTGTGTGTGTGTGTGTGTGTGTGTGGCTGGCCACCTGTGTTCATCTCCCCTCACATTGGTGTGGTACCCCTATCCAAAGGTGTCCTACCTCTGTGGTAGAGTTCCTGCAGGCTCTCAGCGCTCTGACTGAGGACGGCCCACACCTCCTCCTCCAGCAGCGGGCCCCCCCGCACCTCCAGGGCCTCGGCCAGAGACACATGCATCGTCCCTGTCGGACAGGGAGACACCACAGGAAACACTTTCAGTTTGCACACAAATACGTGGCACCTTACCACGGAGACACTTCAATAAGACACTCTTTGCACTTGTTCCTACTTTCTTTCATACTCTAGTGGCCTAGCCTATTGTAACACTCTGAAAAGTATCATTTACAGACATTTTCAATACACACATTGTTCTTATGGCCTCGTCAATTGTTCTTGTCATATTCAATGAGCCTCTATATTCAAATTCATACAAACTAAGAAATAGTACATTTTCGATCAAAAGGGAAACAGAACATAAATCCATAAAATGAAATTTATAATAACAATAATAACGGAGTGAGTTTTAAGAATGAATAACGAGACTTTAGAAACCAAAGCTCTAACATTACAAGTAAAACACTTCTTGATAAAAAGAGTTATGGAACAAGCCCTTAGAAAGATCTATGCTATATCTATGTCCAATCTATTTCATATTTAAAATACAATCCATCAGGACACCGCTCTAGAATTTGGATGGGAAGATAACGTTATAAGGTCGGAATCAGTGGTATGCTGCGTGTACAAAAGCACACACACACACCCCCACACCCACACACACACACCTATTTTTCTCCTGGCCATCTCCCGTTTACCCAGAGAATCCCCTATGGCTGTCTGATTAGCTAATGTAATGAGGAAAGCACCAGTAAGGTTCCATTTAAAGAAATCCCTGTCCGGTCATTTCTCAGAAAGCTGAATCACCTCCACAAGCCCACTCCTTTTTCCTCCTAGAACTCAACCATCCAGTCACAATTTCCAGCCCAGGAGGTAGCACAGGGCACTCGACAAACACTCCAGTGGCAGAATATGACTGCCGTGTTCGCTACAACTTGAACTATTGGACTAGTAGCAGGGCAACCTAGCTTCAGAGGCAGAGATAGAACTACAGTACCTTGACTTAACTTCGGAGCAAGCTAAGTAACAGAACATAACAACTCTCCCAGGACAGTCAGTTAGTATTCATAGAGTAGATAAAAAAATGTACGTGCTGTCATCTCACGATACAAATGATACTCTGCTTTGCCAGTCAGACACTGTCTTGCGACACCTAGTACTTATACTTGGTCGAATCTTAGTTAAAAAAAAACATTTGAATAAAGCTTATTTACTGTGGCACCACATTTTCTGGCACTCCAGACAAGTCCCGACAAGATGGGCTGGCCAACCTCTTTTGAAGCCAGTCATCATAGGCACATGGAGGCACATGGTTGAACAGTAACAGCCCCTTCAGGACTCATAAGCACCTCTAAATGGAGAGTAACAATTAGATTACAATGAGAATCCTTCCTCTCTAGCTACATAGCTAGACCTCGCAGAAACCGTTGATGGGTTACGTTTTGAACAAGCACAGATCTCACAGACATGCCATCAAAAATGCATTGAATCCCAGCCAAATAGGTTGTAAAAAAAGAAACATAACAAAAAAGCACGGTTATCCCTATTGTAACCTGGCCTAGTGTTCCTCTGTGACAGTAACCGCACATCCCTGGTGGGAGGGAGAGCCAGCAGTGGCTGCTCCTGCTACTGTTGGGGGAGACAAAGACCCCCCCAAATCCTCCCAATCCCAAAACGACGTGATGCAAGAGGACTATGGGAAGTTCCGGGTTTAAGGGATTACACGGGACTCAGTGAAACCCCTTGTCACCTGCATAGTTGGCCGCGTGGCGTATGTCACATTTTTCAAGTGGAATGTGAGGAGTCAGACATGCAGTCAGATGCTTCCGGTGGTTGCTTAACAGCCCAGCATTGTTAGGCCTTGGCACACATCAGTGCCGATAGATTTAGAGCAACATCTATTTAAAAGTTACAATTACACGGTAACTTAAACCCTTTTGCAAAAAAACAACAACACTGCGGTTAAAGGGAGGCCACTGCAGATTGCTACGGGCTGATAACTTCACTTGAATATTTTGCCTTGTCAATAGGTAGTCAACTACATAATTAATGTAAGTAGCCTTTGTATACAAGTACTATTATGCACAGGTTTTCATAATACAGTCAAAAAAAAGTTTGCCGAGTTCCCAACATGGCCTTTACATTGAGGTAGTGTGAACTGGAACATACCCTCAACATAAATAACTTGAAAGTTAATGAGTCATAGCCTACATATTTATGCAGGAATGCATAACCAGTTCTAGTTTGGTCAATGGGTGGTGGGAGGCTGAGCAGGAAAGTGGGTTACTAGCCATCCAGCTCATTATCCATGTGAATGGAGCAAGAGAGGGGCAGAGGGGAGGGAAAGAGATGGGGGAGCGGAGGGGAGTCAGACCTTCGGCCGATTGTTGGTGAAGCCCTTGTTGTTTCAACAGAGACCTACAGTGGAATGTTTTTATCCCGTCGAGGCGGCAGAGGAGCCAGGCTCTCTCCTCCCATTGGCCCTTTGTCCTGTTCATTACGGAAGGGCTTAGGGGGCAGTGGCCCAAAAACAGACAGCCTTCAGCACTCCAGTGGCTCAGTCATTTTCTTTTTCAAACAGCGAGGGCGTTTGTTACCAGGTGTTCCCACACTGTTCTTATGAGGAGAGAGAGAGAGAGGGGGGGGGGGGGGGGGGGGGGGGGGATGTCAACAAAGCCCTGTGCTGCTTAGGTCTTGGTCACAGTCACAATAAGTTTAAAGAGAATAATACTTGAAACGTGATAGTTCCTGCTACTATAAGCTTATAAGCTTTCTCCATCCTCAGCCTCTCCTTTCTGGATGCAGTTATTTTAAATATACTACTGGATTGAACTGTCCTCAAACATACAACATGTTGTCATAATTGATAGGAGATTCAGCCATTTTGAATGATTACGCCTAGTTGCTACAAACTGTCTCTATAGTTGTATCTACAAAAAAGAAAATCTTCTTTATTTTCTCGATACATTCGGTTGCTGGGGTTCCAGCTGGTAGAAGCATCTGGATCCGAAAAAGTCAAGTAGAGAGGGCTCCTCTGAGCCAAAGTTGAGGTGAAAATCTTTCAGAGGACACTCCTGCCAGGAAAACTCAGCAACACACTTTCAGTGAACCTCTTTTCCCAGAATCATATCATGCTGCCTGCAGCCATCCGATCAAATCTGAAACACACTGAAATCAACTCTTAGTGTCTCTCAGCAAATAAATACTTTTCCTGAAACATTTGGAGAAGGGCAGAGTTGTGAGGAACGAGCCTAGATTCTGGTAAAAATGTGAACCAAAAATAAATCTACCGTCTACTCTTAGCAAAATGTACTTCAAATCAAATTTTTTTCTCATCATATACTAGCAATGTCAACCACCCTTTTCTCTTAGAGGTGAGGAAAAATTGGGCAAGGATACATTTTCATGTTCCCATAAGGACTTGTCGCCTAAGAGACCCTGGGTCTGCTAATTTTGCTGTTGGTGTTTTTCATGGCTGCCAGGTTCTAAACGCCAAGAGCAAAGCTACCCAGGTCCATCATTATCAAAGTCCCCCCCCCCCAGTGAAGCGTTGAAGGGAGGGAGCCCCGGACTAAGGGCCCTCAGCTCTTATTTTGGTCTCAACCTCATCCGCCCCATTCCTGCTAATCACAGGGTTGCCATGGGTACCGTGACATGCAGAGCATGGTTTTACTAAACCACACTCCTCACCCCTCCTCTTCTTTTCCAGCGCGCGCGCGCACACACACGCACACACACACACACACACACACACACACACACACACACACACACACACACACACACACACACACACACACACACACACACACACACACACACACACACACACACACACACACACACACACACACACACACACACACACACACAAACTCCCAGAGAATAAACGAGACGTTTCTTGGTTTCCCTAACTTTGTCTGTACCCCTTCTCTTCAGACCTCTCTTTCTCTGGAATGTAAAATATTCAAAACCTGAGTGCTCTTTGACCTCTGTAACTTTACAAGTTTCCTATGATAATGAGGGGGGAGGGGAGAATCTCATCCAAAGTCACTTTCATAAATCTCAATTCCATTAGGTCAAATTGCAATACTAAAACACAACGTTGCTTGTTAACACAGTTATTATATTTATAGTGGGAGATGGCCTTTCAAATGATGCCAAATCTACAGATTAAACCTACTGTTTATAAAGATGCCACTGTGAAATGTCAATTCTGTCAAGCAAAAAATCTATTACAAAACTGCTTTTGTAACAATGTAAACGTAGTCCGCAATGAACCTGAGTAATAGGCTACATACTGTTAGAAACAATATCACGTTTATATTTTGTTCAAATGCCTCAAACGAAATAAAAAGTTCAATCTAGTTGCATTCCGTGTGAACTGTGAAGCAATAAATGTTTTCCTCGAGCGGTTACAACGTTGCACCATATAAGTCAAAAACGACGAAGCTAACAACAAACCAAGACTTCTAATGTGCTTAAGGTGAATTCTTAAATCCAATGAACTTGACGTTAACACATAAAAACGTAGAATTTGCTCAAGCACTTATTTTACCACACAATTTACTATAATTGTCTGTTTCCCCTCTCAAGAGTTCGATGAGTTAGCCGGCTGGACGCTGCCCCTACAATGAAGACAAACCTGTTGCAAGAAATTGTAAGTAAGCTTCTGTGAGCGTGAGCACATTCACCAGCTTACCAGGTTAAAATTGTTAAAAAGAAGCTTGGAGAAAACAGCGTTAGCGCCCTGAAAAGGCTAGAGATGCGCAGACAAACGAGACTGAAGGTTATTCCATCCACAATGGAACATCTTGGAGTTGTGTCGAACAGCAACAGGTTTACCTCCGAGAGCTCCTTCGACTAAAAATATCCTCTGAAAACAAACAAACAACCAAATAAAGTCGCAAGTATTCCTTGTAATATATTTATGCCGCTCCAATACGTGTACGTTTTTAAGTTAAAAACACTTCTATAAAGTTGAAAATCACCACTGGTAAGCTTGTTCAGTTGTGGCTTTGTAACCAGTGGCGTTGAGAGGCATTATTTCCCCCTTTCCTCAGCACTTCTAGCTGAGGCTGTCTGGGAGTAACCAGACACCCTATCCCGCCGTTCATTGGCTCTCTGCTGGGGCACCGTCACACACCCAACCAAGAGGCGTCTCTATAGTAACCCACAACTGGGATGATGATATAGGAAGTTACAGGACAGGTGAAACACTGTGGTGGTTTGGTTTCCAAGCCACATATTGCCAATAATAATTTAACTGAAATGTGAGGTTCAGTACACACAGATATTTTTCCAGTTGTGCCTACCGTACACACGTACACATGCACAGCACACACACAGCACACACACCTAATGTATAGTCTATTCTCATTTTATCTTGGCAAGGCCATAGTCTTCATCAACTAGGCCTAAAGAATGAATAGGCTAATCAGCAGTTCCATATGACTAATCATGCAGATCAGTTTGGTATGTAGTTCAGCTTCTAGGACCGGGACGAGGACCAGTGCTTCACCACTTTCATGACTAAAGGGGGAAATCGAGCCTCCCACCAAAAAGGCAGGGCTTGGAAGGAAAGAATGGCACACAGGACCTCTTGTTTTTGTTAATCCTCAAAAATGTCCTCTCTCTTTAACATAATTCCACTTTGAGTCTGCTCTACTTGCCAGCTGTAGATTACTGTATTGCTATGTATAGGATAAAATGTTAAGTCTACAGAAACCAAGAGAAAGAGAGTGCACAAAAACCTTACCATGAAACTACGATCAATGTAAATGTGTTTAAGTAAACTGGCAGATATTGAAACATGCATACACACACACACACACACACACACTCACACACACACACACACACACACACACACACACACACACACACACACACACACACAAGCACCAGTTTAGAACAATATACTCTGTATTTTTCTTTCCTTTCAATAATGACTTGTGCTTTGTGATGGTATTTTATTACCCTCATAAAATTATCCTAATACTTGCAGAAAGTTATCCAGTTTAATCTCCCAAGAATACTTAAAAGTGTATTTCCACATCAAAGGACCTTTGTTTTTGGGAGTAGACCTCATCCAAGCCAACAGGAAGTAATTCACTACTGAGTATTTCCTTCCTCAAGGTTTGATGCTTCTCGCCCACAAGATTTAATTTCTAGCTCAGTCTTTGCCATCTAGTGGAATTTAGGTATCATTGCTTTCTGAATTGAACAAAAATTTGAGTCCACAGTATGATAGATATATTCAGTTTAGACAAATTTACAAATGAAACTGATTTGTCTAGACTTAACATCTGTACATTTTTAAGATAGGAATTGGCACCGATATTCAAAGTCAGTAAGTCCAAGATATATATTGCTAAATGCATTTTTGGTTTGAAGTTGTTTGCCTGTCCAATACACCTAGGATTTTTTTGTTTTCAATCGCAAAAAATAAATACAATTAATGATCTCTTAGAATTAAATATATAAAATTTAAATGTTCTAAGTTTATATGTTTTTATTAATATGTTTTGAATTTATGAATGGCCCCTTGACAGAATTTTGCTGTTGATCTCTATGATCATCCAAGCAGGTTCAAGGCTGGGTTTTTGAGGTGGTTAATGTGTTGTAGAGTGCATCATGTAATGTGATATATTATCACCTGTTCTTCTTTGTTATAGGTGTGCTGGTCACCATCTGCCTAGCCTCAACTTGCTGCTCTTTGCTACATGGTTTAATTGTAAAAGAATGGTCTATGTCTAGATGATGAAAATAAACCTAAGCAGGCTACAGGCTACTGAATTGTCATTATTATGTATTTTCTCCAATACATTAATTTAAGTGTAACATTATCCTTAGTTTTTTAGAAATATAAATATAAGCCTGTACGTGTTTTTATTGTAGACCAAAGGCTAAAAACATTTTTTAAAAACATTTTGCTAGAAAATTGATGATATATGACTATTGCTGGCTGAAGCCAACTGGCATGGCCTATTGGCATTAACGGAATTGTAAACCAAAAGTGCCTGCCTCAGTGCGCACAACAGTGGTCATGTGCGCGCTCAGCAGACATTGCAGGATTGGCTCAGAGTGAGGCTTCTCCATGCCCCCTCCCTTACAGCGACTAGATGTGATCTCTCTCTCCCTCTCCCGCTCCCTCTCTTTCTCTTCACGGTTTGACGTCAGATGTGCTCCCGTTCCGTTGCTATAGAAACATGTTTCCTTAACCCCCTTCCTTTTTTCCTCCCTTTCCTCTAGGTCCTCAATGGTACAGCCAGCATCTTGCAGCACAATGTTTGCAAGACGGTAAGCGGGGAGTGATTCAGCAGCGAAAATTTCGGCTATACCCGCTGTTTTTGTTTCTTCATCGGTATCTTTTTTGGTTTTTTATAGTTTTTCATCTCTGCGTTTTACGTTCGCACATGCAAGGTTAATGAAATGTCTTCCGTCAGAATGTTTTGAATAGGACTGTCATCGGACTCGGATTGTCGTCAGCTGGCACGGAATGGTAGGTTGTCGGGCCGGGTGATGTGGATGCGGGAACCTGCTGAAGGGTGGGGTGATGAATATTGATTGGAACGAAGGTTAATGAAGTCGACTGAATGCGATGCCACTGCGATGCCACTCTGGGAAGGGACAGCGAAAATTGCAAACCCATTTTGATAAGTCTATGCACTCTCACCGATGTTGTTTGTAAGAGACAATCTCTGATGAAACTGGTTAGTAATTATGGCGTTTGTTTGTCTCGACTACACAACATGTTTTTGTGCAGTTGGTGCCCCCACCACCTTCCCTTATTTCATGATGTCATAACATCATTCATTTATTGTTTTATATAATTGTCTCATGGACAAAAGTATTTTTCGCATGTAGGCCTATCCGAGCCAATGCCAAATAGTTGTCTGAGTTCAGTCAATTCATTCCTATAGGTGTTTTACTTCGTTTTAAATAAATACAGAAATAAATGTTAGTGTTATTTAGTCTCGGATTTGGATCATGTGGGCCTCAATATCGATTAAGCCCATATTTTAGTCTATCTTCCGTCAGGTTTGGATGTATATGCATATTTGATAGGAATGAATGGTGCAACTGGATGCCTCAGTGATGCTCTTCAGTGCCTGCAATATGCCTTCCTTAGCCAATTTTGTCCTTGGGCATTCAACTTGTTTGTCAGGGTTATGCCAAACCATGCCCATAAAAATCTAATCAGTTACACATACAAGCTTCACTGCCTGCACACTTTTACATGTAATGCAGGCTTATAGTTTACCCTCACCAGAAACAGACATTGTAACATTGACTATTATCCAATTCATGATTTGTCCTGTTATGCACTATACAAGACCACAATTTTCAATCCAAGCCTAATTCCAATTTATATTTAACCTTGTGCTAATTCAGTTTGATTAAGTAGCCTGTTGTTCACATTTTAATTAATATGAAAATAGGAACAGAATAATATGGGACCCTTTGCACCCCATTGCATCTGTTTGCATAAAATATGATTTGACTGAGAAAAGAATGGTTGCTTAATTGAAACTGCTTTGTTGTTGTTTTGTTTGGCTTGTTGTGTCTCAGTAATCAAAATATCATCATTTGAGTTTAATGTGAAAATGGAAGTGCAATTTGCAATGTCAGTTGGATAAGTATGGGCATATGAGATTGATTATAGTCTTATGTTCCAGCCAATGATTGTCATTGAGGGGGATATCCAGGGTGAAGGAATTTATTTTGGACACTCTTTGCCTTTTGTGTCTGCTTGACTGTTGGTTTCCTGTTGTGTTTTGTAGGCACTACACTATTAATCAGTGGTCAACACAGCTGTAGTTGTAGTGCCAGCACAAGTATACAGAACTACAGCAAATACAGTGATAACTTTAAAACCTTATAATTCAAGGTCTTTGTAAGAAAGTAAACAAATGTAATGTTCTTTTCTTCGATAATATTGGAATATTTCACGTGACATGCCCATTGCCCATTGCAAATGTCAAGTCTATACTCAACTAAAAACTGTTGTGAATAGTATGCCAACCAAGCATGGCTGTTTCTGGATTAGACTTTATTTCTGTGGTTTTACCTGCCTCTGTATTCCGTATAGAAGAGAGTCGAGGAATGGTTTTAGATGTGCGACCTTGTGTGCTGCATTATTGAATAGGCCTCCATGCACGTAAAAGAGTGACTCTGCTTTGGTATTCTGTTCTGGTTGAAGCTTTTTGTCGCCTTTCTTGGAGCATAAGTGGCATTTCTTTTGTCCTACTCAACCACCCTGACTGACTCATTGTCTTCATTTGTCTTTTCCTATTTGTAAACCTTATCCTGCCTGTTAACCTGCCACTCTCTCTCTTTCTCATATTTTCCACCATATTTCATTTTACTTCTTCTATTGCTTCCTCATAGTCATTATTGCTATCATCATTGTCATTGTAATAAGGATAAGTTATCATCAATTACTTTGGACTTTTTTTAACTGGCACAGGTTATTATATACCAAAAGTGCAATAAATGTGACAAAGCCCCCGACTAATTCACCTGGATTGGAAAGTAGAGTGTGGGTTTAGACAAAACAGCTGATAATCATTGCCATTGATTTGAGGTAGGCCACTTCCCATCCAAGTTGTCTGTCAGAATCTTTAACCACTAAAGTTAATCTAGGCCCAAGCCATGCAAGAATGACATTAGCACTGCTCATACAAAATAATGTTCATCACCAAAATATACACCATTTGAAAACTAGCACTGCTAAATGATTGAAGTTCTCCAGTAAATACAAGTATTTGGCATATGGCATGGTAAGCACTCAATTCTGATGTTATGTAACAATAGTCTGTATGCTACAGCTGAAGAGGATGATGGCAGTGGATAAAAGGAAAGGCACCAGCAATCAAATATTTGTTTGAAGATTTCAAAACTAATGGACGTTTAGCTTTGAACTTAAAGTGCATGAAGGATGTAATTATTTGAACATTAACTGTGGAGGAAAATAGTGAAAATTTCACATGGAATTGCATCAATTTTGTTGAGGTTTATTAAGCTTGACTCAACGAGGAGATTATTTGGATCTGAATGAGACATTATGCAGAAGACTAATACAAGTCTGTTCTCGCTCAAATTGGGGAGGTATACTGAATCAAATTGTAAGCCATATCAAAGTGACTAATATGCGAAAGCTTTAATGGCTGTTCCAAAAGCACTTGGATCATTATAACAAACAACAGTGCAGTAAACATAAGACAATGACCTAAAACTGATCTTGTTTCTTTACTGGACAGCGTTGAACAATATGTGTGTTACTTATTATATAATAAAGGACCAACATTGTTCCAATAGTCATGTAATCCAATAAAAGGTTTGAACCTTTAGATAGTTCATTTAAACAATCTGCCTACCCACAAACTACCAGGTGGTCATTAATAATTCATTGTGCTCCGTTTTCAAGGTGCCACTTTGTGCATGTGTCGCGCCATATGATGGATGATGTCATTTGTGGTTTGTTATGGGGACGTGAAGCAATGAGGGTCTCGTTAGATGGAAGTAATTATGTGGCCAGGGACAGCAAAGCCTGAGGCTCTGATTGTCCAAAATTATTTCAAGAAAGAAAGGATTGTTCCTTCATTCTCTCTCTCTCTCTTTCTGTCGTCTAGTAGTTTGTTTCCCAGAGATGGACCAATGTTGTTCTAAAATTTCATAGGCGATTTGACAAAGAAACAGTTCTGCCATCAACGAGACCATGTGCATGTAGAAAAAGTGGAGAAGAGAAAGGCCAACACTGGCTTAGTGTGTGTGTGTGTGTGTGTGTGTGTGTGTGTGTGTGTGTGTGTGTGTGTGTGTGTGTGTGTTTGGCTATGTGATAATGTCATTATAGTTTTTGATACAATCCCATCGGTCCCAAATAATGAAACTCACACTCACAACTATTTAAATAATACAAATATTTCCTATTGTGTTGGGTAGAGGACTGTGTGAAACATAAGAAAATAGATTGCATGAGTCTCATCTCAAGCTCATTTGGCTTTTAGCTCATTAGTTGTTCATCCAAGTCTGTCATCACTGCCATTTGCATTGCCAACCATTGGCATCCCCAGGCACGCCCACAGGGAGCATATTACACAATCACCCTCCCCTCCCCCTGCACACACACACACACACACACACCATAAATGGTTTTGTAAATGGTTTTTAATTTGTATTTGGAGCTGGCCTGTAAGCCTGGTCTGCTGCAGTGGCTGTAGACCAGCATCTGTAGCCAGAGAGGGAGAGGTCATTGCACAGGATAGAACAGACACTGATGCGCTCTCTGAAAACCCACCAGGACTTAGCTTACCTTATCTTATCTTCGCCGGGCAGTCAGATAGAAGGTTTTACAAAAACACATCGGCAAGGGACGAGACCAAGTCAATTACCTTTGCCATCTACACCCATTCAAATAAAACATTTACATAATAGAGGCCAATTGGAAAATGCCAGATAATCACAGCGAGCAGAATACATTGATTCTCAAAGTGTATGCATCACAACTAAGTGCTAAATGAACACGACCCAGCCCAGTTTTGAGCCTGTTGTTGTTGTTGTGCTAGTTGAGAAGCTGTTGGATTTAGGAGGAGCTTGGTGCTCTCAGTTGGGGTGGGTGGTGGGGGGGAAGGAAGCCCTGTCCTCCTCCTCCAATGGGACTTTGCCTCAGGCTGATCGAACAAATGTGTCTGTCTACAGGCGCACTCCCAGAAATATGTCACGCCCTCCCTGCCTTCATAAAGATAAGGTTGTCTCTTGCACCTGTCTTGCCTCCATCCATCCATCCATCCACCCACCCACCCAGTCATTCATCCATCCTAATGCTAAACCCATGTTTATCTTCATTCAACCCCTAGAAAACTGCAGCGTCAGCCAGTCCTGCATGATCTCCGTCTCGGCTTGCCACGGCTCTCAGTTAGTGAGACAGATTGAGAGTGTGAGAAAGCTAGGAGAGGGGGCGAAAGAGGGAGGGGGGGGGGTGAGACATAAATGTTAGAAGTGGGACGGACAGGGAGAGATAGAAGACGGGCCTCGTTTTGAAGAGTAGTCATGACGACTGCTATAGACACGCTGACGGATTCAGATTCCCACGGCACGGAGAGGAGCTGAGGGCTGAGCCCCTGTTCTGTTGTTCTCCGAGTATTGGCTCTGCGGCTTGTAGCCTTCCGTTCCCCTGGGCCCTGATGGAGACTGAGATGGGTTAGACTCCGACTGCACAGAGACTGAGAGAGAGCGAGAGAGAGAGAGAGAGAGAGAGAGAGAGGAGGAGATGTACGAAGGACGAGAGAGAGAGAGAGATGGAGAGAGGAAGCAGGCTACATACTGCAGGAGAGGCTGAGCAGGGCTGCCAAACCAAGAAGTCGCAGTGGAACACAGAGAGAGAGAGAATGGGGGAGGGGAGAGGGATGGAGCGAGGGAGAGGCGATGGATGGCAGAGATGAGGGAGGGAAGATGGTAGGGAGGGAGGGACAAAGCAGAGGCAGCCAGGAGGAATTACAGGACGCGCAAAGCATCGCGGATGGAGAGAAAGGGGGCTAAACGTTAGGATGGAGAGATGGTGTTGGGAAGGAATCACCGATGTATTCATGTGATGCGTGCAAGCTGCGAACCCACCTCAGGTGTGGAACAGGAATATTAGAGGAGGGATAGAACCAGTGAGGGCGATAGAAGATGAAAGAAGAGAGAAAGAGGACATAAGAGAAGAAAGAAAGAGCATGGAGACATGACGGATTATAGTGAGGAAGAGGAGGTAATGACGTGAAACGAGAAGCAAACACGCAGAGGAAGAAGAGGCCGGTTATACACATTCTCCGTCGTTTGTTGTCGGTTGGTTGGCTGGTGTTTAACGGCTGCTGTTGACAGCCGAAGCATTTCTCACATCTGTAATGTGTGCTTTCTAGCTAGGCTAATTGTAGGACTAATTCGAGGCAATCTTAAAAGAACATCGGTTGGAACCACTTTCCGCCATTGATTGAATTGATTGCTACTTTGACATCTCTTAAAACGTCATAGCTGAGTAAAGCCCTAGGTTTGTCAGTGTCAATGTATCCTTACTGACAGGACTAAACTGATCCACTCATCCTTCTGAAAAAAACATCTGTGTAAATGGCTATGACCTGCCATTGTTGGTACAGTAGTCTTGTAGGGAAAGACTTGCTCAGATCAGTAAGTAGAGGAGAGCTTCTTGCCACCGTGTGGTGTAACACCACGTCCCGTTCCCGTGCTCTTGTGCTCTCGGTTTGGGGTTTAGTTCCGGGACCCAGAGAAGGACACACACTGAATACCAACAGCGTCAAGCAAACGTGCTGAATCAGGTTTATGCCCACACACAGGAATACACACACACACACACACATTCTCATACCATATGCATACACCTTCTAACACCCACCCACACACTCCCACGTACACACGCATATCCAAACACACACACACACACACACACACACACACACACACACACACACACATTTGGCTAGGCCAGCTCTGAGAGATTAATGGGCCTCTCCATTTATAATAGGCTTTGGCCCATTCAATACCATTAAGAGCTCCTTTATCTTTTTCTCTCCTTTCTAGCTCAGTTTCTTTCTGCTCTCTCCGTACAATAACAGTTGTCTCATCAGTGCCGCCCACCTACGCGCACTTGCATGGGAAATGTAGCAGGTGTTTTGTGTTTTAACAGCGACGGAAGCAAGTGAGAAAGACAAACACAGAGACCGACGATGCACGCTGGAGAACAGAATGCCTGTGTGTCTGTGTGTGTGCGTGAGAGAGAGTGTGTGTGTGTGTGCTTATGTTTGTGTGTAAGTCTGTAAACCCCTAGGTGTTCAGACGCTTAAATAAACAGGGTAAGGGTACGTTAAAGGCCATCTAATTATCCGTCTGCTAGCACGGATCAACAGTGGCGTGTCCAGACTTTTTTGACTGGGGTGGCCCAAGTGGGGCATTGAGCGTGCACACACACACATATCTTCTTTAATTCGCAACATTACAGTGTCTAAAATGGAAAGATAAATAGACCTATCAATCAATAATAACACAGAAGCACCATACCATTAATATACAATTCT
Organism: Aplochiton taeniatus; assembly: GCA_017639675.1. Taxonomy (NCBI): domain Eukaryota; kingdom Metazoa; phylum Chordata; class Actinopteri; order Galaxiiformes; family Galaxiidae; genus Aplochiton; species Aplochiton taeniatus. The sequence continues at coordinate 8,494,247 of CM030172.1, forward strand.
TCCATACTTTATTGTAAAAAAAAATTGTAACTCCAAAAGTAGGCAACATACAAAAGAGATCAAGTTTTTTGGCAAGCTAGACACTACTTTGGCGCATTACTGCCTCTCAGGTTTAAGAATAAATTTCATCTATAAACGAAAGTTTGGTTTACTCGTCAAACAGTTCAAACTAAGTCCCCCCTCTGACAGGGCAGATAGCCAATCATAGTTTTGGATAGGTGGCACCTGGAGTGGCCACTGAGATTCCAGGGGTGGCTCGTGCCACCCCATGCCATCCCCTGGACACGCCCCTGCGGATAACAGTCTAACTGTTTTGTGTATGCCCGACCAAGGTTAGCTTTATGGGGCTTAGCGCATACTGGTATCTGCCTGATCTGATGCTGATGGTATTAATGATTACATAATGTCCTCACCAACTGGTCAACTCTAAAACCCACCTCTATTCTGCAGAGGGTGGTGTCCTCATTTATTTGCCTCATCCGCGGAGCTGTGCGTGACACTGATGAGTTGCGAAAAGTGATCGCCGCCATTGGAAGTCTACTTTCCTCGTAAATGAAACAGCTAGAGGAGATTAGCGTGAAAAAAAATCCCCAGCTAAAATAATCCTATTTAACCAACAGAGTCATGAGGTATTCTCCGTCTGTTTGTAATCCCCTCATGTTTGGGTCACTGGAGGATAGGTGTTCACTAAGATCCTCTGATTATGATGATGATGAGGATAATGATGATGATGAGGATAATGATGATGATAATGATGAGGGTAGCTGCTTCAAAAGGACTGAACAAAAATTGAAGGTTAAGATGGAGCAAAGGTCTCCAGTTAAAAAGTAAAAAAATTCGAACGCAAAATGATCGGACACTGCCAGTTTCTGAAACTCAAAAGAATCATGTTCTATTTGAAAAGATTAGAAGGATTTAGCACAATATTTATAATTAAATATTGCCATCGATATAGTTATATTTGACAAAATTGTTGTCAATAACAGTTTTGCAATAAAACATCCCAGTCATTCTTAATGTATCCTGTAATCATAGGGCATTGTACTCGGAACTTTAAGTAGCTTGCCTTTCCACTTTAACTGTCACTGGAATTGACATTTAGATTAAAAAATAACATAACACAATCATAAAGCAACAGAGCAGTGTATACTGTCATATTTCTGCTTTTCTTTTTTTTCTGTCCGAGTTTACTTTGGAAAGCGTTCAGAAACTAAAATCTGGTTTTCCATAAGTAAGCGGTTTACCAGTTTGTGGAAAGTTATGCTGCCCAGTGGGTGTTTCGGCAAAGCTAAATACACATGTGGGCTAACTGATTGGACTGCTATGTCAGTCAACACTTTAAATGGTGGGTAAAACTCAGACGTTTTCTAATTTTACACCTGCTGACGGAGATGATTTAAATGTAACACATCTGTTGAGTATCACATGCTTGAATAAACTCTATTTTTTTCTGTAAGATTTAAGACTGTACATAAGGAGAATTTAGCCTAATTTGCTGATTAATAACTTTGGTCTAAATTGATTAGGTAAACTGGTTTCATGAAAAAATATAAATTCCTATTTAGCAATTATACAATAAAGCTGTATTACACTATATATTGCGTGCTCTGATAATAGTTGACACACATTTCTGACTTTTCTGTCAGTAATGAAAGTACATTTTCCTATTCATATTTGATTTAACTGTCACTCACTAAAGTTGCATAGGTCACCATTTTGATTAAACTCAATGTAGTTGCTTCCGAATGATTAATGACAATCTCTGACTTTTTTTGCTGGTTGGGCTGGTCCGGTTGCTGAGAAAGGGCAGGCAGAAAAACGAGAGTTTCAACTTCCTTTGACCAATGTCAGCAGGTTCTAATGTGCACAAAATGGAGGAACAAGTGAAGTGTTTTAAGCAGAATGGGCACTTGTTTTTAAGTCTTGGGGCATGCTGAATAAGCTGCAGAAAGGAAGACAATTTCTTTCTGCTGGTTAGAAACGTAAACTATTGAATAATAGGTTTGCAAGCAACAAATAAATTCAGTCTATTTCCCATTTAGGTATTGTGTAAATGTAAAAGGAGGCAACATGATAAAGTATACATTTTCCCCTCTATAGCAACTAATTTCCATTTAATTGGTCACAGTCGCATGAATGAACACAATATAAATGCCTTGGACAGACCTATTTAAAAAAACACAATATAAATGCCTTGGACAGACCTATTTAAAAAAACACAATATAAATGCCTTGGACAGACCTATTTAAAAAAACACAATATAAATGCCTTGGACAGACCTATTTAAAAAAACACAATATAAATGCCTTGGACAGACCTATTTAAAAAAACACAATATACTGTGTTACAATATCAATGTAGCCACAGCGTACTGCTCTGCAAAGCCAGTACCTCTTTAGTCATTGGACAGGTTTAGGGAGGAATCTATTCGTCTAATTCTGTGTTCTTACATATTATAATACATTTTTTAAGTACATTTTTCATAATCATGGATACTGTGTAGAGAAGCATTGATAATTTAAACACTGAATGTATGGAGTAAAGTGCACTCATCTCTACTAACACTAACATATTACACAGGCCCAAATGGTCTGCTGGGTGTTACCCCAGACAATCAAGATTAGATTTCTGCCTGTTACCTTATCTTGAGTAACTCTGTCTGTCTGTCTGTCTGTCTGTCTGTCTGTCTGTCTGTCTGTCTGTCTGTCTGTCTGTCTGTCTGTCTGTCTGTCTGTCTGTCTGTCTGTCTGTCTGTCTGTCTGTTACTTTACACTCAGTAACAGGCTGCTTGTCTATCTGTTGCTTCATCTTCAGTAACAGACTGTCTGTCTGTCTGTTACTTTACACTCAGTAACAAGCTGTCTATCTGTCTGTCTGTTACTTTACACTCAGTAACAGGCTGTCTAACTGTTTGTCTGTTACTTTACACTCAGTAACAGACTCTTTGCCTGTCTGTTACTTTATCTTCAGTAACAGACTGTCTGTCTGTCTGTCTGCCTGTTACTTTACACTCAGTAGCAGGCTGTCTGTCGGTTTGTCTGTTACTTTACACTCAGTAACAACAGGCTGTCTGTCTAAGTCTCCGTCTGTTACCTTGTCTGTCTGTCTGTTTGTCTTTCTGTTAGTGATTTATCTGCCTTTGGTAAACCAGCTTAGTGTCACCCTTACACCCTGTGGTGCTTGATTCTACATCCTGCAAGGAGTGGGCTTCTGTCCTTTATAATCTTTAGGTCAAATTAAGTCACTTTTTGGGGGATTGTTTATGATACATTTCACATAATCTTTGTATCCATATTTGGACAAGTGATTTCAGAATGCAATTCTATGAGAGGAAGCTACATGTAATAAGGCGATAATATGTGATTGACTGATAGAGTAGGCATCCTTGATTAATAAATGCAGCTCTCCCATACCATGCCCGCTAACAAGCACTGAAGCCCAGACAACTCACAGATCCCAGATAGTCACAGGCGTGATTATCTTTCAAATTACCAGCGAGTCCTCCATTTCATGGCGTGTTTTCATTTTCTCTCTATCGTCCCACACTGAATATTCATGAGTGTTGGGTCTCTGCAGAGTTCAATCAGATAGCAGGTAAAGGAATTGCAGTGTTTGGTTATGTGCAAAAACAAAGCTGTCTGCTGAGGTAACGGGCAGGGAGCTTGATCTGTGATTGGAGGAGAAGTAAAGGTCAGGTAGGCGTTTGAGGGTTGTGTGTGTGTGTGTGTGTGTGTGTGTGTGTGTGTGTGTGTGTGTGTGTGTGTGTGTGTGTGTGTGTGAAAATGCGTGATTCTGTGCCTGTGTGTGTATGTGTGTGTGTGTTTGACTGTGTGTATGTGTGCGTGTGTCTTTGCTTGTGGTGTGTGTGTGTGTGTGTGTGTGTGTATGTGTGTGTGTGTGTGTGTGTGTGTGTCTGCGTGAGGATGGTCCTCCAGAAGGCTTTTGATGATAAAACAGGTTATTTTAGGAGATTTAATGGATCACCTCCTAGTGAGCTAGTTGGGAGTGAAGAGGCCTGTATGGGGCCCCTAATTCTCCTGACTCTGGATGATAGAGCAATGGAGCTCCAGAGATACTGTGGTTATCTCTGATATTTCATAAGGGAGGCAGCAATGGAGTTTATCTCCAGGATTCGAGAGTGTGTTACTAGCTGAGGGAAAGCAGAACTGTGGCTACCTGGTTTTATCAAATACTTTAATCAAATTAAATCAAATCGAATGTATTTGTATAGCACATTTGGACTTTGTGAAATAATAAAAATACTAGTACAGGTATGGTATAACAACGTTTATGAATATCCTTGTTTTCTTTCATTTTTCTTCTTGTGTTATCTATCTATCTATCTATCTATAGTATTTATTTTGTTGGAATTGAGAGGTAGTTTAAAACTAGGTTATTCCAGTGTGGTATAACTATTGCATTGCTGTTGACATATAGTACAGTCCTCCTACCTCTCTGAGGAAAAGAGTGTATTGAGACAAAGCAGGTGTTTTGACTGATAGGAGGTAAACCAGAATAGTACACATTTCAGGACCCTGGTGCCTTGAGAATTGGCTCGTATTTATTAGAGGGGGTTCTTTGCTACACAGGGACTGTGACAGTTTTGTCAATAATGAGCGCAGAGATAGTCAAGGTTTAGGACCCTGCATGACAACTCCAACGACAAAGGCTACACACACACACACACACACACAAACACACAAACACACAATCTATTTTTTGCTGCTGCCGTATTGTATCATGATCCTCCTCAGTGAAGCCCGGCCCTTAGCCTGTCATCCATCTTGTATAGTGCTATCTGCCTTCTGGATCTATTCTGCTCTCTGTCTGCCCTTGTTCCTGTCTTCCAAAGCCCAATGTTCTTGCTCGCATGCCCACTCAGAGTCTTTCTCTATCGGATCTCCATACAACCATAATACCCTTAGATCCATATATCATAGCTTATCAATAGCTCACATCGCTGGCTGAGCACATTTGTCAATGCTGTGCTGCAACCTATGACTGTACACATTTATTTAAGTCAGGAGTCATCTTTCTCCAAACGGCTGCATAATATGGTATGCGGCATGTTCGATTTGAAAGTCAGGATTTGGAAAGTATGGTATTTGTTTAAGAGTTTGTAAGAGGACGATGAGCTTAGGTACAACAGTGAGTGTAAACACACCTGGTTTAAATGTTTAATTTTCCTATCACTATAGAGAACAGACTATCGAAATATGAACAATTACTAGACAAATAAAAGAAGGAAATTAAATATATTTAGCAGGTATATATTTTTTGCCTGATACTATTTCTGATAAAATTGACTATAATAAAAAACAAAACACAGGCATAACCAATTTTCTGTTGCTGTGGTTATCACCCCCTTGACAACGTGTGAGTAGTTTGATTTAGTCTTCCTGGCCTCCCTGTCCTGCTCCTGTCTTTCCACTTTCCTTTGTCTCTCCCTCCCTGCCTACCCCTTGCTCTCTCTTGCACAGAAATGTTTGCTTAGCGACAAGCGTGTGAGACTGTGGTGCCAGCGAGCGTTCCCCTAGACAACCTCATAACATCACTGCGGCGAGCATGACTAAAAGATGATTCAGAACTGTTTGGATTATTCCAGCTAATATTCCATCAGGACAAACACGGCAAAGCGTTAAGTGAATGTTGGCGTTTTTTATTTAGTGGGTCCCTTCGGTACCTTCAGTACACAATTGTGATTGGACACCTGGATAAGTCAGTGGTCACAGTGTGTCAATGTTGACCCTGTAAATTGATAGCAAATATAAAGCCGTGTTAATAATTTAGATGGCAGCCATTTTGGATACCTATAATTTTCTCAAACTACAGACCACTGATACATTTGGTTTCTCTACCCTATATTTGCATCTGCCTAGCTCTAGAATGTCATGCATTTCAATAGTATAATATATTCTTCTTCTTTTTTTTTTCTCCTTCTTTAATCTCTTTATTTGCGCTGGAAACTCAGTATATTGGCACTTGCATAAATATTCTTAGCGAACCAAGACAAAATATCCCACCGATGTCACAGCTCTCACCTCTCCGTTGCCCTCTCTCCATCTTTCAACCCTTCCTACCCCCTGACTCTTTATGTCTCACTGTTTTCCCCTCATTCATCTCGTCTGTCATCTTCTTGTTTCTCACCACTCACGCTCCCATGGTCTGTCACCCCCCAACCCCCATTAGTCTCTCACCTTTACCTCCTCCTCATTCCCTTTCTGGCTCTTCCAATACCTTCCACTTCCTCTCGCCTCTCGCCTCTTCCCAATCAGTTTTCTATTTCACAGAAGCCTCCCGTCTCTAAGCTCACCTCTTTTTTCCCCTTCCGCCGACTCTATAATGTGACAACCTCATGGTTCCAGTCACCATCATGTGTGGCGAGCTCTCTTTCGCTCTTTTCACCCCCCCCCCTCTCTCTATCTGTCCCTCCCTCCCTTCCTCTCTTTCTCTCTCCCCCCCTCTCTCCTATCTCGCTCAGTCTCTCTCTCTCTTCTCTCTTCAACAACCAACCTTGAAGGTCTCTTCCTCGATTGCTATTGGATGGGGTGACCATGTTTAACAGATGGCGAGATGCGAATTGTTATGGCATTCTGTGGCTGCTAAGCCAGTTGTGACTTTTAAAAATGACGAGCATTACTTTGTAGAACGACAGGGCTGCTAGGAGGGTCCTAAATAGGTCAAACTTGAAATCTCTCTCCCTCCCTCTCCAAAGGTTCTGTCTTTAAATGCTCTCAAAGAGATTAAGCTGGAACATTAGGCTCAAAGTAAAGCACTTTTGCGGGCTGGATAATACATTGAAGAAACGATGTGTCATCACTCGTAACTACACGTTCAAAAACAAGTTTGGGTCATTTGACGAATGTTTGGTGTATATTTAAAACCATGAACGAAGAACAAGCATTTAGTATCCTTGGCGTGTGCTCTAATATTCTAGAAGGTTTCATAACACTTACTATTTCAAAGATTTTATATCGTTATGAGATCTGCCCCATTTTCTTCCCATGAGTGGGCGAGCTAGAGGTGACCAATATGCCTCAAGCAGGCCAGGAAGTAATTTGCATATATCTGCATATCATCTTTGACTCCTGGATGGCACCATAGCTATTCTTGGACTGCTGCTGCATGCCAAGTGGAACTCATAATAGTCCAAGTAGAACTCATAATTGACAAATACAAATTTTAAATACTCACAACATTTAGCCTATACCGTATATTCTGTCCTAAAATATAAATGACCAAGTAAAGAGTGAACGATTCTGTTTTCCAAAAGGAAATGCTATGTTTTCTAGTGGACTTGTTAGATCATATTAGTAATCACAGTACAGAATACAGCAAGATCATTTATTCATGCATTCTGAGAAATCTCAAAATATTTTACCTCCTTGATTAAATAGCAGTGTTTGTGTTTTTGTTAATAAGTCTTTTGCTTCAGGAAATTATTCTGTTATTATTCAATGCTTCTTCTTAGTCCAAGAAGACACATTCTGCCTCTCCTTATTGAATTGAATACAGAAAGAAAAAAAGGCATTGGGTATTTTCATGGCAAAGCGTCATAGAATGTGTTGTGACTAAATACAAAGCTAAGGACTGAACAGACAGATCTTAATGTGTTTTGCCAGGGTGTGTTTTAATGAGCTGACTGTGTGGTTATTGATGGATAGACCGACACGCCCACACCCAAACACACTCACACACGCACGCACGCACACACACATGCACACACGCACACACGCACACATTCCCTGCGACTAAGCAATGTGTCAGTCAAACATTCAAGTCAGGGGTCAATCCAATTTTATTGAGGTCACGCTAGGAAGTAAACTGAAAGTTCAATTTAATATGTGAAAAGCACATTTTCCTCAGACTGACCTTTGTTTTAGATGGGTTTTTTTTCTTCTTTCTAAAGCGTGAGAAGTTATGCTCAATATTGACAGGATTGATTTAATTTGCTTGAACCCTGCCCCTTGACGCTGCGCTCTCCTGTGGCTTTGTCTTGCAGGTCTTTATGAGTAGACATTTCTTGTATAACTGCAGTCAACCGATCCTGGATGTGAAGATTGCCTTTTGTCAGGTGTGTGTTCCTTACAGGTAAAAAAGGTACAGTATTCACTCGTTTCCATTTACATTTCATTGTTACTGTATGCGTGTTGTTGTTTCCTTGTGTCTTATACATGTTCAAACTGAGATGATGACCCCACTGGGGCCACTTTAAAGTGTTAATTAATAGAAATGAATATTTTTTTGTATGAACCACAGTAGTTTTTTTTAAATGTTCTTTGGTAGTTGGGCACTTGAGATTCCAACCAGTGTTGTGAATTGCTGAATTGCTGCCAAACAATTTGAGATTTTAAGTCGTTTTGACCATCAGTAAGCAAGAATTTTTACATTTTGGGCGTGAATTGAACAGACATTATTTAGTTCATTGGAGTGTTGTAATCATACTTTAGACAGAGACGAGAGAACGAGATTTAATGTAATGAGTAATCTTTAAAGCTTTACCCGTTCTCTGTGTAATTTCAATAAATTATTCTAATTACTGCAAATCTTTGTTAATCAAAATCAAATTATCCCTGTGAAGTGGCTGTATTGAAAAGCAGCCTTCAGGTTGATTGAGATGCTTCTTGGTGGTGGTGGTGGTGGTGGTGGTGGTGGTGGTGGGGGGGTGGGGGGGGGGGGGGGGGGCTGGGTTGGGAGCTAAACTGGAGACTAGTATGCCAGCCTAATATCATCACTAATATTGTATTGTTTTGAGGTTTCTGTTCCAGGAAATCGACAATGGAATATTTATATTTATGAATATCTTAAACGATAGATCGTAGTGCGTGAGAAATTAATGAGAAAGATTTGACGCCAGTTTTCTACACAGCTATTCCTATACAAAAAAAATACAAATAACTGAGGCGCAAGTCCAATGTAATGTATGGTAACATCATAGACACCACACAACAATGTGCACAGTAATTAGTTGATTGTTAGTTTCTGGCATCTTTGCTGGGGGAACTACTCCAACTCTGTCACCTGGCAATTAAATACTAATGATCTATTATTAACATCTAAGAGAGCTGTTGAAACCAGATGGGGACAGTACTAATGTTAAGTTACAAAATGCAATGGCCGACGTATTAAAAGCAAATGTTTTGGGGGCTAATTACAGTGCTACTGCACAACAAATTAACAAGAAAGTGTTCTTGGAGCTAGGCCCATCAACCCTGTCTTGTCAAGACAGCACTGACTTGCACTTTAAGAACCCATGCTGCCTCATGTGAACTCCAGTCCTTATAAATGTGTTGTTTGCGTTTGTTGTTATCATGGTCTGTCGAACCCTCTCAGGCACTTAAGACGTGAATCAGTTAACATATGTTATGTAGCTGTAACCATAGCCCACACCTTTTGTAAAGAAGAGTGATACATAACAGATTATACATTGATAATAGACTGATTAATTGGATTGAGCGCTTGACTGATTGATAGTTATTGCTGGATAGAGTCTCAGTACTGTCGAGACTCGGCAGGTAAGTCAAAGCCACGTTGGTTTCCCTGGCGTCACTAACCCCAGTCCCCCATCTCTCCTGGTTTTCTCTAGGGTTTTGGTAAACAAGTGGATGTGTCATATATCGCCAAGCATTACAACATGAGCAAAAGCAAAGTGGACAACCAGTTCTACAGTGTGGAAGTGGGGGACTCCACTTTTAATGTGCTCAAGCGCTACCAGAATCTAAAGCCCATCGGCTCTGGAGCTCAGGGAATAGTCTGGTAAGTCCTCAAAGCCGTTTGTGTCGGATCTTAACGATAACCCCTTGTTTATGTTATAGGAAAATGTTGGTTATGCTAACTCGGTTTAAATAATGAAGTAAGAAGTGTTCTAAATGTGGTAGGTAACTGTATCATTGCCTTGTATTTGATAAGCTGAAGAACAACATTTTCTGAAAACCCTGTTGTGCAAAGAAACTGCCGCATCTTTCATGTTTTTTTAATGGAGGAAATGATCCCAGTGGGCTGTTTGCTCCTGAGCAAGGAAATGATTGGGTGGCATTCAGAATCTTGATATTCATATTAGTGAGATTCATATTGTTCGTGGAACTGGCCAAAACACTGTCAGTGTCAGTTCATGTGATAAATATGAATGTGTTTATGCATCTCAAATGATTGTTTGGCGTAGGAACTTAAAGAATACCGAATAGGTGTTTAGTAGGAAAAAACATTCTAAAGGTGGCGAAGCAGTCTAGCTTTAGAGAATTTACCCCACACAAACTAACTCTCTCCCTCGCTCTGTCTTTCTTTCATTTGCTTTATTCTCTCTCTCTCTCTCTCTATCGCTCTCTCTCTCGCTCTCTCTCTCTCTGTCTCTCTCTCTCTCTCTCTCTCTCTCTCTCTCTCTCTCTCTCTCTTTCTCTCTCTCTCTCTCTCTCTCTCTCAGACACACACACACACACACACACACACACACACACACATACACACACACACACGGACGCACACCCGCTTGCATTGCAATCCACCTCACGCCAGGCCTGTCAGAAGTCAGAGAAACAAAAGCTAAGACTAAGAAGATTGCGTCTCTCCCCTCCCTGTCAAAGAGCCAAACAAAGCAGCAGCTATTTCCATCCTGATGTTCTATTCAATGTCCAATCTAACCCCTCCCCTGTCCTCTGGCATCACATTTGAGGGATGTTGACGTCTGTCACCCCCCCCCACTCCGTCACGCACCACGACACCTTGCCACGTCCCCTCTCCCCTCCTCTCCCGTCCTTTGGTGGCTCACTCCTCCCTTCCTTTCCAAACCGATTGTGGACATTTTACCAAAGAACCTTGACAGACTGTGACTGTTAACGCAGGGCGCGTTTTTGAGAGATGCTTTAACGTTGGATGGCAGCGGAGACAAGCGCGCCCAATCTAATTTAGCCTGCTCCATGCTCAGTCCTATCCCGCCCCAGCTCAGCTCAGCTCAGCTCAGATCTACTCGGTTGGGTAAATAATGCCCCATGGTGTCAGATTGAGACGATTAATGCGGCATTAACCAGATGAACCGCTCAGACATCTGGTAGGAGGCAGCTACACGAAGCCAAATGGACACTGAAACATCCACATGGTTCTGATCGTTATGACAACAGAACTATACTATAGTCATAACGTAGTTATCACACAGTGATAAGTCGCAATAATGTATTGTACAGATTTCCTCATAACCATAGCGTGAAATATATCTTTACACTATGAGGAAATCTTGCAGAGGGCCGTATTTCATGTTATGAAGGCTGCATTCCTGTTCTTCTATCTGAAACATACTGTACAACTGACTGGAGGCAAAAGGACCAACCCCAAATATGCCAGAAAGCCAAAAGCGTTGAGGCTGATCCTGAAATCAACATCATTATGCAGTTTGGGCGTCTTATGTAATGAGGAGATTCTATCTCTTTAAAGGCCTCTGACGTCTGTAATGAGAGAAGAGACCGCTGGCATCTTTTCCCCTGAGCAGAACAAATCTTTGTGTTTCTCTGTGTTGGACGCGTGGGCTTGATTGAGAGCTTTTAGAAGTTCAACTTTAAGTATGGAGGGATTCATTTGTGCGTTAGCAGCTTGAACTCCTCACGACAGCATCTTTTGTACCAAGAGACACGTCAATTTAGAAATTCCCAATGGCAATTTGTTTTGGTCACTTCACTGTTTCCATGGTCACACCACCATCCCTGACTTCCCGTCTCCTTAGAGAGTAAAGCCACACATTTACCTCCACGTTCACAGTCGTGTACAGCACAGGCTGCTCCCAATGTAAAGACTAGTATTTCATCAAAGGTACATAAACGATACCCTCTCTGTGAGGAAAGGCAAAGGTAGCCAGCATAACTCAATTGCTCCAAGACGCAGCTGAACACACAGCTCCTTCAACACCTAACACATTTGTCATTGTTATTCCTGTGATGAAAGCTACACCGCGGATACAGATGACTCCCTATTCTGGAGGGGGGCCCTGTAGCCAGGGTTGGTAATGTAACTCCTTAATGCTCCGCCGGGTTTGGGGAGTAGCTGCTCCTGTGGTTTTCATTCTGCTGAGCTGGCATTACTCACCCACTGTGTGGTCTAACGACCTCTAGAGTGGGACACTGAGAATGGAGGAGCGATCCGTTTCTACTAGGTTTTCGTTCCAGTTTGGTTTGACGATGTGGAGGTCTGCTGTTCGCTGACTGAGCCAACGCAAACGCCTCAAATTGTCGGGGCCACGGTGGTTCCCTGGTGTCTTCCTGTGTGTTGCTGGGCGTTGCCCCCGCCGCCTGTGCTCCCTGCTGGCTCCCTGTGTCCGTGGCGTGGGCCGTGTCTGTCTCTCGCCCTCTCTCCCCGGGTTCCCAGCTCTACCAACACTCCTGCTCCTGATTGCCATCAGCTCACCCGCTTTCCCGCCTCGCCGATCTCTCTCCATTGTTATTATGGATCGTTATCGCTAAGTGTACATCTTCGAATCCCGTAAGACTCACTGGGAAATATTGCACCAGTTGCGTCCTACCCTGGGAGCGGCATGTGAGTTGTTTATGAATCACTGTTCGGCCATATCTCTAGGAAATAATGGCAGTTGTGTTGTTTATGACCCTTTAGATAAGAGTGCAGAGCACTATCGGGATTTGGTGAAGTTACTGGAATGCGTCCAAGAGATGTAAATATACAGTATAAATGCATATTTGTTTTTACACTCAATGCTGAACACTTTAAGAATTGCCAGTGCAATTGTTGCCAAATTTCTCAAAGTCTTTGAATGTAGTTTTGATTTATTTTGATTTCGTTTTTTTTTTACAATTTATATGAGAAAGGCTCTTTAGTAGAAATAAAACCGGGAGTATTCCGAACGTAACAGTCATTGTCTTTTTTCTGCTGGCGCAGCATCTTATGGTCAGGGTCTAACAAGTATTTTGTGTTGAGTGATAGCTTAGCCTGTAGGCAGTAACCTTTTGTAACTGGCATCACTGAATCAGTGGTTAACTTGCTCCACCTCGAAGGCTCTCGTCATTGGTGTGAAAATACTACACACTAAACAGAAACGTTCACTACTACTGCTACGCACTGACCTTTAGCCCAACCTGCCAGCACCCCCATTAACCACATGCTGTAGTGTTGATGCTGGGACGTTTACCTCTACCTCGGACTTCAGAGTGGAACATTGTGTGAGTATGTGTGTGTGTGTGTGTGTGTGTGTGTGTGTGTGTGTGTGTGTGTGTGTGTGTGTGTGTGTGTGTGTGTGTGTGTGTGTGTGTGTGTGTGTGTGTGTGTGTGTGTGTGTGTGTGTGTGTGTTAGTGTGTTAGTGTGTGTCTGCATTACTTTTATATAAAAATATATTGAAATATATGTAGAAGGAGAATTTCTGATAAGATGACTCTCCTCTATTATTCCACCCAGCCAGCTGCTCATTTTTAAATGAGAAAACCTGCTTGTTGAAAACAGAGACAGAAAGAGAGATAGGGAGAGACAGACACAGAGAGAGAGAGACAAAGAGATATACTCTGCATAGATAGCTACATAGATATACTCTATGTATATATTTTAGAGGGAGTAGTAAAGAGTTAAGGTTAGAAAAAAACCGAAATGACACAAAATACAGAAGGGTAACCGACGAGAGAAAAGGCATGTAGGAAAGTAGAGGAAAGCGATTGAAAATGACTGATGCGGATCAGGTGCCGCCCACGCCTCCCTCGCGTCCACCCCCCCCTCCCTCCCATCCTCCCCAGGACTCCTCTTCGCCATAGTGATCACCTTGACAACAAGTGTTGATGTAACTCGAGGTAATCCCCGGGTAACTGTTGAATGAACGGGTTAGCAGGGGAGGACAGCAGGGGAGGACAGTGGGTGGATGATGCTGCATACGTAGGTGGCAATTGAGGGATCAGAAATAGACCTAGATGGCCAGTCATGGAGTCTACTGTAAATAGTAATGCGTGTGGTCCATTGGTGAGTGATGGCGGGGAGGAGAACAGTGTTTGTTTCTTGGCCTTGCAAGTACCTCTAGACTGGGATTCTTTTGTGTTCAATTTGTGTTCCTGCTTATCTCGTCACTCATACTGAAAACCACTTGAAGATAGGATTGTCCAAGTATAATGTTAAAGCTGCCGTATGTAAGTTTGAATTTCTAGGCAAAGATAGCATTCCTCCTGGGGGATATCATTAAATCAAATGCTCAGAGAGAAGGTGCGATTTCTGTGAGAAGCCTGGGCCCTGTATTCAGCTTAACAAAAAATCTAGGGACGACCACCTAATACTAACCAATCAGGAGAGTTATTGCAAGGAGGCACGACTACCCGCTTGTCAATCACCTCGTGCGCACAATGGAAATGTTGAAGGCATGACGAAGGGAGGGGCCAAAGACTCAGGGGGTTGACATTTTTTTGTATTATGATTCAAATATGAGCTATTTTTGTCACACTTCTCCAGACTTACATACTGCACCTTTAAGACATTTCAGAATTGTCCTCAAGGAACAGCCAAAGGCTTTGGCTATCTCAATATTTTGTCAGTGTAAACGTCAATACTGTACACCTCACTACATAAGCTATATTTGTAAAGAAGGAGTGCTTTGGTGTTATATAACCTGTCTCGGTCAGTGGAAGATATTGAGTTGCAGCTGAAAATATGAGGGTCAAATCTCTGGCTCCTTTTTCCCCTTTATTCACAACAAGGCACCAGCCATCTATCCTCATTCAGGAGGTTGACTGTTTGGATCAATTCCCAGACAAGATGCCAACGGTGCCTGTAGCTTATTGAGAATTCTAAATGATGTCACATATCTTTGCTGATGTGTATGGAGTGTGCGTGTCGCCGTGCTGTGTCGTGATTGAGTTGGCAGAACGAAATTGCACTCGCATGGGAAGGAACCGTCAAGTTTGCCGGAAAAAAAAACAACATAACATATTTTACCCTCAACATAACATCTGTTCAAGTGCTGGTGTCTGTGCTGTTTTGCTGACGCGTATAAAACATGGACATCAGGCATTCATCTGTTACGCTGTGACTTGGGGGGAAGTGGGGATGTTTGTTGTTCGGTATCCATGTGGAGGAAGATGACTATAGAGTTTCCCTATGTTCTTCTCTGCAGTGCGGGCTATGATGCGGTCCTGGACAGAAATGTGGCCATCAAGAAGCTGAGCAGACCCTTTCAGAACCAGACCCATGCCAAGCGGGCCTACCGCGAACTGGTGCTCATGAAATGCGTCAATCACAAAAATGTAAGTGGTTAATGGTGGAGGGAGGCGGTGCAGATTAAATCAAAATACCGGTTACAAGATTTAGGTACAGGCTTAATTGATATTCAAAAGTCCAGTCAAAGTCAAGTCAAAGTAGCTTTATTGTCAATTACTGCACATGTCGAGACATACAAAGGAATCGAAAAGACGTTTCCCACACTCTTAAGGTAAACATATAAAGTGCACATTCAAAACACACAGATAAGACATATATACTAAAGCTAAAAGATGGCCAATAAAATTATATATAAAAATATGCAGAAATGTATAGTCTACAATGTATTGCTAGGGGTAGCAGCATATGTTACTGTAAGTTTGGTTGTAGTATGTATAAGTTATGTATAAGTTAGGTTAGCAGCATAAGTTGATGTATAAGTTATGGTTGTGGTAGTGCAGAAACTACCAGTGCAAAACGGCAATATGTTAAAGGCAGCAAAAACATCCAGTATGATGTATACAGGCAGACAGTGCAAGTAGGACAGTAAGGACAGCCAATTTCCAGAGAGTCCACCTTTTTATTTAAGGTAAGGTAGGCGTTAGTGACAGAATATGTTACTTTCTATTAATATTATTATTATATTTGTTGTTTTTATTATGAGAGAGATGGAGTGAAGCTCTACAGAGGGAAGCTAGTAGTTTGCCTTGGACTGCATTTCATGCTTCAGTTAGTGGAGAGGGCGGTAAATGGGAAAGGGGAGAGATAAAGCTCTGAAGCATGAATATAGTACCCACATCGAGGCAGTGGTTCTCTGGCTCTGTCTTTCTCTCTCTGTCTGTTTCACCAATGTGCCTTGATCTCTCTCAGTCAAGTTGTCTTTTTCGTCAGCGTCCATCATCAGGGTCGTTTCCAGCAAATTTTCAGGAAATCTTGAATCTTTATGCGGCTCACTTCTTTTCAGTTGGAATGTAGGTGTGTGTGTGTGTGTTTGTGTGTGTGTGTGCATTTGCGTATTTGTACAATATCTGTGTGTTTACAAAGGATGTTTTAAAGTACATATGTAAATATGTCGTTTTCTTATTTGGAAAAGCTATGATGCTGTTATTGAAAGTATTATCCATCTTGATTTTCTCTCTACCTCTGTCTGTTCTCTTGCAGATCATCAGTTTATTAAATGTTTTCACGCCACAAAAATCTTTAGAGGACTTCCAGGATGTGTGAGTAAAATGAAATAAAATATCCTTCTGCGTCTCAGACTTACCCCCCCCCCCCCCCCCCCCCCCCTTCTCCCAGTATAAGGTGGTGCCTATGCTTAAAAATGGAAGAAAAATCCTCTCCTTATCCTGTGTGACATTTAATCTGGTTGGAGACAAGCAGCTTTTATTACCTGCTGTGTTTTTATTATTAGATTCCAGCTACTGTCGTCATGCGAACACTGCATTTTGTTTCTCACCAGTGTGGGCAGTAGTGGTGGTAATGGGAACCTGGACGCAGCTAGTCCTTATTCTGAATGATAAATTGCAATATTCAACCTTCCGCTTTTAGACGAACCGCCTTCTAGTGATGGACGAATGCCAGGTTACCTTTGAACGCCGACTCCTTCCATATGTAACTGTTAAGGTTAAGTGTGTAGGAAGGCGTTCGTTTCTCATCCGTAGAAGAATGTGAGCACAATTTGAATTGCCTTGATGATTTCATGCTGAAGCAGATGGGAAAGCAGATCCATAAAGTCACACATAATTTAACTTCTCTTTTAAATTTTGTGTCCCCCCCCCACACACACACACACACCCCTCGTCCTTTGCTGGCCCAGCTACCTGGTGATGGAGCTCATGGACGCCAACCTGTGTCAGGTGATCCAGATGGAGCTGGACCACGAGAGGATGTCCTACCTGCTCTACCAGATGCTGTGCGGCATCAAGCACCTGCACTCCGCCGGCATCATACACAGGGTGAGGGGATACAGGCTCTGTCATGGAGGGAGGGATGGAGGGAGCCAGGGAGGGATGGATGGATTAAAGGAGGATGGGAGGGAGGGAGGGATGCCTGGATTGAAGGAGTGACTAAAGGAGGAACAGATGGATGGATGATAGGAATTCAGGAAGGATGGTTGAAAAGAAGGATGGATAGATAGATGGATAGACGTATATGTGGATGGATAAATGTATGGAAGGGCATATAGGCATAGCCAAATATGTCTGTTTATATCTGTCCCTGGTCCATAATTAAAATTAAAAATAAAAATACAATGAATGGCGTCAAATAACAATACTACGATAAACGCAGACAAAACACTTCGTTTGAAGTATCCACAGCCATTGACGGGGGTCTTATATAAGACACGCTACTGACTGGGCACTAACGTGTCTGCTGGGATCATGTCAACATTCAGGAGCATCTATCTTGCTTCCCCTAAATTTGCCTAGTTTGGCATAGCAACCAAATAAGGCTGTCACCTCTTCACTGTTGATTCGAAATATCACAAAATATTATCAGTGTAATATAATATTTTTTTTGAATCAAACAGTGACCTTGTTCGATCATTCCTAAGGACTAAGGTAAAACAAATGTTCAAGACTAAACTAATGTTTCTATACAGCGTTAACATACTTACAATGAATTCATCTCGGAAATTGATACCACAATCGGTCAAACAAAATCAAGGGATCAAGGAACCAGATCTTGTTTGTCTTTTCCAGGACCTGAAACCCAGCAATATAGTGGTGAAGTCTGACTGTACGCTGAAGATCCTGGACTTTGGCCTGGCCAGGACCGCAGGGACCAGCTTCATGATGACGCCCTATGTGGTGACCAGATACTACCGAGCCCCAGAGGTCATCCTGGGCATGGGGTACAAGGAGAACGGTAGGGACGCAGCTAGCTTGCCTGTGTGTGCCTGTGTGAAGGTCTTTGTCTATGTGTCAGTGTGTGTGTGTGGCTGTGTCTGTGTTTGTGGACATACAGTAGGTGTGTTTGTTTGTTTGTGTGTGTGTGTGTGTGTGTTCTTTTGTTTGTGTTATGGGAATATGTGGTATTAAACCCCATCTTCACTCACTTTGCACTAACAACCAGCACACTTACAATTCTGCTCATAAACAAGACTTAGGAAAAAATGTTTTCCCCCAAATAATGTTATTGGAAGTTTCATTTTATGTTACAAAAACCCATTAGAGCTATCGTTTTTATATCAGAACAAATAAAGATGCATTTTAGCTACACTTGGAGGGGTGATATTCTTTCTCGACACAATTCGTCTTCAAATAAACGCACGGTAAATAATGTATCTGGAGAGACTCACGGTTCTTTGCTCACTCCAAGGGGTTTGGCTCTATAGCCATATTTCTCCCATTTATACGCATTCGGCCTGTTAACTATGGTCAATCTATAGATCTCTCTCTCCCTCTTTCTCTCTTTCAATATCCTTCCCTCTCTCTCTCTCTTGCGCTCTCTCTCTCTCTCTCTCTCTCTCTCTCTCTCTCTCTCTCTCTCCATCTCTCACTGACTCTCTCACTCTCTCTCTCTCTCTCTCTCTCTCTCTCTCTATCTCTCTTCCATTAGAGCTTTAGCAATTGATTAGGGAGCCATGTTTTTCTCACTAATTATCTCAATGTGTCTTTGAATAACAGCTGCCCTCTAATCACTTTCTCTTTCTTCTCTCAGCGGACTAAGGCTGTTCTAACACAAAACTTTGCTTTTCTTTCTCTTCCCGCTCCTTCCTTCTCTGCCTGCCTCTTCCTCCCCTGTGCTTGCAGTGGATATATGGTCGGTGGGATGCATTATGGGGGAAATGGTGCGCCACAAAATCCTCTTCCCTGGTCGGGACTGTATCCTTGACGACATAAACGTGCACGATCGTGTATGTGACGGCGCTGTTATCCTCATTACTTACGCGCGCCGCCAGTGCATGTAAAGTGACGCCTACCATTTGGGTGGTGAACTAAATGTAAGTGCTTGATCCAATGTTTTGAAGGAAAAAAAATGATAATGAACAGAAGAGAAAATCTTTCTAACAAAAGGAATTCAATCAATATTTGGTGGAAGAGTTTCACCTGACTCCCACAGCAGAGCCTGTGGTGTTTTCAAGGTCTCGAAGACTTCTTCATTTTGTTTTTGCCGCTGGCAGACCAGTTTGGAAACTTGGCAACTCTATACTGTACTGTTTCTCTCATAACCTTTGCTGTGGGACACAGTGTTAAGAACATCGGCTCCTTCCTCTTGTACTTAAAGGTTCTTTTTTTCACTGGCCTATCTCTACGGAAATGGTGAGCTCTCTTTATCGAGGCCCAATAATCTCTTTATCTTTACAATATCTTTCATGAAGACACTTTTAAATAGTTTA
This sequence comes from Aplochiton taeniatus, assembly GCA_017639675.1. Taxonomy (NCBI): domain Eukaryota; kingdom Metazoa; phylum Chordata; class Actinopteri; order Galaxiiformes; family Galaxiidae; genus Aplochiton; species Aplochiton taeniatus. The sequence continues at coordinate 8,513,750 of CM030172.1, forward strand.
GCATACTTATTTTGGAATATGATCGAAGCAACCTGCCCTGATGTAGGTCCATTGCTTGTCACTAGGTTTAACAGTGGCTTTGGTAACACCTAACAAATCTTGCCAATGCTTGTGCTGGATAGCTTTATCAAACCCATTACCCATTGATTCGAGCTCCTCATAAAATAACCCACTCTATTCATTTGATCAATCATAAAGACTGTGAAATAACCCACTCATAAAATGATCATGTTCTTGACTTGAATGAATTGCATCTGCCCTTTGTTTGACCTCCTAGCTTGGCAACCAGCTGGCAGGAAGAGAGTCTCTCTCTCTCTCTCTCTCTCTCTCTCTCTCTCTCTCTCTCTTGTCTTTTGTCACTGGCTCCTGTTCAAATTCTCTTTTATTTTCCAGAATGTTAATGTGTTTTTTAATCGGAACAGTTCTGGAGTCGTTCCTAGCATGTATTCCTGCAGTGAGGGGATCTTTCTTAATACCTCTAGGCCTACCTCTCTCAGTGGGACAGAAATGGATTGACCGCCTGCTGCTAAAAGGAAAATGTGTGTGTGTGTGTGTGTGTGTGTGTGTGTGTGTGTGTGTGTGTGTCTGTGTCTGTGTGTGTGTGTGTGTGTCTGTCTCTTTGTGTGTGATTGTGTGCATTTGTGTGGGAAAATCTGGAGGAATTGGCTCTTATTAAACAAAAAAATAACTTTAAAAAATAGATTTTTACTTTTTACTTGAATATTACTCAGTGCTATTATTTAATTGATGGTATTTATATTTCACTCTGTCTTTTCTTTGTATGACAATACATGAAAAAAGCATTTGGAAAAGTGAGGTAATTATGTCCTCTTCCTCGTTAAAAAATGTAAGCCAGTCACGACAGCCGGGAGAAAATAGTAAGGTCAACATTTAGCATTTCTAAATGTTACATTTTCTTTCTGAGCATTGAAGCACAGATTTTACAATTTTAGAAAAGCTTTCCAGCTGGTGAGGTAAAGGACGGGAGAGCCACACCGTGTGCAGGGTTAGGCCTGTTATCGACTGCTAGTGCTACTCTAGGTTACACATCATCTCCCACTGCACTTGCAGTCCTGCTCTGTAAGATTTATGCTCCAGAAAAAGCCTGCAAGCACCATGTCCACACACACACACACACACACACACACACACACACACACACACACACACACACACACGTAGACGGATGCATGCACTCACATATCCACAGCAGACCAGCACTCACACACACACACACACACACACAGACACACACACACCTACTTTATAGCCTATCATGCTGTTATCTTGGCCATAGTTTACGTCAATTAGACCTAAAGATACCCACCAAACCAACAGACAAACAGAGAGAGATATACTTCCTCTTATAACCAGCATAAACACGTTCATTCAGCCGCTCGGTTGTCCATATATAGATGTCCAGTGACCAGTTGTCTTTTTACCAAAGCCCACAGATACCGATGGGTATAGATCCTCTGGTCTGTGGAGATGGGGAGGTGTTCAGGTCCCTTGGCCTGGCCACAGACCCACTGAGCGGTGGTATTATTGACCTAGTGAGGGCTGTCTGGCTGCCAGGAGACGATAAAGAATGGGCCTCTGACTCCTCCAGACCAGTCAGCTCATCAGTAGCTGGACACCCACTAGTCACTAAAGCGGGCAGCAGGAGAAGGGGACCTGTGTGGGGATGGAGCTTGCATGACACAATGTTCATGTGTTTGCGTGTGTGTGTGTGTGTGTGTGTGTGTGTGTGTGTGTGTGTGTGTGTGTGTGTGCGCGTGTGTGTGTCCGGCTACAGTGGACATGTGGTCAGTGGGCTGCATCTTTGGAGAGGTGATAAGAGGCACAGTGTTGTTCCCAGGAACAGACCGTATCCTTGTGCCCCCCCCGGCTGTCCAAGTCACACACACACACACACACACAGCGACTCTGACAGCATCACTCCACGGTATATACTCTACGCACATCCAGCCAAGGCTCGGTGTGAGACGGCTTATGGGAGGTGTAGGAAAAGAAATAATACGGTATATTTAGGTTAATGTTGAACTTAAACTACAAAATAATGGGCTAGCTGAGCTGTTCAATAATTGCGTAGCAATTTAATCTCTCGCCTTAACTAATTTTATAATGGCCTCGATCAGCTGGAGACAGCTACGTTTTCAATACAAATTAGCATATCCCGGGGGAAAACCAAACTAAAGCTATTAGCATGAATCCAAAAACCCTTTCCCAAACAGGCATGCTTAAGAAATGTGGCAGCCATAAAAGACAACCCCCCCTCCCCCCCTCCCTGCTTCCCTCCTCATTGTGTCGATTCCTAAAAGTGTCCAAGGAGACAAAGAGGAGGCTGGGAATGTGTGACGTTCCAGCAGGATGAGGTAATGGTCCTCCGATGGCCCTGGCAGGAACCACCTCCTCCGCTGGACCCCCTCTGAGGAAACATGGAGAAGAGTTAGGGAGAAAACAGAGCAAGGAGAGAGATAGAGGGGGAGGGAGGGAGAGAGAGAGAGAGAGAGAGAGAGAGAGAGAGAGAGAGAGAGAGAGAGAGAGAGAGAGAGAGAGAGAGAGAGAGAGAGAGAGAGAGAGAGAGAGAGAGAGAGAGAGAGAGAGAGAGAGAGAGAGAGAGAGAGAGAGAGAGAGAGAGAGAGAGAGAGAGAGAGAGAGAGAGAGCCTTTTGGTGTTGCTTTCAGTGAAGCTTCCCTTCTGCCAGGATAATGCACCAACAAATGCTTGTGCAACGTCTCACATAAACTACATCTACATAAGGGTTGACACCCTCATACACACACACACACACACACACACGCACGCACGCACAGACACACACACACACACACACACACACACACACACACACGCACACACACACACACACACACAAACACGTGTGCATGCCTACAAACCCTCACACAGACACAAACTCACATAGACACACTAACACAGCGATACTGACTTCATTTTCGGGCTTTTCTCACATAATCTTGATGATATCAAACATAGAATGGCAATCAATGAGTCCCTTGGGTTGTATCCCCACTGTTGATTATGGAACGAAAAAGAGGGATGTTTCAAACTGGTATGTGCTAACAAAGCACAAAATAATGCATTGCATCGTGCATCTCGTGTGAACCGCTGCACAAGGGAGCCGTTTAAATCTATTAGGGCTCGGAAACGCCAAGGAAACCATTCCCACCATAGGGTTTGGCTGCTCTCTCTATAGCCATGTGTCTCAGAGAAAGAGATGAACTACCTCCTAGAAAGAGGCAGCAAAATAGCGAAGGGGAGGGAGGGAGGGAGGAGGGACGTGATCACAAAAGCTGTATTAATAGGCTCTCTCCTGAAACAGACTGAAGCAATGGAATTAGCATTGTAGATTAGGTGAGGCTCGGAGAAGAAAACCTAATGCCCTTTTGAACTTCATCCGAGCCTGAATGGGGTTCCAAGGTGGTGGGTATAACTATGACGCCAGAATGCTGGGGTCTCAATGGGAAAGATTTTGACGACAGAGTTTGAACATGTTCTACCCGGGAACATGGTCCTTTCCCTGTCACCTGTCAGAACGTGCAGTATGTACCGAGCTGTATGCACGTACGCACCGAGTGTCTCACAGCTGGGATATGCATTTACCAGTTTTCTGCGATACAAATCCTTCCTGCATAAATGACGGACGATTTTTCCACTCTGGATTTTCCGTAAAAAAGCGAACTGAACGGAGAGAGAGGGATTTACTCCTTTCCGTTTATTTATCATGAGTAAACACTCCCCTCCCCAGTACTCCATCCTCTAGCACAACAGAGGATACATTTTGGTTACTTGTTGCCATAGCTACATCCCCTCCCCTTTTTTCCTTGACCCCGACCCCCCAATGCCAGATATCGACCAATGGAACAAGGTGATCGAGCAGTTAGGAACGCCGTCTCCAGACTTCATGAAGAAGCTGCAGCCCACGGTGAGGAATTACGTGGAGAACAGGCCCAAGTACGCCGGGCTCACCTTCCCGAAACTCTTCCCCGACTGCCTGTTCCCTGCCGACTCCGAGCACAACAAACTCAAAGGTGAACCTTGACCTTTTGAAAATGGGCAGGATATGGTGTTATAATATCCATTATGTCGTAAAACCAAGATGTGCCCTCTAAAAAAACTATATTTAGAAAGGATTTGGGTTGAGAGTAGATATGTCATTGGGGTTTCTAAGTGGGCACCTTCCCACCCGATATGTGAGTGAATCGTATTAAGTCTGTGTTAATACTATTGCTATTTCGAATCCGTGTGCAAATGTGAAACTGAACCCAATATATTACTGTATTATTTCTCTATTGTGCTTGTTTATATGTATGCTTATATACTTCAGCTTTTTGATGTTTACACTCAATATGACCTATTCTAATAACACTCATATAAAACCAAGGCCATAAGGGCCCAATGTGTAGATGAAGTGAAATATCTTCCTTTAAATTGCTCCTTGACCCAAGGGGTCCTTGAGATGAATTTCTGAGAAGTAAGGTTGACCAAGACATCCTTCCCTCCATCCCTAAGGTTTTATTTTTCCGAGCAGCACTATATCTTTTTGTCAGTCATATGAAAAACCAGGAAAACCCCACCCTTGAAGATAATGAATGCCGGCCGTTTTTTCCCCCCTGCTCTTTATATCAAAGTCACAGTCTGGATATTCACAGGAATCACTTTTGTATTCCGGCAGCCTGCACTCCCTGCAGGCATGCTGCTGTTAGAAGAAAATGGACCCACTGAGTTAGAGAGAGAACGATGGAGAAAAGTGCGTGTGTGTGTGTGTGTGTGTGTGTGTGTGTGTGTGTGTGTGTGTGTGTGTGTGTGTGTGTGTGTGTGTGTGTGTGTGTGTGTGTCACAGTGAGAGATTAAAAAAGAGAGAAAAAGAGAGACTGAGAGAGAAGGAAATTAAATGATGGAGAGAACAAAATAGAGTCACAGAGTAAGAGAGGCTGCCACAGCAGTGCCACCAGCCCCGTGTTTGCCCATCAGGCTACAACAGAACTGGTCGTCTGTTTTCAGTTGCTGTGCAGCTTTGCTCTCCTAGATGGGAGTGTCGGAAGGCTCAGTCAAGCGTTAAAGGGAAGTCAAGCCGGCCAGGGCTTCAGAGAAATGAGACTGCATCAGACAGCAAGAGAGTGAGTCGATGAGCAGCGGCCATTTTGGAGTTTGGACTCCGGCCTCTTGCTAATACTGCTTTGTTGATGCTGTGCTGCGGCAGCGCAACGGTGATTCGTCTGACATCGCTGCTCTCTATAGCCATCGCTCACTGACTCTCTCTCTTCCGCTCTCTCTCTCTCTCTATAGCCATCTCTCACTGACTCTCTCTCTTCCTCTCTCTCTCTCTCTCTCTCTATAGCCATCTCTCACTGACTCTCTCTCTTCCTCTCTCTCTCTCTCTCTATAGCCATCTCTCTCTTCCTCTCTCTCTCTCTCTCTCTCTCTCTCTCTCTCTCTCTATAGCCATTGCTCACTGACTCTCTCTCTTCCTCTCTCTCTCTCTCTCTCTCTCTCTCTCTCTCTGTCTCTCTCTCTCTCTCTCTCTCTCTCTCTCTCTCTCTCTCTCTCTCTCTCTCTCTCTCTCTCTCTCTCTCTCTCTCTCTCTCTCTCTCTCTCTCTCTCTCTCTCTCTCCGTCTCTCTCTCTCTCTCTCTCTATCCCTCTCTCTCTCTATCCATCTCTCACTGACTCTCTCTCTCTCTCTATCCATCTCTCACTGACTCTCTCTCTCTCTCTCCCTCGCTCTCTCTATCCATCTCTCACTGACTCTCTCACTCTCTCCCTCTCTCTCTCTCTCTCTCTCTCTCTCTCTCTCTCTCTCTCTCTCTCTCTCTCTCTCTCTCACTAACTCTCTTCCTGGAACTCTCTCTCTCTCTCTCTCTCTATAACTCTCTTCCTGGAACTCTCTTTTTCTCTCTCTCTTTCTCTCTTCCTCCCTCTCTCTCTCTCTCTCTCTCTCTCTCTCTCTCTCTCTCTATCGCATTCTCTCTGCGGCTGACGGGCTATTTATAGTATATGTCAGAGCTGCCGTGGTGTAGGAAAGGGATGGTGCATGGGTTAAAGGGTTGGGCTGGCTTGGAAATAGCATTTCCCTGCTTCAGAGTGGTGGCTAGGAGGCTGCAGGCACAGATGGACATAGTGATAATGGTGATAAGGACGATAATCAGGATTTCTCTGAGAGCACACATTGTAGGACCTTCTGGAAAAGCTGGGCCCCTGATCAAACCTTGTCTCTACCTGAAAAAGATGCGTGCATGAGTGTAACAGCGACATTAAAATGTATGCTTTGAGTCCAGACATTTCTAAAGCTGCATTATTGTTCCCAAATCTTTTTTTTTTTTCTTTTTCAGTCAAACGTCAAATTCGTAGAATGTGTTTAGACCTTGCCCACCTTACCCTGACAAAGAGAGCTGTTTATCTGCTCATCCACTAAGCTAACTGTTTTTTGGATCCAGGATCGGGCTGCTATGGCAACAGAGGGCTGTCTTCTTACATTGAGTGACAGTGTGGTATTAGGGATTGATTTTTTCCCGCTCTATTTCTGTTTATGTTCCTTGACTGTATCCATCTCTATCTCTATTTTATCTCCCCCCTCCTCTCTATCACTCTATCCCCCTCCCTATCTTTATGTCTCTCACTCTTTCTCCACTTGCAGCTGACCCTAAAAAAATTGAAATAAAATAATAAATGGCCATCAACAAAATGTTTGACATTTTTCCTGTGCCTTGTGTCGGAATCTACAGCCAGCCAGGCCAGAGACCTGCTGTCCAAGATGCTGATCATTGACCCCTCCAAACGGATATCAGTGGACGAGGCCTTACAGCACCCCTACATCAATGTTTGGTACGACCCAGCCGAGGTGGAGGCGGTGAGTAGGGCCTCAGGAGGCTCCCTATCGATTAGTAGCCCTAGCTCAATCCTCTCGCTCTGATCTTGTTTAGTCGAGTCTGTTTACTGATGGTCTCAGCGTGTATTTGCATTGATAGACCGGCGCGGAATTCTACCACACTATTGTATTGGCTAGGGATCATGGCAAAGGACAGTGATGTGATACGGATGGTAATGATTCCGGTAAAATGTTAAGTCACTTGTACGTTTACTGCCCCCTAATGTTATGGCTATGGGAATGGCTGTCTAGTCTGTATGTTTGTGATGTATTGTTCATTTGTTGTTCACATCTCATGTTTTTTTTCTCCTGTCACCCTTGCTTGTCCACGTTGTTCGAACGCAACGGACTTTTCCCTAAGCATCACAGTCCCACAATTTAAAAGTGTTTCAAGGATAACACCATCCTAAACAAAACGTAAAATACAAAGCATCTATACAATTTAAAGATGTAATGATTCTATTTAAAGAAGGTACAGCTATGTAGTGTCCTTAGGCGGTACAGTACTGTGCTCTTTTTACTTTGATTATCAGGGATGCACATGTTGTTTGCTGAAGTTTAATGTCTATATCAATTATTTCATCCATGTCAGATGACATTGAGGTTGGGAAAAAGTGCCCAGTCTCTAGATTGTTAAATGATCCCTATTGGCAACTATAAGAGGAGCCCCATGAGATATTAATAGAAGGATAGTTCAATGGCAAATTGCCTTTACCCGATCGTTATCGGCAATATATTGCTGGTTAATTGCTTGTTGGAATGAACACATCCTACTTTACAATTGATGAGCAGATTTTCATTCTAAAAGTGAACATCTTGAATATTTCCAAGTACTCCAAGTATCTTATGACTGTATCTATGTATATATTTTATTTGTAGCATGTCCCATCTTGTGTGAAAACGTGTACATAGTTCAAGTATCCCCCATACAGTATTTTCCTGTTAATTGCAGTATGTACAGCACCCAATTATGTTGACCACTAGTATGGTATATTTCTTAGAAATGTGACATTTTGTATTCTATGGCCATCAGTGGCATTTTTATACCTTCAACCGTTGTTCTGCTGTTTTTCCCCCTTTCTCTATTGTCATTTCATGCTGATGAAGGCCAGAGATCTCGTCCAGATCTCCATGGTAAATAACCCTCGCCCTACCACAAGGAGATGTCTAATACACTAGGCCAATGTCCACACATGACAGACCTTTGCAAATCTAAAACATGACGGGGTTTTGACCTACTGTTCAGTCCAAGCATGAGGACTGAACACACGGAGTGCCTACACGCCGTAGAACATACTTAGCCATGTGAACAGCAAGCTGGGGATTAACATACAGGTCATAGTTGACACCAAATACGACTGACCAAACGTTCAAAACAGATTGCCAGACTGAAAGAAAACCGCAGCCCTGGATTGAGCAGGTCTACTTTGCGTGGATGTCAAAGAGCACACGTCTGGACTAGTGATCGTTATACATAGCTCTGATTGCATGCAAATGACTCATCCATGCAAGTGAGTGTGTGAGTGTGCTGCACGGGAATCGGAATCGCCCCATGCATGGATCTGTGGAAGTGGGATTAGGCCCCCGTGCAGCTTTCCTTGATTTTTCACCGTGCTGTCGGACTGCATGGCTACTTTGGGAGAAGTAGAGTTATGGTGCAGCTTAGAGACAGTAACACGTTTATGATGAAACCAGCCAGGCAATAACGCAACAGTGCTTTCCATCTCGAGAGAGAATCGGAACGCAGGACGCACATACAGTACATTGAATGTGCCGGCGATTTCATGAATTTCCTCAACGCAAACAGATTTAAACTGGGTTCGTTTTACATAGTAACCACGAAAGACTTACCTGTGGAAGTGCATGCCTAAATTCAAATGAAATTGTATTTGACACACATACACGGAAACACATCTACCCTATATTACATGTTTTGACAGATTTTTTCTTGTACTGTATATCTCAAACCTTTGCAGCAGTAAACCCTGGCTTGGCCTCCACCCATTCATTTTTCTTGATATTTATTTCATAGATCACGGTTCCATTCTAGGAAAATCCTTTCTGGGAGAGTGTGTAAACCTCCTTGTAAGTACTCTGCAAGGGTGGAACGCCATACTGTAACCGAGAGCAGAGCACGGTTTGACAACCTCTAATAGGCCGATGTAACTGTCACTCCAAGGTCACAGTCATGTGATGTATAGGCCACCTTGTCAGGAGCGGGCGTCGCCCTTGCAGGGCAGGGACTTCAAAGGCGATAGTGTCAGGGTGTCAGGGTCTAGAATCCAGAGCACTGGCGTACACCCAGGAGAGGATAAGGACCATTCATTCCACTCAGACACTGTATGTGTGTGTTGTGTGACTGACTGACAGCCCCTTATGGTCCGCACTCAGTAATGACACCGCCAAGCTTGGGGGACTGTGTCCGGACGGCCCATTGGAATTGACCGCCTGTCTGCTTGTCAATCATTCTCATACGTTGTTCTGTAGAATCTACTGACTAGATGGGTGTTGCGGCGGGTATTAATGTGCTTGTTTCGAAAGTGTCACTTCATGGTTTGTTTTATGAACTGCTCAGTCCCATTGCAATTTTGCGTAACACCATCACCATGTTAAATATTCTGCAAATTTACTGAACTCTTTCAGAATATCCTGGCATTTTGCGCCTATGATTTTAAGAATGTTGCAAGTATGTCTAATTGTGTACAGCAGGCTAAAAATCTAGTTGCCATTTATTCTCCTCCATTTGTATCCACTTCAAATCTTTTCATGCACACCAACCTCTGTGTTTTATCTGTTACCTCCCACCATCTTCTTTTGTCTCATTCAAATATCCATGTGGTCCATGAGACCTATTGTAAGTTAAAACTTATCATGAGCATATTGTCTATGATCTATGATGTGTCTTTCAGTCCCATATCGTCAGACTTACATTATGTTTAATTTTTGTTGCAGTTGTTTAATGATCACGGACAATTAATAATTTAATAAAATCACATAAAAACAATGCTAGATACTATTAGTTCCCATGGTAATGTGTCCATATGACCATGATATACATTTCCATGATTAGGATGTTATTTGTTTTCTTCAAAATACTTAAGTGGAGAATATTTGTCCATTACTGTTTTCATCCACTATGACATAAGTGCAAATCCTCTTCATCAGTTCCTATCCAAGACTCTGATGGCCTTGACTGTATGGTTATGATCATTGATTGTAACAATAAATCCACCTTCTCGATGCTACCCTCTCTCTATCTATACATGGTTTGCGAATACATAAAGTAATTGGATCTTGACTTTTCATCCTCCAGCCTCCCCCCGCGATCTACGACAAGCAGCTAGATGAGAGAGAACACTCCATTGATGAATGGAAAGGTAATCGTCTCGTCACCTTGTCTCTGTGTTGCAAGCCATGTTTTGAGTGGCTACTTGGTATAATAGAAGTCGGCCTAGTAGCCGACCTAGTTTGTTAAATTAGGTCCGTTAGAAGCATCTGTCTTAGAGGCGAATAGAACGCTGGTCGTAGAAGAGTAAATTGATGGATTCCTGCCTTTTTCACGTTTATTTCCTCCTTTGCCCATTTCCTTTCCTTTGTCCTGTGAATTTATTTTCTCCTGTGTTTTCTAAAACTTTTCCCTCCTCTCTTCTGTCTCGAAGAACTCATCTACAAAGAGGTAATGAACTTTGAGGAGAGAACCAAGAATGGCGTGGTGAAGGGACAGCCCTCTCCTTCAGGTACTCTCAGTGCATAACCGTGTCGCTCTGTAAGTGAATTTATTACAACCCTAACCGGGTTCTTCTTGTTAACAGAGAAATCCATCTTGACGTTAACCATGTGTCTTTGTTTCCCCTCATTGTATTGTTACGGGACACATTTCAGTTTGGTGTAGTTGTTGTGTAGTGTATGGACTTGTACACATAATGCTGATTCGGTTAAGTAGTAAAGTTCTTGGGTAAAGCCTAATTAAATAATTGTATGTCCATTAGCTTAGACTAGACATATCCTATGGTTACGAATAGTAATGTTATACATTTCAAATAAATATCCCACTGCCTTTAGTGTGATGTGGCTCTGAAATTGTTATTGTCTATTTTGACAGTGATTGTATCAAAGTCATTGATTATGATTTCTTATGTGGGGTTTGATGTAAAGTGTTGTTACATCTGTATGTGTGAACACGTCAAGATTTAAGGTTGGGGTCCTGGTCTTTGGTTTAATGTTGGACAATATTACAATTGATGATGATGAACTCAAATCGTTTTTTGTTTTTTAAACTTCTCTGTTAAATGCTCCCGAAATGTCTAAATCCCGCTGTTATTCTCTATATTGGCCACGGGAATGCAGTGTGGAGTCGTGTTGACATCAGTAACACTGTGGCGATGTTCCAGGCTCGGTGCTGATACAGAAAAACAAGCTGCTTCCATTTTAATTCTGGCTTCAGCAATTATATCTGTGAGCCTTCATCGTGCAGGGCACTCCTCAGCTAGTTTAAATAAACGCCCGGGTAGAGGAAGCCTCCCCACAGACTGGGCTTTCTACTGAGACTTGGGACAGCAAGTTGCTGCTTTCTCTCTCTCTTCTCTGCTCTTCTCTTCTCTCTCTCTCTCTCTCTCTCTCTCTGTCTCTCTCTCTCTCTCTCTCTCTCTCTCTCCGGAACAGACACAGCACAAGCCGCAGTGCGATAGATCCTACTTAGAAATCTCCCTCCCTCCCTTTTACTCGTATCACTATCTCCCACTCTCTTCTTCTCTTTCTTCCTCTTCCCCCCTTTCCATCCTTGTTTCTACCCTCATCCCTCTCCGCCACTCTCTGTCTTTACCTCCCTTAACTCACCGCTCTCTTTTACCCTCCTTCCTCTCGCCCATCTTTTTCTCTTCTCCCTCATCCCCGTCGTCCCTCTCCTGGTAATTAGGCAGATGGGCCGGCCCGCCTTGCGCGGAGCATGGCCGACGCAGTGCAGTGCGAGAGCCCGAGACGGCAGTATTTCACCGCAGAGCGAGGCCGGGCTAACATGACAACCAGGCCCCCTTATTTCTCCACCTGTACTCAGCTCTGCCCTCCCTTCTGGAACCAGTTACGGCCAGTTAACAGGAGTGCTTGGTGTCTTGGTAGGCGCCGTATAAATTACAAATAAAATGCATTATAGAATCAGTAGCCTAGAGTCAAGCTATCTGATTGGAACAATCACGGTTATGCAGCTCTGGGTAAGGCAAGGATGTAGATAGATTGATGCTCTTTTGGAGTTTGGTGCTCCGACATTTTGGGTGTACTCAAATATGAATACCGCGGTTTTATGATTTGTGGCAACGTTGATTTCAGATTTTCGGCAATATTATGCGGCTGTCAGTTTGTGTTGTGATGGAAACTGCAGTTTACGGCTTATACAATTCATAATACTGCTCTCAGCATAGTTTTGAACCAATCGCTTTTGTGGAGAACAGGTCAACAAGCAATTTCTATATGTATGCCTGGAGATGGGTAAACCCTGATATTATGACACAGGCTCCTGGAATATCTGAGTGTTTATGATTGTGCTCCCTGGGGACCTTTGCTGTTGAGAGCCCTGTGTAAGCACTTAAACACCTCTGCACTGTGTTGGACTAAACCCACTCCTCCTGGTGCCCCCCGAAATCAATGGCGACCATAAATCCTGTTTTGCCTCTGCTTTTATCGTGGGTCAGCTGGAAATGGCTACCAGTGTCCTCTTGGCAATCTCCTCCCACGGCGATAGACACATAAACAGAGAGTTATGGTCTGCCTGGGACAGCGTAGACGTCCCCTGTACAAATCAACAGACCGTTGGTGTTCTCGGGGCGGAAAGCGGTCGTTTTAGCCAAGCTGCCCGCTTGCTTTGCCCCTTCAATTGGCTTAAGGAGTCCCATGTAGCCGCCATTTATGAACCACTCAGCTGAGTGTTGGACTATGGGAATTGGACAAAGAGACGAGGCTAGTGGTCCTCGTCTAAGGCTCGTCACCGCGGGGATATGAAGGGCTTGCTGTTCTCTTAAGCACCTTCTTTCTTTGGGGCACGGCTTTAGTTCAAGGCTTTATTCAGGTCATTGTGTCAACAGGTTGGGAAATCTTAATGCCCTTGGTGCTTCAATATATATATATATATATATATATAAAGGTAAAATCCTGCCTCTGTGTTACCAACCCATGTGAAGGCTGCAGTTGTAGTGTCAGATTTTCTGAAGTGTGCCTAATTTTGTTGGGAAAGATGGCTGCCTCGCAGGAATAGTGCAGGTTTTTCACACCAACAATCAGCTGCTTTGTGCCTTCATAACATTCTGTTCAGTGTCTCTTACCTCTCTTAAAGGACTTTATCTATTCCATGTATATTTGTTTTTACATTAGTTAAGGTGTTTTTCATACTGAACGTAGATAAATCTTGTTCGACTTTTATTGGCTTAGTTCACTATCCATAAACTGAGCATGACGCATCTCAGCTTAAAATTGAATATGAAAGCCGTTCAAGAAACCCTGAAGAAAAATAACTCCGTAGATGAGTTAAGTTATTTGGCCTTTGCAATCCCAATAAGACAATATTAATGACCTTTTCACTTTTGCCTCATCACCAGAAGACATTCCTATTTGAAACCTTCAAAATGATAAATTGTCTCATGAAAATAAAATTGCTTTTGTGAAGCACATTTATACTTTATTATGTGGTTCATGAATTTACGCCATATCAGACAGCCCTTCATCCCCCGATGTGTTCATTCAGTTGACGTGAAGACGATTTCTGATGACATCAAGGCTGTTCTTGGAGAGGGGACATTTCCCTTAAAGTTTTATGAAATGAATTGACAAGGAAATCATTCCATTATTTAATGCTTACGTCATTTGCTTGGGAATGCATGATGCAAATGGCATTTGATGATGGCTACCATTATCAAATGTATCTACATCCTGTGAACATATTATTATATATAAAAACTGGCAAAAAATCTAGCAGAATCAGTCTGTATCTCTCAGATATTTGTTGAATACAATCGGCCTTGTAGCCTGCAGTGTATACAAGTCCCACCCAAATAAAAGCACATCGGTATTTATAGATGTGCACTCCCATCTAGTGGTAAGAGGCTGTTTGGTTTGAAGTTTGCAGTGGCTTTCAACCTGTGGCCAACGTAATCAGCAAAAATGATTACTTTTATGCAACATGAAAAGGTGTTTGAAGATTATATTTGTTTAACTTATTTATTTATTCATGAATTATTTAGTTTATTTATTTCGAGGCAGAGACAAGTAGACATAGAACTAAACTTTGGACCCCAACCTTAACTCTCACTCATATTTGACACACTGTGATGATGATGATGATGATGATGATGTGGTGTCAGTGTTGTTGTTGCAAGTGTTTTACACAAATAATGAAATTCTGCCAAGCTTTGTTATTGCTGCTTTTACATTCAAATTGCTAAATTAGGATCCACAAGACACACTGTATGTGCGTGCTAGATCAGCTGCCGGTGGATCAGTATAACCCCAGTCAGGAATACGATATCCACCCTGACCATGTTATCTTGTGTCTATGCTCTGCCTCTTCCTACGGGCCCTTTTTTCGTTGTAACCCCCTGCTGCCGTTGATTCCCTTAGCGCAGGTGCAGCCGTGAACAGCAGCGAGAGCCTCCCTCCGTCCTCCTCCGTCAACGACATCTCCTCCATGTCCACCGACCAAACCCTGGCCTCAGACACCGACAGCAGCCTGGAGACCTCTGCAGGACCCCTGGGGTGTTGCAGGTGACTAGCAGCCTGCCTGCGCAACCCAATGTTCTTCTTCAGAAGGTGAACAACAAGAAACCGCAGAAACCACAAACCCCCCTCAAGACCAAACTTGAAGTGAAAAAGGACTGACTGAATATTTAAAAAAAAGAGATCAAAATATATTTAAGGGAAAATATAAAGGAATACATTTAAGGAATCATGGAAATCAGAAATTATTGAAATTTAAGCCTGCACATTTTCATTCAAAAAGAAACTCAAACGGCATATAAGGCAAATTAAATGAGCTGACATATATGTTTATGAACTTCTAGTTGCTTTGCTTAAATCTCCCCTACCCCTCCTGTTAATGGCATCAAAAAAGACCAAATGCTTCGACTTGCATCTCTCTGTAAAGTGTATATTAACTGGCTGATGGTCTCCCCAATACCTTGCAAGCGTTTGTGCTTCAGTCTATGTGGCAAGGTGGGCAGCCATTTCGTTCATGACTACCTTACTATTACTATATAAACCTACACTCACTTTCCCCATCGCCCTCACCCCCAATGTGACAGTACTGCAACATTATAAATCTTTAGGCACAGTCCTGGAAGGTTCCCTGCCCTCCTCACCACCAATTTCCCACCCCAATGTGAGGTTGCCAGATTGGTGTGTTTGTATGTGATAAATAACTCCACGGGGGTGTGTGTAATGTTCGGACCTAGAACTTCACCCCCTTTTACGTTTTTTTTTTGTGTGTAAATAATGTAATTCTGTACAGCTGAGAGGCACACAGAGTGGGACTGATGGCCAGTAGGTAAACTTGGACTTCTCCTGACTAGCGCACCTTGCCACATCACCGCTGTCTACCTTAGTTGCCCTTGCTTGTAGCTATAGTCCTGCATGATTAGGTCAAATACGCTAAGCTAACTGTATGCTAAATCAAGTCTGTATAGAGGCTTTTGTTTATATACCATGTACAATAAATTGAACTCCAGACACGGGGGGCTTTGGTTAAGAAAGAAAGGTATATGTGAATTGGAGGAGAAGTCGTAGGGACTCTTAAATACTGTCATGGGTCAGGGTTGAGCATTAAGGGACATAAAGGTTTATTACACCCACAAAAAAAATCCTAGTTGTTGCGATGTTTTTAGACCAGGATTGATCAATACGCTAAACCAGTGGCAATGCACACTCTGCTGTATGGCTCTCAAACAATACATTCATCTTGGATCCAGATTTGTCTCTTGTTTTGTAGAACCTGTGAAAAGCTTGCCATCATTCAGAATGGCACACAATGTTGTCATCGTAACACACCAGAAAGCATCTGACAAACTGGTTTGGGGTGTAATGTTCCTTTTGATTCCGCTCCCCTGGACTTGATGCAATTGTGACATCCATCCCTCCACATCCCTCTACCAAACCACGGGCTAGCCACCAGCCCTGCATGTCTTTCTGAGCCATCCCTGTCTTCTAGACCCTAAGTCGACCGGGTTGTTACCGCAGCAACATAGAGACCTACATACAGATAGATAGTTGATTATCGCCTCACCGGTTATTGTGACTGTTGTCTGGAACATAGAGTTGTCCTAGAGATAGACTTATAGATACCCAGAGGAACGGTGGCAAGGGTATATAAGACATCACATCGCTGTGTTTTGTTCTTATGTGGTGTATTATGACATCCCTGGATAAACTCATGCCATATTATTTTTTGTCAAAAAAGGGAGAACGAATATACAGACTACCTAACGACCAGTGAATTTCAATAGAGGATTTCTTAACTTTGGAGATTTATTTATTGATTTATTTATTTTGTTAGACTGACTACTGAATATGGCAAGTGCCTTTTGAAATGATGCAGTTTTCCTAATTGTTAAGAGAACAGTGCTAGCATTGCTATTCACAGCTTGAGATTTCTGAGCAGAGCCAATGTTTGTTTGAGGCTGAAGTGAGGCTGAGGTGTGTGGGAATCAGGATGGGGTGGCGGTCAGGTCTTTTATGTTGTTGTCATTATGTGCTGCAGTTCATCCCCAGTCTCCACTCTGCTGCCAGGTGTAATCTTTCGCACTTTGCCATACGAAACATCAAATATTACACCATCATCAAAGTAGTATGGCTGGGATTCCCAATCCGTGTTTACCCTCGTCCATTGTTTGGAGACGTGTGCTGAGGAATACATGTGTGTCCACTCCAACCACAGGGACACAGTAGTTTAGGGAGCATGGAACCACTTCACCTGCTTGTAATCCACCCATGTTAATCTTACGTCTTTGAATATAGAATAATACCTTTAGAATGATTTTATTCCTTTCAGACAGGATCATCTCTGTGTTTCTTACCTGCCATTTAGCTAACCAAACACAACTAAAAGTTGTACTGGCTATGTTTTAATTTTTTTTGTTTTTTACCTTGTGTATGTTTTTTCAGTGTCTTTACATTTCAATAAAGGCATGAACAAATTCCGGGTTTTTTGCTTTAAAAACTATGGCTATTATGTTTTCATCAGACCCATGATTCCTTTATGAATATGGAGCTCTTTCATCTACTCTACACCTGTCAAAGTAAATGTTACACTGACAATGAATTGAATAGCAGCGTTTCATGTTCTCTGTACCTATGGCAGCTGTGCTATTTTTAGTTTTTAAAGTTCACCAGATTAACCATATGAAATGACTGATACATAAAACAGATAGTGATCCAAATACACATTGCCTTTATTATTGATAGCACAGAATTCACCCTCACCTGCTGAAGAATAGGTTTCAGTTTGAAAGATTGTTGCTGATATGAGGGTAGCTAGCTTAGTTTTTCCCTCGGTCATCTGTTCACCACAGCATCCCCGCAAACACTCATAGGTCAAGTTACCTGTCATCTCCAAACTCTAGCATGAACACAATACCCGAGGGTAACTGTAAATAGTCACTAATCCCGCCTCAAAAACGATTGATGTGAATCTTGATATGATCTTTACTTGAGTTTTCTCCCTTGTTGGGCCTATGGCCCAAACAACACACTTCAAACCTACTATATAGACAGCATACAGAGAGTGTAAGGGGGCTTCGCGAGTGTCTCTCTCCATGATAAATTAAAATGTGGACTAAGGTGTTTAGTTCAGGGTCTCCAGGACATTCTTTAAGGCAGGGTGGAAATTCATTACATTCTTTTAGTATGTTACATCTCTTTGTTGCTTTTTTATGTGAACAACAGGCTCCTATTCCAGTTACAACAGCAACACAACTTGTTATCCAATTGACATTCTGTACTGGCCTTTTTTAAACCTTTTTATGGCAAATTATTGAACTGTAAAGATCTGAAGTCATTTTCACAGTCGAAAAAAGTCTCACTGACTATTAGAATGAAACGTGAAATGACCATGAAGTTCAAAACATGTCACATATCTGTGTCTTTTGTTCCATAGTTAAAACGTAACAATTTTTTTAAATAAAAATTCTCTTCTAATTTCAGAGCCAAGCGAGGATAGTCATTAGTATAAGTCTCAGGGGGCTAACCTAGTCAGGTGAGGTAATGTTGTGCAGCAAAACAAATATGTCCTGGACATCACTAAAGCCACTTCTCCCCCTGAATGTTTGAATTGTGTCACTGCATGGCTCTGCTTAAGATGTCTCCTCAAACAGATAGCTAGCACATCGACATCTCAATGTGGGTGTCCAAAATGAATGTAGAAATCTCTGACCCTGCCACCCCTCACCCCCCGTAGTGCATCCGATCTTTTTGCACTGCTTTACCATCAGTGTGTGTGGACTTTAAAAGAAAACAACATTTATCACATAGCTGACGGTGAAGGAGGTCGTATGAGATTATGGGACTTGACTTGTCAGGGGAATTATTATTTTTTTTGCATCAACATTCTCTGACCTTTGGCCTTCAAGAGCCTAACTAATGTAGAGAGTTAATGACAGGGTTTTGTGAGAGACCCACAGTACTGTGGTGAGGTGTTATTGTTATGTAACAGTATGGTAACAAGCCTTTATGTTAATGAAAATAAAAGTGTTCAGACTGGTCATGTACAGTCACAGACAATATTCAAATTACAACCAACAAAAGTGATGGTGTTTATTTATTGAATGAGCCCCCATACTTCCCTAATGACAGTAAACTCTTTTAAACTGAAGAGGCCTGTTTGTATCAAAGATATTATTTCTGCCAACATTTGACATTGTCATGATTTCATGAAAAAATGTGTAGCTTTAACTCAGTTATGCCACTTTCTTTTTTGTTTAAAATCAGACTTTCCATGACACATTTGTACTTCTGTTTTTTTCCATCTTGGGATCATTACAACAGCCATAAAAACAATGCAATAACCACAGCAAGTCAGACAGGGAGGCATGCAACAATGGATGGTGATTGTAAATGTTTTGAATCTTTAATGTGAAAACCGAAATCCAAGCAGATGAAACCCTGTTTGGTTCTTCAAAATCAGGTGGTGTTTTGGATTTTCTTTTGCCCTCGTTATTTCTCGTTCTTCTCCGTTTCGTTTGATTCTGTGCTGTTTTAGTGAAACATTATTTTGACAGTGTCAGGTGGCAAAAGTATTTGGTTCACGCTGACAGCTTTATCGGAGGGCCTCAAACTCCAGGCAAGCGTTCCAATCAAATAAAACCAATGCAAAAGAAAAATAAATGGTTCAACTACTGAAAGCTGTATCTGTAAACACTCAACATTTTAAAGGTACTGTGTATGTAAAAAAAAAATTATATATGTATGTGATTGAAAATAAACAAAACCTTTGACCTTGAGAATGAGAATGTTTTTATTATTTGGTACATTTGGTTCCTGAGCTGACTGTTTAAAATTGGTCGGAATTACGTGCGTCAATAATAATGTAGTGTTTTGATGACCTTTCTTTGGTCTCAAGGAGCCACCATCTGTTCGCTATCCCGTCTCATCTCTCGCGACTGCGCCACGTTCACATGGCAACAGAGCCGCCTCACGCGGAGTCGCAGACTTCTAAACACCGTCACCGTGAGTAGCCAATCCAGGAGCTTTAGCCAATTAACAGGTTGTCAGGGAAAATGAGTAGGAGAAAAGGCCGCCCGTTGAAGGAGAATGAAAACAAGCTCACTGACCGGTCACCACAGAAGGGTTACGGTAAATTAGACACATTGGTTTACCTGGTTTTCGCTCTACTACTTAATTACTGCCTGGTGCTCGAAGCACCTCACGCTATCACACCTTCTGTGTGCCTGAGAGTTCATGTATTTTCTGTAGAGGATAATTAACCATAATTCTCATCAATGTGCAGCATTTGTAGTGGGATTTTGGAAGGTTCAAAGTATGTTTCCCCTACCTCAAAAATCGATTTTTTTTAAGTATATAAAAGAAGACGATACCCTCTTCAGCCAATGATACTTTTTGCTGTTTCAAAGCAACAAGAACTGAGCCATATCACCCTTTGTAAAATTTAAATTCTCTACCCTACCTAATTATTCATATTTGGTGTAAAATCTTCACCTTACTAGCCTAAATATCCAACTTAAAATAAATCTGCCTGTTCCGGTGTTGATGAATGGTTAGTTATTGTTGAGTTATTTTTATATATAACTTCCCGGGGCCTTTCAATAAAAAATAAATAATAATAAATGAAAACAGTAACTAGCGTTTCCTTTTGAAATGATATTTAAAAACTGCAAAAACTTTCAATAACCCTCAAACTATTTGACCCACTACAAATTTCAACAATGACAAAGGGACTCACATGAAAATGCATTTTTATTCATAATTCCACAACTTTTAAAGGTTGTAATTTTTTTAATGTGTGTCAAGCATCTCATGGTATGAAAATATTCCACTCCCCCTTCTCTCCTTCCACTCTCTGTCCCCTCTCTGTTGTCCAATAATCTTCCCTTCAGCGGGGAATTTGCAGCACGGCTGGGTTGACACTGTCAGCTCAGCTTAAGCCTATTATCTCCTGGTGAAAGGTGCAGAGGGGGAGATCCAGACTCCCCTGTTGCCCTCTGTTGTTTAGGCACTTTTTCTCCAGGGCACATTCCAGGGGTCCCATGTCAGGTTGGTGACAGGTTGGTCCTCCTCAGCGGACGCCTGATGGGATCCTTGTCCTTTGTGGAAGAGCAGCGACCAGCAGGCCCGTGTCACTGGGAGGGTGCGTGTGCAATGAATGTGTGTGAAGTATGTTTCTCCCACTAATGTCCAGTCTGCTAAGGTTGTTTCACAGAACACAGACCATTATGTGTTACCCACCGAGCTCGAATATGAATATCAGCTTATGAATATGCCTAAAGCCACAGTGCCGACAAAGAAGCAGGGTCTACCATTTCCGAGAAAATATTTACAGTTTCCTTCTATTTTTTGGTCATGAGGTGAGTGTAACACCACAGAAGTATAGCCACATACATATATAATATATTTCTCAATTCAAAAGAAACTCATAAAATAAAATAAAGTTGTTCAGTACCACATTTAAAATGGACATTGTAAGTGCAAGGAAAAGCCTTGATAAAAAAAAAAAAAAAATCAAAATGTCACACTTCCATAGTTTCGCTTAAATTACAGACAAACATTAAAATATCATATTTATAACCTCTGTACATACATATGCTGTCTTATTTTTACTCATTGTTTCCCTCCTATGTACACAGACAGATTCAGAAACACATCAACAGACAGTTGATCATGTATTTGGTTGGTTCACAAACAGGAAAAAGGAAGTGAGGGGGTGGGTTGTGAAGGTTGTGAAGGGCATCACATGACAACACATCAGCCTATACGATATGTCCCTTAGATTCATGTCATAATCAGGCAAATGTTCAATATGCCTTTTTTAATAGGCAAATTCTCACCAGTTCATAGGGCAGGGGCAGAGATGTTCTGAGTGTTGCAGTTTTAGGTCAGTCAGTTTTAAGGACACCTATTATCTTCACAGAGTACCCAACAGTCTGCCCGTTAGCAACAGGGCCTCCCTACAATCACATGCTAAAGCAGATTCTCACCCCCACCTCAAAATGGCATCCCCTTTACGTACAAAAGGTCTCAAGTCTGTGTCCCCCATTCTCCTCCGGTGGTACAGCCCACCCTTCCTTCACTGGATCCAGATGGTGTTGGCGCGGTCCGGTCGGCGGGGGTCAGCGGTTGTGGTGGCTGTGGCAGCGACGGTAAGGTCCCCGAAGGTGGAAAAGAACTGCTCCATCTCCTTCTGCAGCATCTGGTTGCGTCGCTCGGCGTCGTCCTTGGCGCGCTCGGCGTTGCGGAGCTTGATCTCCACCATGGTGTACTTCTTTCTCTCCTGGTCCAGCTCCTCGTGGAGGCTGCCCATCTCCGTCTCCAGGTCCAGGTTACGCTGCTCCAGGCTGAGGACGGAAAGCAAACCAGATTCACCATATAATCCTGCTGTGTACACCTTCAAAAGCAGACGTGTCATTTGTTACTGTAATGTATTTTGGGATTTGCCGATACGATGAAGTATTAAGTAAAAAGAAAGATTGCAAAAGACACAATACCACTACTCCAAAGGAAGGGACTACATCATATTTAAATGTATTGTAAGTATAATGAGGCAAAAACAATATAGCTCCATAATGTGATCCTTTTCCCGTGTGAGGTGGGGGGCTCTACATACCTCTTGACCCGGGCCTCGTACTCTGCCTTCTGCTTGAACATCTCCTGTTTGAGGCTGGCCACCAGACTGTGGAGGGCGCTGTGGCTGCTGGGGCCGTTACTGACCGGGAGGCCATCGCTGTTGTCACTGCTGCTGGTGCCTTGACTGCTCCTCCCTCCCGCTCCTAGTCCTCCGTTTCGCCCGCTCCCCCCGCTCCTCCTCTCCCCCTCCCCGTCCCCTCCGCCTCCTCCTCCGCCTCCTACGCCTCCAGCCAGGGAGGGCTCCGCGTCATGCGCCGGCCCCTCCAGAAGGCCGGGGTCTTCGTAGTGACCGCCGTAGAAGTCCTGCTCGGGGCAGGTGGTGGTGGAGGAGCGGCAGGAGGTGGAGTTGTCCGGCAGGGAGATCTCGCAGGAGGAAGTGGACCAGGTGGCACTGTCCACGCTCTGCTTGTCCTCGCAGCTGCTGCTCAGGCACGTGGTGGCGGTCTGGTTCTGGTGCTGGGCGTTCTGCTGGTTCTGCTGCACGTTGTCGTACGTGGACAGGCGGTTCTGGCTGGCGGCCGAGGTCGGGTCGGCGGCCTTGTTGTTGTCCCGCAGGGTGACGTAGCCGTTGGGCACCCACAGCCCGTGGCGTCCGTTCAGGGTGCCGTTCACCACGTCGGTGCTGGACACCCCCATGCGCACCCCTCCCCCTCCGCCGCCCCCCCCGTTGGTCACTCCGCTGGTACCCATCTTGGTGCCGGGGCCTTTCAGCGCGCCGCTGCGCCGGGCCGCCAGGCCGCCCACGCCGGGCAGGGTCTGGCTCTTCTCCTGGTTGGCGTCCGTGGAGGAGGGCGAGGAGCTGAAGGAGCCGTTGGTGACGATCCCGCTGCCTTTGCTGAAGGCGGGGTTCTTCTTGACGGTGGGGGGCGGGCTGCGCGCGGCGAGGTCGAAGCGGCCGGCGAGGCTGCCGCGAGGGCTGGCGGAGCGCGGCGAGCCGCCGTTGTCGACGTGGCGGTGCGAGGGCGAGTCGGGCGTCTCCCAGACACACTGCCTGACCGCCTGCGTGTTGTTGTTCTCCGCGTTCTGGTTCTGGCCCGCCGTGGCGAGGGCCGGGCCGGTGGCGGCGGCGGCGGCGGCGGCTCGCCGTGGCAACTCGTTGTTGTTGTTGTTGCACAGCTCCAGCGCCGTGGAGCTGTCCTCTTCTGGCGGGAACAGCGCGTCGTGGCGACCGATCACGACGGCCATCAGCTGCTGGACCAGAACTGTACCTGAAAACAACACAGCAACGATGTCTCCGGCTTACCGCACAGCAGGACAAAGGCAGTGAGGCAGATCATTAAAATGTACGTGCAGTACGTCATATAGTACAATAGGGGTTCAAGAAAATCAGCGTTCAAACTGACCCAATGTTAACATTCAAAAACACTCCTATTTTTTGCACGTTCACCTTCTGTCAAGTACATTATCTTTAAATGATAGAATTCCGTGAATAAATTGTTGGTGTTACAGTAGAAATGAAAACACAAAGTGACCAATGACTCATCTGACGTTGAGTTGACGTAAAATCTGGGTTTTACTGTATATGCATACATTTTATATATTTGTACACATACATATTTATGAATCATGAATTATGTGATACTGACCTTCCATGATTGCTACAGGGTCCTCAATCTTTGGCCTCAGGATATTTGGACCAAAGACTGTGGCCAAATTTTGCACACTCATCTTATTCACCCCTGAATAGGACTGGACTTCATCTAGAAATCTGGGCAATAAAACAACACAGCTCCGCTTAACCTTGAATCAAGTCAAATGTCTGTAAATGAGGCCGCATGGAGTTTCTGCACATTTGACTGTAACTCTATGGATACCGCAGTAGTCTTTACCTGCTAATGTACTTCAGCAGATTGTAGTTGACTGGAGGTAGGCTTTCCACAAGTGTTTTTAATTCCTTAATTCCCTGTGAGCAAATCAAACACAAAGTTGTAAGATCAAGCGTTGAAAAAATGCATAGATGCTCAGCAAACTAAAGAATAACAGCAGACTGTCTTACTTAAATTGATGTATATATGTATATATATATGTATGTATGTATATATATATATATATATATATATATATATATATATATATATATATATATATATATATATATATATATATATATATATATATATATATATATATATATATATATATATATATATATATATATATATACACACATTACTGGACCTTTACTCTGGGGAATGTTTCTTTCTTTCAAATCCCCATTAAGCATTGAAAGGGCACTCTTAGAGACCAAGACAAAATTAATCTTCTGCATCGACTGAACAAGTTGTAGAGGATCAATAAAACTTGTGTTTAATCAATCTTATATCTGTCTTAATACTGTGTCTTCTCATAATCAATAAACCATCCCATTACAGGGTTTGGATCATAACTGCAATATCTCATCCGCGGTGACCAGACGCAATACGCTTTTGAGCCATTTCCATCACTCCACCTAATGTGATTATATGATACCGCTCCCTTTGTCACATAAAATCAAAGACAGGGGGGGTGTTTAGAGAGGGAGAATCAAAAAGACACAAATTAAATTCAGAGAAAATGCATTGACTATTGCACATTCTCCTCTGTTCGCTCACAAACTGCTACTATGATTGGAGACCTATAAATAAACTGCAAGCTTCAGTGGTTTCAAGTGGTTGGGTGGATGGCCAGAAGGAGATCAGATTTCAAGCAGTTTCAAGAAAAAAAAGGGCTGTATTTGGAACTGGATGTTACATTGGGACACACTTCTTTTTAGCATCTCTCTTGCTAAAAGATATGAATGCAAGTAGGATATTTAATTACAGAATTCATCAATATGTGAACTATATAAAAAAAGAGTTTTACTCAAACCATAACTTGGTGTGGGTCTGGAGTTTGGAGTTGAATTAGTTTAGTTGGAGTTTAATCTGGGCTGTCTCAAAAGGGAGACCGTTGCTTTAGTTGTGTTCCAGCTGTGAGCGCTCTGTCAGAGAGTTAACCCCTTACGGCTTGGTCGTCTTTGCTGAGCAGCTTGGTGCAGGCCAGGAAGTCCTCGTACTTGGAGAAGGGGATGACGGGCTCGGGCAGCTCGCGGAGATACAGCTTCAGGAGGGAGGCGACCGTGTGGACGTCCGTGTTGCTGCGCAGAGGGGGAACAAGACGTATAAGGATAGCGAGATGAGAGAGAGAGAGAGAGAGAGAGAGAGAGAGAGAGAAGCGTGAGGAGAAGCTTAATAAATGACCCTATCACGAGGGGGGGCATTAAACACAAATCACAGTGAGAGGGAGGCCGCGGAGCCGGGGGGGGGGGGGGGGGGGGGGGGGGGGGGGGGGGGGGGGGGGGGGGGGTAGGGGGGGGGGGGGGGGGATACGTGTGTGTGGGGCACGGTGGGAGCGAGGAGAGATGGGAGGATCTGGGCCCGCCGTAAATGAGCGAGCCTTTCAATCAAGGACGTGTTTAAATCAGGGGGATAGAGAGAGGGGGCTCCTCCGTGTGGCCTATGCGCCGGCACCTGTCACTGTCCTGTTGTGCTTGGAAGAGGGGGAGGCAGGGAGACCTTGATGGATCACCCGGATCCTGACAACCACAAACAGGCTTTATTTATGGGGGTCAGGGGGAGGGATAAAGGAGGAGGAGAGGCCACAGATAGGCGTGGAGGGGCTGATAGGGGAGATGGGCGTGCGAGGTAGCAGCCTCAGGAGCCATCACTCACGTGCCTCTCCATCCTTCTCTCTCTCGGTCTCTCTCTCTCTCTCTCTCTCTCTCTCTCTCTCTCTCTCTCTTTCTGTATGTTTCCGTCATCCCTGAGTTATGAAAGGTATCCGCACACCAACAAGCACTAAGTGACACCGCTATGCCCACCCACAGCAGCAAGCTATAGTGTTTCCCAAAATACGCAGTGTTTTCAGTGGGAGCAAACTTACACTACTGGATAGTTTCCCCCCCGAGCACCCTTTTAGCTAATCTAGCAACGGCAAATCTGTCCACAAGGGGCTGTATATGTAGCACATTCATGTAAATGGGTGTGCTGTCCAAGAACATTAGACTGAATATGTGGCACAGGCCAGTATGGCTGACAACGGCACTGTTTTTCTTTTTCTATCCACTTCCTGGTCTGGCTTCATCCATTAGCACCTCACTGGTGTGCTGCTTCACTAGCCTCTTAGGAGTGCAGAATAAGTGTCACATTCAGACACGCGCTGTTACTTTGCTGTGCCACTGTGCTATACCACAGCACCGCTAAGCAACACGTTTTGCAGCAGCATGACCAGAAAGGTTGGTGAATTGAACGGTCGTGGTCTAATCTTGCATATCCAAACATCATTCGGTGAATTTATGTGATACATACTCTCATTGAGCTCAGGTATTAACACTAGTAATAAGAGACATGCAAGTGATATGGATTGCCTCTAAATAGCTAAATGAATGTTGAATTATTAGCATCAAATGAAAGCCCATTGCTATTCATATGCATTAGATAGTTGGTACAGCATTTCAATCCATTTAAATCATGCATTAAAACAGGATGCTCAATTCTAGACTCATACTGTGGAATTAGATTGGCAGTTTTCGAACAATCAACTGCGGTTAACAGGTGTGGAAACAAGTCTGGTCTGTCAGGTTGTGTGTAACCTTGGTGACATTATGCCTAAGCCGTCACCCTCGGTTTTCTTCCCAGGAATTCATATCCAGCCGAAGCATTACTGTGGGAATGACTTATTACACTCAGCATGGAATTAAATAGGAAACAGGATTACGACATGGAATAGGATTTGGATTTTTAAAAAAGCGGAAAGATTTCCGCATTGTGATTTAGACTTTTGATTTACGTCCCATATAGAATCTGGTTCCAGCAAGTGTCGGAATAGGATTTCTGGAATGCAAATATATGATTTACTGACTCGTAGTCGGGGTAAAAACGGTAGTTCCATTTGATTATAAAAACAACGTTGACAGTGAGACACTGAAACCAATCTCCTTTACGGCTGGAATGCACATTATTCCTGTGTTTAAAATAGAACACTTCAGCTGGGAAGCCTTCGCTACACTATATCCAGGCTTTAAAAGGGCAAAACTCAAGAATTGTGAATTATAGTCCACTGATCTGAGGCATGTTATTTTCAATGTACTTATTCTTAAATATTCAGTAAATATCACGGAATATGAACGGACAGTGAAAAAGATCTCATTTTGCAAAGTGCATTGCAAGCATACATCACAGTGTAAATACCAACGGCATCTTTACCAGTCGAAGGAGGGTTTCTCGCCACAGTCGAAGGCATCCTGCAGCTCCTTGACCAGATTGGCCTGGCCGGGCAGCCTAAAGAGCCCCTCTTCCCGGAGCCCCCACTGGCGGATGAAGTCCACACACTGCTCCACCAGCATGGGCGCCAGCTTGTTCCCGAAACGCTTCTCATAGCGCACCGTCTCCTCCAGCTTCTGGCCAAAGATCCCTAGAAGATGCACACAAAAAACATAAAGCATTTACCGACGTGTTAAGGACAGAAAACGTGCACACGTGAAAGGTATGGACGCCAAGCTGTCGGGGAACTTGCCGTTATTTCGAGTTTTAAGTGTGATAGCAGAAAGTATTGTCAAAATGAAACATCAAATAGACTGCAGCACCACAACATTTGTTGTTGGTGAGCCCCTAACGTAAGACAAATTTCCATCATGTGATGGACAAAGTTTAAATTTTTCTTGAATTTGAAATAGACCATCATCTGTTTGGCCAATGGTTCTTTGGGGATTCATTCTTATTGAATCACAGAGCAGTAAAGCAAAAGTTTTCAAAGGCTATTGGGAGATCATCCATCAAAACTCCTTCAGCAAAGAAGGAAACGCAAGTTAACAAATCCACTAAAGCCCATGAGACATCAAAGAGAAACGACAGAGGTTCAAATGGTCTGCTTAATTTCTCTCTCTCTCTCTCTCTCTCTCTCTCTCTCTCTCTCTCTCTCTCTCTCTCTCTCTACAGAGTCAGCTCTGCAGCCCAGTGAAGTACAGAATATGTGAAGCCGCACGCAGAGCTTTCGACCCCGCCATTAAATCTCCTAACTTCCTGCCTGGCTTGCCGCTCGCCCTTTGTCTCTGTCCCGCTAGGCCGGGGAAAAGGCTGCTGATTCACATATGAAGGGGACTCATGTGGACGGCGTGCAAGAAGGGATTAAAGCTGCCCTTCCTGGGAGATTTGGATCTGCATAGTTTTACGGTCCGTAGACACAGACACAGCCTGCACGCGCGCACACACACACACACACACACACTCACACACACACACACACACACACACACACACACACACACACACACACACACACACACACACACACACACAAACCCATAATTGGATACCATGTAAGACAGTAGTAGGGAAAACAATGTCTTCATTCATTACCAGATGCAATGCCAATTCATCCTCCATTAACCTTAAAACAAGGGCAATCGCTCACATCTTTTTCTCTCTCCCCAACACATGCACACGCACAGCCACAGACCAACCGGCAGCATCAGTGATAAGGCACACAATCCAACCCCACCAGCAGCAGCACAGCAGCAGTAATACGGCTGCTCTGTTGTAATGAGCCCCCGTTTTCATTAGACACAAGTGGCTGGGTCTCCAGTCGGCCACCTCACAGTGATAAACGACCGTTGGCTTCAGAGCCGCTCATGAATCCGCTTGGCTTGCCCAGCCCTCAGTACTCACCACTTTTGAAGCTGACACAACTTCTAATTTTCCGGTAGACACTTTTGTTAATGAAGCGATGGTAGGCGAGGGCACCGGAGGCCCACGACGTCAACCCTTTCTCCTCCAGCATTTCGCACCCTTTCAAGAAGCCGACTGCAGCGAACCTCCGCCTGACAGTTGTCAGCATCGGAGGATGCCGAAACGAGGGCCGTGGGAAGACGCCGACGTCCCTCGAAAGTGGCAGCGTGCCACGGATTCTGTATTCACTCTCATCTCACTGTGTTTGCGTCTCGGCTGCAGGCAAACATTCCTGTTCCGTGACAAGGCGAGGAGTTGCTTTAATCAGCCTCTTGTAAGACACACAGGTCCACTGATCTTCAGTTTCTCTGTGGTCCATGACCCGGGACGGTAACAAAGGTGAAAACAAAACCAATAGGATCCTGAGCCAATTACATCCCAAACTCAGCTACAAGGTGCTGCAGGTGTGAGTTGAAATAATCAGTGGTAAAGAGCCGAATAGTCACTCCTCCATTCCCTCCGGAGAGACCGAGCGTCCGAAGAAAAAGGAAAGAGGGAATGAAAAGAGATTGCGGATGAAAAACCAGGTCATGAGTCTGGGAATGTTCTTCCCAGGTCACATGAAGCTCTGCATGTGTGGGCGTGGGCGTGAGCGTGTGTGTGTGTGTGTGTGTGTGTGTGGCTGAGGAGGTCTGTTAGAACAAGAGCAGAGAATGTCCTGAGTTCCTCCTGCCAGGCAGTGTGGGCTGCAACCGAGTCCACCTCTCTGACTTTGACCCAACATTACCTCCTCCTTCTCCTCCTCCTGCTCCTCCTCCTGCTGCTTCTCGGGGGCGGCAGTCAGCAGAAGTGACAGGTCTACAACCGAAACCAATTAACAAGCCTCCTTCAACACTCCGAGGCACTGCCCAGGTCCCAACAGAGGGGGGTGGGGTGGGGGGGGGGGGGTGGGGGGTTGGTGGTGGTTGGGGGTGGGGGGACTTGGAAGGGCGAGAGAAAGAGTAAGAGATGGCCAGTTTGAAAGAGTTCAGAAAAAGAGAGAAAGAGACTGGAGAGGAGGAGGAGGAGTAGGTTGCTGAGCTCTATCCCAAACCCCTTCAGAGGGACTTGGCCTGAGGTATTGTATAAAGGTTAGAGCCGGACTGCTCCATTCTTTTCAGTGGTGTCCCCGAGCGCCATGCACTGTTCTATGGGCTCACGGGTCAATCCCCCTGCTGCCAGTTAGTCATTCCTTAGCATATTGGAGTGGTCTCAACCTAAGCCCTATATCAAACATTGAAGCACACTTTCCACTGCAAGAGGGAGAGATGTATTTCCTGTGGCATATCTTTGTTCTCACGAGAGACATAAAGAAACTACTAAAATAGGCATGGTAAGTGTGTTTGGCTTCAGTAAAATGTGACCGCTGTCAAATAATCTCCATATGAACGGACATTTCTCTTTAATGTGTTACTTAGGACAACAGGAAGGTCAACTGAAGCTAATATTAGACAGGGTGGTGTTAATGTAATTATTAGTTATTGCAACAAGTGACACTGCAGCCCAACGCTTCACAGACTGTCACGAGAAGGAGTTGAGACTCAAACGCAGATATCGTGTGAAAGGAGGTATTTTTAATAAAGGAACTCACGAAACAGAGGAAGCAGGTAACAGCATGCAATGCCGACACAAAAAGAACCAGAACATAAATACAAAAGGATGAGCAATAATTAACCAATAAGAAAACGGGGGAAACCTAAACTAGACAAGGGGCAGGTGCAAACAATAATCTAATCAGGCTCAAACGGCCAGGCCGTGACATTGACTGGTTTGATTCATAGAAGCTTTAGGTGAAGAACCACTGCAAGAGTAACTCTAGGCTATGGGCTTAAAAAAAGGAGCATTTTTGAAAAAGATTATTAGCAGTCCTGTGCGAATATGAAATATTGTCAACAACTGAACGCCTACGTTGAACCAATATATATAACCCATATACTATATATATATATATATAATTTCAAATCCACAAACATAAATACTGTTATGATAAAAAATACTTTGAAAACTAAAACAAAAGTTGACGATAAAATCACATTGTGCTTTTCTTGTTGCACCTGGAAATTGAGAAATGACACAAGGTCAAAGGATCCAGCAAGGGAGCAACAGAGAAAGGAACACAGGTGCTGGGAGATCACAAAGTCACTGACCGTCGGAGTAACCCGACACCTGTTAGTGAAGGGTCATGATGTCTGACCTGTCTGAGCACCGTGACCTTTGACCTCATAGGGCAGAGGAGATTACAATGAGAGAGCCACAGAAAAACTTTTATTATAGAAAAAGAATAGGTAGAATGGACATAATATATTGATACAATTAGGGCCGGGGCTTGCTAGATTACGGACCTTCAGCTAACAAATGTGATGTTTTAAAATCAACAACTTTAAAACAACTTGTTTGTTCTGTTGTCTTTGGTTTTAATTGTTAGGGGAATACCTAACATATTCTAAGTGGGGTCTATTTAACAAAGAAAGCATGCTCATTCTACACATCCTAATTTCATGACAAAGAGGTAACTGGCAAATTACATTTCTGAATGCTTATATATGCATACGCTAATCAATCATATACTGTCTCACAGTAAAAAAAAAACGAAGACTAATCATTTACCCGTGCCTTGTATGTACCGGTATGCATACTTTCAAAATGTATTTAGTAGAAAAACTGCTGTGTATAGTAATACTAGTAACTACATCCACCATGTAGCATTCATCACTCAAGTAAGACCACACAAAACTAAGGAAAACACTAAGCAAAACGTTGCTAACGGTATGGCATCGAGTCAAGAGGTTGGAAGTCGTTCCACTATTCCACCCTTACCATGAGTCGCGTTGCCTGAGATCCAGACGGTGAAGCCGCAGCTGCACATTTCCCCGCGGGTCACCTTTCAGCCCCTCAGCCCCATGTTGGTCCAGGCAGGTCAATGGTTAATTCCACATCATAGGGAGAACTCAGTGGAATATGACAGCCAAGCCATGGTGGAGTGGAGCAGTGCTGCTATTCCTGTCCAAACACACCGTGGGCTGGGTTGGAAGGCGCCCGCTCCCTCCCTCTGCCCTTCCCTCCCTCCTCCCTCTCCCTATTGAACGGACCCCAGCTAAAGTTTTAATCACATCTCACGGGCATTGACCGGCTCATCATTCCCGGTGTGTTTCTGCTACTGCAGCAGTAGCATGGAAAATAGAAGGCTTGGAAGACGAGACCTATGTGTGTGTGTGTGTGTGTGTGTGTTGATGCATAGATGTCGTGTCAGCGTGTGTGTGCGTGTGCGTGTGCACGTGTGTGTGTGTGTGTGTGTGTGCGTGTGGCACGGAGCCACAGCCTTCCGGTGGCATTTTTGACGAACGACTCGTCCTTTTGAAGAGCAGTCAACTGCGATCGATGTCAAAACTCCCAGCTCTGAAAACAGCGGGGCCAGCGGAGCCCCCTGTCTATTCACTCTGCCACGGAGGACGGCCAGCCCCGGCTACCACGCTCCCACCCCCGACCCTTCCCGGCTTACACACCACACAGGCCAGTGTCGGGCCAATGCAATCAATAACACAGCCCCAAGCTCCCAGCGGGCTTCAGGGTAATCAACACGTGGGCTTGATGGAGTCAGAAATGACTGAGTGACAAAATTGATCCGGGCTTGATGAGAGCTAAGAACTAGGACACCACCCCGGAATACAGAGAATGTGACTGGGAGCTCCATTACACGGCTTGAGAAATGACTGGTACGCTCGATATCCAGAGTAATCTACTTTAGGACTGCAACAACTTAGCTCGGTTTGTACCAGCAGGAAATAAAGCGTTTTTTCACCGACAGACGGTCAATTTTTTGGGTCGATCAGCATCACGACAAGTAAACAGGTTAAACCCAGTAAAGCACCCTTCAGCAAAAGGTTCTCTTGTCTATTCAGATTCGACATGTTTTTGTCATAACTTCACAAGGCCGCACACTAGACCAGGCTTCTAGATGGTGTAGATTAAAACAGTCAGGATATTTGTTGACGAGATGACTTTTGAAGCGGGACTTGTGGAGTAAATCTTGTGTACTGTGCGTAGAGTAGACTGACCTCCACCAAAGGGTGCCCAGATGACCCTGCGGATGGTCTTCACCCAATCCTCCATGTCATTCTGGGTGCTGGCCATAAGAAGGTAGGTCTCATGGTTGGCTGTCATCCGCTCCCTGTCTCCCCCTGTCAAGACACATGGCACAAGACAAAGCACACTGGTGAAGAAAAATAAGGAAGCATGTATTTCCCCCTCCCCCAATATAATAAAATAAAAGAACTGTTCCACATATTTCAGCGGTTCCAGGCAATACTATTCCGCGCTGCTTTTGAGTCGTGTTCAATTTGTGAAACGGGAAAAAAATTTAATTCAAGGATTTAGAGTCCCAGAAGCACGCTGTGCCGAAGCAATCGCCACCAGAGCCACCCTGAGACCCGAGCCCAAATTTTCACAGACGTGCGAAATGAACAAGGTCTGGCTGTCAGTCGTAACTGGCAGTCCATTAATAACAGCCGTGGTAATTACGGCCAATCTGTGGTCAGTCTGCTCTGCTCCAATGCACCGTAATGATAGGCTGAGTCACTGCCGACAGGTCTCGAATGCAGGAACAGAAGGTGTAAAATACACATACACACACACCTACTTACCGCACTAGGCACTACAGGTACAGACAGACATAAATGTAAACAGCAGATCTAAAGCGTGGATTTGCAGGTAGTTGAGGAACATAGCTGAGTTTGAGCCATTAACGCTTTTAACACACCTGAGGTGAGAGGAAAAAAGACTACTTTCCTTACGTCTTTTAACCAGAACACATGGACACATACCAGATCATTGAAGCATGGCAGGGTCTGACCCAAATACATTTTTAATAACCTAGTAACCTGATAAGATCACGATAAAGACAACACATAATGTTTGACCTGCACAAAGTTTTCATCTCATCTTGATGAGGCCAAACATGATCAATTCGTCACTAATAGTAGGTGGGGCAGAAGAGAAATGGCTTGTCTTTAAGCCCTGTCTCCCTTTTCACGAAACTGGTCTGGGTAGTCTGATCAGGGCAATGGACAGTCACCACAAGCACTCTATTGATACTTGATACACAAAGGGTAGATGTACGAGAGAGACCGAAGGGAGGGGGCCTTCAGTTGGCCATGACACTAGAGCATCACCATGACAACCGCACCTGCTCATGTTCAGTTCTGGTAACAAAACAAAAAACTCCCTTTTATAACTCCAATAATAAAAATATGGAAGCTCAGCGCACCTTCTTAAGATACCGAGGTCGGTCCTCCAACATTCGGAGTCGTGATGAAGCGTGGGAGGAGATAAAACATTCTCGCTAATAACGGGGATACGACTTGGCACAGAGAGACTCAATTATTCATGCCTGCCTCTCGTTGCTTGCCCTCTCTGCCCCCCTCTCTACTGCTCCTCTGGGGATCATGCCCCTTCATTCAGGTCCCTGAAGTGATTGGCTTTTCAGCCATTAAAAGCATATTCATTCAACAAGACGCAGATCAAAGATGTTTACAGTCTGAGTAATGACGCAAGGTCATTGCAGTTAACAATGAGGGCAGGGCCAAAGGGTTCAAAACTGGTTTGAGGATATACAGCATATTGTAACAGCTGTGTACATCTAAAGGTAATTCAATCAGACAGCTTTTTGAACTGATCAAATCCTGCTTGTATATTTGTGTTGTCTAAGTTGGTTATGAGACGTTAATGTTGATAGTTTGAAGGGCTTTGTCACACCCTGCCAGTCAGTGGTGCCACACACTGCACTTGTGTTTCATTAAGGAGTCAGCCTCTCAATGGGGGGTCTAGTTTAGGGTTTAGGGGTGAGGAGACAAGAGCTCCACCATAGGGGTCTGGGGCTTGTCAAAGAAATATTTGTTCAGAGGCCATCTGCTACTGTCATGTCCCACACACACACTCTCTCTCTCTCTCTCTCTCTCTCTCTCTCTCTCTCTCTCTCTCTCTCTCTCTCTCTCTCTCTCTCTCTCTCTCTCTCTCTCTCTCTCTCTCTCTCTCTCTCTCTCTCTCTCTCTCTCTCTCTCTCTCTCTCTCTCTCTCTCTCTCTCTCTCTCTCTCTCTCTCTCTCTCTCTCTCACACACACAGAGGAGAAGTAAGTGACGGAGGAAAAACAAGACACAAATACTAGTTGGGCTGACTGATGCACTTCTGCTGATCTGTTTGCAGAGGCAGGACTCGTATGTAAACACTGACCAGGGCACCAGTTCATGACAAAGGATTAGACTGTCTGTGTGGGTGAGCGGTAGAAAAGTTACATCGGGTTGTATACCGGGAGTCCAGTAGGCAACAGCAAAGACACATCTGTGAAGTACATTATTTACATTGTAGGTATCCAGGAGTCAAACCAGTAAGGTCATCTCTAGAGGGAAACTGGAGCTCACACGAGTGGGCTTGATTCATAACAACTTTACCCCTCATTTTACGCCATTCACTCGCATACACTTCAATCATGGATAAGAGCATTATTTAGAGGGTTTTTCCTTTTTCTTTCTGTACTTAAATAAATGAGTGCAGGGCTCGAACAAGGCTAACAACGTGTTTTAACGGCCAACTAGAACATAGGGTTGAGAGGTCAAATGCCATCGGAGGAAAACAGGCTAAAAATGGAGATGCTTTCTATGTTGAGTGTTACTCTGACAGATTTATTTTCTCTCAGGCCGAGACAGCGATTGTGAAATCTTGTTAGCTTACAACATATGTTGGTGTTTAGACAGTGAGGTATGCAGCAAGCTGGATTCACAAACACCAGTGCACTCGATGCTAAAACTCCCCCGCTCCCACCCCCAAAAATACAAGTAGCCAAAACATCATCCTTAAGAGCATGAATCTAAACACGAAGTTTACTCGCTGACTACTTTGTCAATAAGAGCATTTCCCTCTGCTTGGAGTATGCCGTCCAGGCCAATGTTTAAGGAACAGGAAGGAACCCAATAACCTGTATCCTACATGAACACTTGTTGCTCTCAGGTAGCACCAGGTGCTGGGTTTAAATGACCAGTTGGCGTTTAAACTGACAGGCTAGACTGCTGCTATCAACAAGGGGTCATCTAAATCCTTACCATCCAATGCGCATGCAAGTGCGCCTGCTTGCTCGTTATGAAACGTTCGATATTTGACACCATCCAATTAAATTGCTTCTGTAATAAACCATAATCACCGCCGACAAACAACAGAGTGTTGGATTGTTCCATAAACCTGCAGGTTATCTCAGGCAGTGAGTCCAGCTGGCCAGGCCTGCTTCAAACTTGACAGGTTTGTCTGGGTTACTGCGAGACCATGGTTGGGATTGATCTCCCTTTAACAAGAACAATGAGCCCCCCCCCTCCCCACCTACCCCAACTCTTAATTGTCTTCTTTTATCTATCAATTTGTTATTGCTTCACGACATGCTCTGACTCACATCCATACCCTTCCTTCTCCTCCTCTGAACGACCCCCCCCCCCAAGGTGTCCTTCACCTCAATTGCACCATACGCCCACTCATCTGTCATCTGTACTTTTGCAATGGTAAAGCAAGGCACTTTTCATAAAAGTGTCTTCAAACATTAGATGCACCTTTGCAGAACTGTTGTCACAGCATAGCTGTCCCGGCTTTGTCAACAATGTTCACATGACCAATACATGAAGCTCTACGTCACACACGACCAAGACACTTGTACACACCCACACACACCCGCGCGCGCGCGCAGCCAACACATTCACACACGCGCCCGCGCACGCACGCTTGTGCACACACACACACACACACACACACACACACCAACATAAACCAGCTATAGTTAGGCTATCACACATAACGCATGCAAGCTTTAAAAAAAATACTTATAGGCTAATGCCTTATTCTTTTCAAGACTATGTTTGAGTAAAACTCAAACTTAAAAGAACCTGCATTGACGTCATTATTCGATTTGAATCGGTAGCATATTAATCAACAGCTACGCGAAGCAAAGTTAAACAACCAAAGTAGCCAAACGAGATTATAAAATTAAACGAACTAACCCGTCAATTTGCAGTTCAATCGTCTTGGAAGCTATACAGTGCAGTTTGCCATTCGGTGAGATGTCCGACCTTTTCCGCTTTAAAAACCGCAAACTACTTCGGAATTATTTCAACAAATCAAACAGGACTCCTCCGCATCCGCGGTTCATGCCTCCCTAACCGGCTGACAGACAATGGACTTAAACCGTTTCCCTCCCCTTCGCGAAGCTCTCACTGTGCTGTTGGAGAGAAGGGAGAGAGAACGAGAGAGAGAGTGAAAAAGAGAGAGATAGAGAGAGAGAGAGAGAGAGAGAGAGAGAGAGAGAGAGAGAGAGAGAGTGTGTGTAGCTTCCTTTGGCTTTACCACCTGACAGGTGCACTGATTTCGCGAGCTATTCCTGTTATTTATTTTTGCTGAATGCTTCCATGAAACATGCGTGTTTTTTTTGCCACTGATTAAAAATGCATTTTTCTCAATCTCTTCCTTTCTCTTTCTGTATCAAAAATACAACCACACACACACACACACACACACACACACACACACACACACACACACACACACACACACACACACACACACACAGTCTGACCCGGTGATTGCATGTCCATATATGTAGAACATCCGTAACATGTCCTGTTGTCCACACACGTAGCTCCTCTATACTTATCCTCTCTCTCAGGATTTCCTTAATCTCTGAACTCTCTTTAAAAGGAAGTTTCTGTTGATTACGAACCCTTTAGTCTGACACTACTGAGGAGAACATCCCATTCTCTCCTCATATTAGCTCCTCTCCTCTCCACTGCTGGCTCCCTACAAAGGGGCTTTTAAGTAACACATCAACTGGCCCGAGTCAGTGTAATTACAATTTAAAAGGAGATGGGGGGTATGGAAACGAGAAAAAGAAAAGGCTCAATGAGTCCGCCTCGGACATATAGCTCGACTTCATTAGACTTCTGAGTGGAAGGCTCAAGAGGACTTCCAGAACAATTCCACAGACATCAATTTGTCACACCCATGTTGAGCGGCCGTGTAGACTTAACAGGGAAGATATTGACATTCCAAGCAGTCAGTCACCTTATCTACATAGTAATGTGTGTGTGTGTGTGTGTGTGTGTGTGTACATAAGCTATGTCGAGGGCCAATTTGGTATGCGACTGCTTCATACAGACAATGGGCAAGTCTCCTGCCTGAACGCATTGTGAGGAATGATTGTCACGCAAACTTATTGCGATTTCCCAAGTGTCCTAGGAGGGCTTTTGTCCTTATTTAAAATCAGACAGCCCTGCAGCATTGTGTAGCTTCCAGTCCCACAGAATGGATTCCCCCTATTTCTGTTACTCTCCAGAAGCCCTTAAACAAGCATGCCGGATTATACTGCATACCATTGATGTCACACTCGTGCACGTATAACACACGCCTGTGCGCGCACGCGCGCGCACACACACACACACACACACACACACACACACACACACACACACACATACAAACACTCTGTCCCTTCTGCTATTTCCTGTTGATACTCCCACTCTTGGACAGTGGTTTGGTTTGTCAGAATGGTTTATTCTAAGGGTTCAAAGGTTATTTGTGCTCAGCTAACCGTGGATCTCTTAGTCCAAACCTCTGGAGTCAATACAATGGGCTATATTTACACACATACTTTGATATTAGTGGTATTATGGATTGAATTTGAATTTTACATGCTCCCATTTTTTGCTAAAAGTCTTGTGTTATGTACATTTGTGAGTAACTTTTTATGTGCTCTTTTTTTAGGACCAGTTCTCTCTGGCAAAAAAAGAGTCTGAATCTCAATGAGACTAACCTGGTAAAATAAAGGTGAAATAAAATGTTTTAAAATAAAATAAAAATCCTCTGTGAAAAATTGTGTTCACACTGTATTTCCCATAGAAGACTGCACAATGTACACACATTCGTATGGGGTTCAGAGGGCTGCAGAATAACCAAAGCTGGTCCTTACACAGCCCTTCTCCCCATAAGGTCCATTCTATGTGGTGCTGGGGTGATAGTGGGAGAGGCTGGGCATTTACATGGTGCTTCTCAGTGGGCTGTGAGCAGAGGGAAGGGGAACAGCAGGCAGAATATCATCCTTGCATCCCCACATCTCTCCCCGGGCTCTTTCAAATGAATGGCTGATCTGAATAATGTGTTCAGCAGAGAGTTGCAGCAGGACAACAATAGCACCGCAACAGACTGCAGAGAGAGAGAGAGAGAGAGAGAGAGAGAGAGAGAGAGAGAGAGAGAGAGAGAGAGAGAGAGAGGGAGAGCGGGAGAGAGAGAGAGAGAGAGAGAGAGTGTGTGTGTGAGAGAGCGAGAGCGAGATAAAGGGTGAGAGAGCGAGAAAGCGATAAGGGTGAGAGAATACAGAGGGTTGACACAGGGCCAAAACCCCACACTATCTTGCTGATTTGAACATCTAAGTATGCCTTTGCTGTTTCCTGGATGGCTGTACTGCCGAATGGGCACCGGCAGCATGTAATAAACCACCCTGTCAGTACAGCACAACAGGTTTCTGAGGATGCACCCACTGCCATTTGCACCTACATACATTACGGAACTAAAGCTCTTCCCCATGCACAGGGGATAGAAACAAAAGGAGAACACAACCAATAGCTCTTGAATATGCAATGCAGCCTGGCAACAAACTTTGACAGTAAGTCAACCACATATATTACTGTGAGGTAAGTCATGGCTGATTTGAAGGAAGAGATGATGTGGGTAGATTGGAAATATTTGTAATCTCCCTTTATCCCCCCCCCCCCCCTCTCTCTTTCTCTATCTCTCTCTTTCTCTTTCTCTCTCTTTTCCCATATATGTATAGAGTCAGGGTTTATGCAGGCAGTTCTTTGTCATAGTAAATGTGGTAATGTATCATGGTCACTATCCCTTTGGTCCTAATGAGACTTAATCAGTAGTCCTATATCAACATTTTCCTTTGCCGTTGTGGCCCTTGTAAAACTTATTTGAAAAGAACTAATAAACAACATGTGGTTGACAATACTGAAACATAATATTACCTTTGGGTCCATTTACATAGTTATTTGACAGGGCAGAAATGACTAATAGTCCTCTCGTTGATACATCTATATAGTATGGCTTGTGGACAGCTTTTGAATTGATCGAACCTACTGGAGCAGCAACACATATTATAAACTGCATTAATTACAGAGAAGATGGAGCAGCCAACTGGCTCACAGCAACACAGTCTGTAGAGACACAGCTAATGCACGAGAGAGTGCCAAATGCACTGTGGGAGATGTAGTGAATTATAGCCTAAATGGTCTACATATTATCATGCGCTATAGAATGGCTTTTGTGGAAAATTGGTTCGCTGCTAGCCCTGCTGCGCTCTGCGGTAGTCCCATTGTCATTATTGCCATTTTAAATCATTAACTAAAAGTTACATTAAAACAGCCTCATTGCGGTTGATCTATGTAAAGGTAGGTACAAATAATCAAATGTATTTCAAATAATGACTCATGCATAGTGAGGCCTGTAGACTGTGGGGACAAAAGTTGAAGTTGATTGTTTGGAGTGCCTTTATTTCTGCCAGTCATCCACCTGTGAGATGCCCAGAAAGCACAGCATTGTCTCCTGGCCTCTCCAATCAAGATATACATCCATCATTGATGAAACCCCAGAGCCAAAACATCAGACAGAGTAAAGACAGAGAATCCAAACGCCGCCAGACAGACAGACAGACAGACAGACAGACAGACAGACAGACGCTCACATGCCATAAAAAAGCCTCCAAAAATATAATCAGTCACCAAAAACGATACAGGTTCATACGAACCGCAATTGATTAAAAGGTGAATTTATAAGAAAACAATACTACGCTAGATTAGAGTTGACCCTTGTAGGTGAAAGGCAGTTGAGGCCTGGGAGCTCTGAGCTGCTTTCCTGCGTTCAGCTCATCCAGCTGATGAGACCGGAGCTGCCACTCCGTCTCCAGGGAGACCATCGATCGTGGGGGTTGTGGGTCAGACCCCTCCAATGAGACCTGTCGAGGCAGGTGGAGAGGCGTTGCAGAAGAGGGCCGTCGACACGGCATAGGCGTTGTACTCCTGAAACCGACAGCTGTGACAGCCGACAGCTGTGACTGCCCAGATCCGTCACCCCCCCCCCCCCCTTCCACCAACCCCCACCCTCACCACCACCACCGGCGAGAAAACGATTCCCGGTTCTACACACGCCGGCGAACCTTCATCGCCCCGTCTACAGCATGTCAGACAGTATCTCATGCTTCAGAGAGCAGATCTTTCAGGCTCTGGGATCAAAGTGAACAGATAAACTTCAAAACTTTGAAGGTCACTTTTTCGGCGTGTGCTACTAACTCTGAATTTCACTTTATATATAAAAAATGAGCTTTTAGTAAAGAGAAACCTATTGGAAATCACTTTTCCAGAGCAAGCAATGACCATGCAACAATATCTGACACACACTATCAGCAAGAAGACGCTGCTGACTGCAGGGTTCATTCAAATCAATAAGTCACAGGAACAAATCGATCAATGGAGCATTATCAGCAAGCACAGCACATCTAAGCCAAAGCCCGACTGTGTTGGCCACCAGCTACTTATTAGCCTCAGAAGGTTCATAATTAAAAAGCGATGCAGTTTACACCAGTACCCTGGTTGGTGACACACAGTACTGCAGTGAGACAGCTCGGGCCACTGACCTTAGTAATAACAAGGCGGACAACTACCGGAGCAGCCCGTCTAATGACGAGGTTCACACCAGGTGGGAACCACGAAAAAGCCTCTAGACTGAGCCCTAATTGGCTGGAAATACCTGGAAGTCCAAAAAAAAAGGCTGTGTCGCCTTGTATGGGGGCTTAAACCTAATCTTCTCTCAGTCTAAACAATAGGGTGGGCCTAGACATCTGTGCGGATTGTGTTTATGACATACCGTTGCATTCTTTCCTACTGCGGCGCCAAACAAAATGGCTGCTTTCTGTTTGACTCTAAGGTCTAACTTGTTTATGAGAATGAATAAGTGTGCTGCCATGTCCTCTCCTCGGCGCAGCAGTGGGAGCTGTGCTCGCTCGAATTCACACTGGAAATCGAAATGTGGGAACCATGCACAGGGAAACATAAATTATACCTGAAGACTTTGATGGCCATGGTGCTGGCCAAGTATGGAGGAAGCAGCCAGCTTTGGTCCGGAAAGCAGACACAATTCAGACACTGGCTCAACTTTGTTTGCTTTGAATGAGCTAACCATATGTCATACTTCCTCAGGTGCAGAACACATACAGTCATGATTCAGCCTAAGCCACTGTGTACGTGTGCATGTGTGTGTGTGTGTGTAAGAGAGGGAGAGAGAGAGAGAGAGAGAGAGAGAGAGAGAGAGAGAGAGAGAGAGAGAGAGAGAGAGAGAGAGAGAGAGAGAGAGAGAGAGAGAGGGTTGACAGTCTGCAAATACATTTAAATCTGTGTGTGTGTGTGCATGTGAGTGAGACATAGAGAAACCGTGTACAGTTTCTCTCTCTCTTTTTCTCTCTCTCTTTCTGTGTTTCTATGTGTGTGTTCATGGGTGTGTGCCCACCCCACATCTGTTCCCATGTGTAAGCCCACAGTCCTCGGCTTAAACAGCCTCTCTCTGTTTGCATGTAAGCAGGGGCAACTTGAGATTCAATATTGTATCTAATGATAGGCTGGGAACTTCTCAGAAGTGTCATAAATACCTGCAGTCCTTCAAGCTCAGGAAGTCACACTGCAGGAGAGCCGGGGACTATCTACTCTGGTCAATAGTAACAGGAAACATTCAGGGTAACAGGAGTAAACCATTCCCTAATGGGGCATTGTAATGTATCATGCATTTTGAATTCAAGGGGCTGCACACTTTGACATATGGCTGCATCAAAGGTGTGGAGTGTTGTCATTAAAAACTGAAGTTCTGATTCCTTCCTAGCTTGGATTTCAAATAAGGCCAGAGTTCACAGATTATGTTTTGACTCATTGTCCCTCACCGTCCACGTTGTCCCACCCGAGTGATTCAGTAAATGCAGTAGCATTCACTAAAGACGCATTGGCAGCCTGCCCAGATATACAAGGAAACACAACGGCTTTGCACGGACCTTTTTACCCAGGTCTCCTGAAAAATACAAATCAAAAGAACGTGTTTGCAAGTAGAAGACAATCACCATGTCTGGTTTAGGCTGCATTAGTGCATTAGTCACTGGCAGCATGTCAATGTTAAGCCAACAGCAGGCCTGAGCAAGCCAAACGACCCCACACCGTTAACGCTTTTACCTGAGTGTGAAGACCGAAAATCCGATAGTCCATACTGTGGTAAGCTATGAACTGTCTGCTGCACCACCTCCATGGTCCCCCTCACAGTCCTCACTCCCGCAACCCAGAGAAGAGGACTCTTGAGTTGGATACCGAGTCCTGTTCGCCTGGTTGCTCTGCAGGACTGAGTACTGCCCTGGAGCTTTTTAACGTAGTAGTTTCCAGGCTCTGTGTGAGTGAGTGAGCACAGCTGAGACGTGTGAGAGAGAGAGGGGGTGGGGATGGGGGTGGGGAGCAGGGAGGGGTGTAAGGAGAGCTTCACTGAACACACACACTAAAACACACATCCACACACACACTCACACACACAAATAGAACAATAGGTAGAGGTCTCACACTGAAGGCCCCACTTTAAAGAGCCTGTAGGGTTTGTCCTTGAGGCCATTATGCTGGCTCCTCAAAACAGACGTGCAATCCTCCACTCACATTTGGATCTCTCGGGAAACTCCTTTGTGGGGTCTATGTCGTGTCATATTTGCTGGCTGAGAGGGAAAGTTATCGCTAATAAAACCAAACAAGGTCCAGCATAAGATTTCAAAAGTAAGAGACAGGCCGGTTAAAATGAACGAGGACCAACCGTAAACTTTAAAGACGGTTCGAATACATGTTCCATTCGCAAGTCGTGCATACGGTCTAACCTTTCATTCATTTGTAGCTTCAGTGTTTCATTAACGGACCGAGTGTTAACCCAATATAGAAGAGCAATTGGGAAATGAGGCAGAGGAAGAGGAAGAGGAAGAGGAGGGGGAAGACTCGTGTCTCTAATGGACTGTTTGAACAGGAGGAAAGGGGGTGGTTGGCTACGCTGACTCAGGTAAAACATGAATGGCCGTAAGAACACGAGCGCATTGTTTGTTCTCCTGCTCTAGGGGGCTTTGCCGTGGCTCGCTGTGACAATGCCCTTTGACGGAGCCAACCTCCGACGACGACAACGACAAGCTCAAAGGTGAACAGTCCTCTGTTTGTTTGGCCCCACATAATTAGTTGAAAAGGAACACATCATGGAACAAGTCAAACAAATTCAGCCCGGATGTGAACCCGGATACCTCCGCTGAGGACGAGGACATGCATGTTGGGAGGAAACATGTCACCCAAACGCAGTCATAATGATATCCAGAGTTATGAGAAAGGACAACAACAAGCATTGGGCAGAATTATGTTCTGATTCAAATGCTGTAGACTGGTATTACTTGATGTCATTTGAATTTGCATTTCCTAAAAGAAACGGACCCTATTTACTTTCTAAAAGTACTTTACCTAGTAAAACAGTGTCCAAATAATCACTTTAAAAATACAAGTTAGTTTGAAATCCCAGATGGCAAATTGAATTGAATCACTGGCAAATGCTTCTGTTCAGTGACTTGTTCTGTATACAACATTCAGAGAGCTATATGATCTGAAATCATGGTCCTCTTTCTTTCTCTTAACTCCAACTACCCGCAGGACCGCCCCGCCTCACCAACCCC
The DNA here is from genome assembly GCA_017639675.1 of Aplochiton taeniatus. NCBI lineage: Eukaryota > Metazoa > Chordata > Actinopteri > Galaxiiformes > Galaxiidae > Aplochiton > Aplochiton taeniatus. Next base: position 8,558,481 of record CM030172.1, read on the forward strand.
CACTCTCCCTGGCTACACCAGCACAGGTTGTCCCGGCCGTCAGAGATGTGCTAAGTTAGGGATAGTTGCTAGGTGGGCCAGGGGCAGGTGGAGGAGGCACAGCCTGATTCTGTTATATTAGGTGTTGATTTAGACCATGTCGTCCTCCAACGTATCTATGGAGCGTGTTCAGTTACACCTGACCCCCCCCCCCCCCCCACACACACACACACACACACACCCCACCACCACCACCATCCACACCAACCCCCCTCCAGTAAGGCCTGGTCCGCTAAACAGCTCAAGTTGAATGTATGGGGCCATCGCTGCGGAGGTCCACTTCCTTGTCAACAGACTGTTAGTTTGAATTTGGACACCCAGACACCGGGGCCTCAGGCCCCATCCCCTTTTAAAAACTACAATCCACAATTGACCCGTGATGCCATGGCTACGCCAGCCCTTTCACATGGGGGGTTATTGTTTACATGTAACTGATAGCGAAACGGTGGGCGAAGTAGCTAAGCAGACATATCACCGGATTGTTCAACTCTCTATGGGCCTCCCGGTATGTCAACAGAGACACTCTCTGTCTGTGTCTGGAGGCCCACTGTGTTTCCCAATACATTTGACCCCCAGAGATAAGGAAAACTATGGTGCCTTTGTATTTGAGAAAAGGTTTCTACCTTAAGGGACCTCTTTGACCGTATCAGAACTAGCCACAGGAACTAGCCGAGACGCTGAGCCTGTTAAAACATTTCAGTACCTGGTCAGCAAATCGGTGAAACCATTATGTGAGAAACTCTACTCTTAGCCCAAGGTTATTGTATCTCATTGGCCATAGAGCTCTGAGGGAGAGTGTGTGTGTGTGTGTGTGTGTGTGTGTGGGGGGGGGGGGGGGGGGGGGGGGGGCAGTGAAAGAGAATGAATGGCATAGGTCAGGTCAAAGTTCACTCCACTGCCCCTCTCAGACACCCTATAGGGAGAGGGGAGCCATTACATCAGTCAGGGGAGAACAATGTTCCGATGCACCTGGGCTAACAGGATAACATGACACCACTTAGAACGTGACAATAGGCTGCTGTCACAAAGAAAGGGATTATCTGTGGAGGTAACCTGGTGAACAAGTGTAATTACACGCTGTTTCTAAAACATAAATAAACTTCACCGTGAATTCTCCGCATGACTGACTGAAAGTTTTTTGCATGCCAATGTGGTTTGTCGTATACTTCTGACCAAGTCCAACTGCAGCAGGTCAGCCAGTCCATTCAGTGAGGTCACTGCGCTGTCACAGAGCCAAGTGACTCTGTTCTCGTTTCACGGCCCCCTAAATAAAGACCATGCCGGTGTGTTCTGCCAGGGCGGCTGAAAATACACCATTATGCAAACTGGGGAATCAATTTTCAACTGTAGGAAATGGAAACATGGCAACCCAAACTACTCCAGGGTTACAGTGCTCGAATTGGAACAGAAGCTGGGGCAGCAGCATTAAGACGTGGGTGATTGTGTTACCGGTGGAAATAGGACCCATTTGGACCGTACATCAGTAAAGAAAAATTGCTTCTATTATAGGCCTAATAGGTTGGAAAATTGTACCAGGGAACAGTTAAAACGAACCGTAGAAAGACCACAGGTCTGAAATATTACACATATAACGCCACTCGCTTTGCAACTTATTAGAGACCGCAAACATTGTGTCCAATCCCGTTTAAGTCCGTGTGAGTGTCGCGGTGTAGGTTCACGGCTCAAGATGGCAGAGGAGTCTCATTCCTAGCATAGCAACACGATGTACCGTCGGCTGTCGCTAAGGTCTGTCTGAATGCCAAGGTCCTCGGTAGTGCACCACAAAGCCCGGGGACGACTTCATCGGCCCCTGACAGGGATTAAGAGCCCATTAAGACATTCGGAGTGTTGAGTTTTTGTGAGGACCAGCAGCTGTTGTCACTTGAACACTTGCACGCAACGCCGCCGCCACCGCCGCGAATAAAAAGCACGAAGTGGGCAGGGGAAGGCAGCGGGTGACATCACTGATACCATGGAGGTTTTTAGCCAGGAGGGAGGAAACTTCTGGAAAGGGATAAGATGTAATTGCATACACAGCAGTCCAGTGGAGTGATGATAGACCGGAGGAAATACCTCCGTGTTGGTACGACTTCAAAACCGCCATCAGTTTCCCTTTTTACTCCTGCCAGCTTGTATGTAATCCGTGCATGCTCTCATGACTGTGGCTCATAGTATCCTCGGTGACCTGAAGGGGGTCTGCATTGCACTCTTATCACCTTCAAAGCCGCAGTAAATTCAGTGGGCCTTCAGGCCCAAACTCAATGCAGGGCATTCGCAGTATGGATTAGCACAGTTCAGTTTGATTTCAGTTAAATTCAGCTCAGTTCAGTTCATTTGAATTAAGTTTAGCTCAGTTCCGTTCAATTCAGTTTAGTTCAGTTCCATTCAATTCAGTTTAGTTCAGTTCCATTCAATTCAGTTTAGTTCAGTTCCGTTCAATTCAGTTTAGTTCAGTTCCATTCAATTCAGTTTAGTTCAGTTCAATTCAATTCAGTTTAGTTCAGTTCCATTCAATTCAGTTTAGTTCAGTTAATTTCAATTCAGTTTAGTTCAGTTCAGCACTTCTTTTCTGAGGCCAGAGGAGCTTTCATAAAAAGACAGTGTGACTTTCTTCACCTCCACAGCTTAAACACGTCGAGGAGATGAACACCACATGAATGCCTATAAAACAAAACTCAATCTCACTTACGTGCTAAACAGAGATGTCTTCTCCTGCAATCTGTCACGGAGACTAAGCATAAGGTGGTGTTTAATTTGCACCTTGTCACAGAGGACCTTGATTGAGCTCGGAGTAATCATTTTTCTCTCACACTTTGGGTTAGCTGCTGCAGAGGCTGCTATGAAGGGGGCTCGGTTAGAAGTGATTTAAGAAACTTCCATCGTTGCCTCATGGCTTACGCCGTGTGTGTGCGTGTGTGTGTGTGTGTGTGTGTGTGTGTGTGTGTGTGTGTGTATGTGTGTGTGATGGGAGCCTTGTGTGTCTCAACACGGTGACAGATCACCCTCCAGAGCAGTTTGCCGTGCACCCAGTGCCACTCCACTGTAAATCTCCATGGCCCGGATGCCAGCAGGCCCTCATACAGGTGATGGAGCACATTCTGTAAGCCCAGACGATAAATCCACCCCTTAGTTTGGCTCCTCTCCTGATGACGGTGGTGCTTTGGACTCCAGGAGGCTCAGTGATGCAGAAAGGGGGCGGCCACAGCCTTGTGCCCCATACACAAACATAGAATCACACACACACACACACACACACACACACACACACACACACACACACACACACACACACACACACACACACACACACACACACACACACACACACACACACAGTATCCTCAAGCTAGCCGCTGCAGCTACTTAACCTTTTGTTTTAATCACACTCACTGAATGGGGAGTTTTCCATTAAGTAGCAGTATGGATTAAAACACAAAACAGATCTCGTGCTGGAACAGAGAGCATGCTATATAGTTGATGAGAATCCCCCGGACAATTTCAACTGCAGTGAGAGCTCCTTTTTTTTTTTACAGTCCCACGTGTTAACTGTAGCTTATCCACCTAAATCCCCTTTCTCTATCTGTGAAGCCATTTCTGCTCCACCAGGCATTTGAAGTCTATTTTCTATTTTATTTTAAACACAGTAACCTACAGCAACATACTCTACATGACGACTACATGCTTTACTAGATTGACTAAATCTATGGCAAGCCAAATGATAATTTAGAGATATCGCTAAGTGATTTCAGGATATCTTTAGATATTTAAAGATATCTCCAAATAATTGAAGATATCTTCAAATATTTAAAGATATCTCTTAATAATTATTTTAAGATCTTTAAAATATTTAGTGATATCTTAAAATGGTTTGAAGAAATCTTGAAATATGATATAAAATAAGATATCTGTCATACATTTCAAGATGCCTCCGACAAGATACCTTTAAGATATTGTTTAATCATTTAGAGATATCTCTAAATGATTATTTGGCTTATGAACATGAAGTAATTTAGAGATATCTTTAAATGGTTTGAAGATATCTCTGAATGAAAGAGAAGTGATTTAGAAACATCTCTAAATGATTGGAAGATATCTTTTAAATGATTTCAAGATATCTTTAATTGATTTGCAGATATCTTTAAATCATTAGATAGTAGATATCTTAAAAAGGACTTTAGTGAAATGTCTCAAAACGATTTAAAGATATCTGAATTTCAAATAAAGATATCTGTAAACTATTTAGAGATCTCTTTAAATACTTTAAGATATCTTTAAATGATGATTTGGCTTGCCATACTAAATGGCATTGTATTGTACCTGTACCTCCTACACATAAAAAGTTTCACACATTTTTTAAACGAACAAACCACCAGACACCGCTAAGAAAATCAGGTGTGGCCACGAGCCCTCCGGTGTTTCACACACAAACTAGAAGTCTACCCCAGTCAGAGGCGTTCATTTGGCCTAGCACCTGTTGCTGTTCTCCCTAATGTCACCTAAGGCCATTCATCTTTACAGCCCCAGCCTGGAGGCGAGATGCACACCTGCAAAGCCCTCAGCCCTAATTAGTGGGCTGAGTCAGTCTGGCTTTTGGGGAAGGCCTTTGAACTCCTGAGAAGAGGTTCGATACTGCTGTCGGATTAGTTGGGGCCGTGATGGCTGAGGTGGAAATAACTCGTTGTTTGTCTTTTCTCAACCCCCCCCCCCCCCCACAAAGAAAATATGCTTGTTTCACTTTACGGTTGCATTTGGCTTTATCGATTTTAGTGTTGAAGAGGATGGGGGTTGGTCTGCTTTGAATTACAGTTTGTTTTTTAACTGCAGAAATATGGTTGAAAGACAATTTCAGTTCAGAAGCTGAATAATAAGGGCAGGTAGACAATGTCCGCAGCTACGAAATGCTTTTATTTGTAACTCACACTGTCTCCCATTCTCATTTGTATTCAAATATGCGTTTTTAATATCCCCGAGTAAAGTTGAGTGGTGCAGAATGCATAGAAAAAAAGAGAGAAAAAAAATAACCTTTATATCTCATCACCATATTTTCATTTGTATATTTTGCTGGCCTACTAGGAAGGAAGTCTGGGACTAGGAAAAAAATCTGATCTGGACTGGTTGAGGCGCTCCTCTGTTAGTCACAACCTTCCTTTTGGATGTACGGCTCAAACACACCTCTCTAGCCTTGCTGTGTGTGCACTAAGTTGCTAGGAACATGTGAGCACTTAGCATATGTGTTTGCATGTCAGCCCCATGGTCCGAGACTTTACATTGCAGCCCCATGCTGTGACACCCGCCCCGTCAACACACACGGTTATTTGGACAGCGTTGGTCAGCTTGGACCAGATAAGCTTGTTTTGCTTTGGCGTTCGCAGCAGTCCTGTCCGCCTTGTCGCCTCAAATTTGCATTGTTTTCTCGGACAAAGCTGCTGTCCACAGCGCTGGCTGCCTGGCAGGAAAACACACCCACAGTCTGAAGGCCACATCTGTGGCACAATATAAGGTACAATAGGGTACCCAACTGGAGTGACTAGAATTTGGTGGCATTGAGATTGTGTGTGTGTGTGTGTGTGTGTGTGTGTGTGTGTGTGTGTGTGTGTGTGTGTATGTGTGTAAGAAGACTCTCCCCTATTAAGACCACCGCCATTCACTTGCCTTAAAATCCATAACGATATCAGATCCTGTCGTGTCAGGTCAGAACAGCTTAGGTGATGTCCTCATGTATAAGGTAGACCATAAATTGTATTCCCACAGAAACCCATGACGTCAGTGGCAGAGCATTAGCCTGATAACATTAAGAGATGGAGACCATCTTTAGCGTTTCCCTCTATGACCACCTGACCCCCCAGCCACTTGATTCATCCCAACGTTTTTTTGTGTAGGGTTACTGTTACTCTCTCTTCACTCGTACCCCACCCCCCACCCCCCCATCCCACCCCCCACACTTTAGATTCCTGCCTGGGAACACCACTCCCTGGATGGATTTACAGACCGCTTGGGAGCAGGGAATCTAGTAACCTTTTAGGCTTCCTGAAGGACCCAGCTAAGTGAAATGTGACCCCCCACACCCCCACCCCCACCCCTTGAGAATGTTGTCTTTAGAAAAACATATTTTCACCTTCCCTGCCAGGATTATTTTAAAGCTACAAGTTACGACTTTCCTATATATCACTTCAAAACGTCTCAGGAACTTGACCTCAATTCCTCAGTCATGTATATGATGAAAACTATGTCCAGAAGTGTTAGTTACCATAGTAACATTGTAGCCCCATTTTGTTTAGGTAACAGCATTGTTGAAAAAGTTTCCAATCGTGCAATATTAACACCTTTGGACAAAAAAAAACCCCACATGATACTTCTTTACCTGCCATTTTATCAGTATTACCAAAATACACTCAAACACTGCTTGTGTTGTTCATTTCCATATTATTCCCTGGCCAGAAACTGCAGGAAATGTGTATGTCAAGCTCCATGTCTCTCTGAAATTCTCTGCAGCCTGTTGTAGAGACTAACAGCCAGCCACATCAACAGGAAGAGATCAGGAGGAGGAAGTCACGCATCATAAACTCTACCTCCTAAATCACTTCTGCAATAAACATAATCTACACGCCGTAACTTTTAAAACATACATTTACAGCTCCGCTAAACAGACATGCTCCAAAGATATGCTGAATAATAAATTCCACACGATCCAAACATGGAAGTAGTTGGTGACAATCTATAAGATCAGCCTATTACAACCTTCCTTTGTGCGATCCTACCAAGACAATAAAAAACTTTGTACCATTCCCCAAAACGTTCTCTTTGGAAACTCCCCCAAATCCATAAAACTACAATTTAAAACGTAACCACCAGCACAACACATAACACACATAACGCACAAGCATGCAGTTCCACGCACCAGGACACGTCTGTGGAGAGAGCTCTGACAGGATCACACACCTGGGTTAAAGTTCAGGTCCATGGGGAACCGACGCAGACGCCTGCCGTCCTCCTCTCGCTGCTGAGCCGGGGAGAAAGGGGAGCCGCTGTCAGCCTCCTCCTCTGTCCCTGTCCACCCCTTTTCGGCCACACTCCCCTTCTGCTCCTGCAGACACGTGACACTCCAACTGCTCTCCTCTTTTCGCCTCCCTTCTGCGCTCTCTCCTCCTTCTCCTCCTCCTTTCTCTTTCTTACACAGCAGGCGCTCTCTTTTCCGTCAACCCCCCCCCCCCCCCCCCCTACTCTTTGGTACCCGGGACATTCACCGAGCAGCGACCCCCGGCGGGCCCGGTCAGCGACGGGTCAGTATCAGACAGTCGATCAGCAGCACTTTACACAAGGTCAGGCCAAGGGCAGCGGCGTCAGCGTGTCCCCTACGTGGACCCCTGTCGCCCTGTCTCCAAAACACACACACACACACACACACACACACACACACACACACACACAAACAGACCCAGGACGACAGAGAAATAGTTCAGACAGGCATGGATTTAAAGGGGCTGAGTCAGTTGACGGAGAGCAAGGCAACGGAGGGAGTGTGGGGCTGTTCAAAGGGGAATTTGTGTTTGTGTGTGTATGAGTGTGTGTGTGTGTGTGTGTGTGTGTTGGGGGCTGTGCTTGTCAGTATGGCCAACACAGTGTGCGCGCGTGTGTGTGTGTGTGTGTGTAGTGTGTGTGTAACAGAAGTGGGGAGACGTTGTAACTCAGTCGGCCTGTCCAGGGCTCCGAGGAGGTCCCTCTGGGACTTGTAAATCAGACGATCGAAGACCGGGCACTCGGCCAAATGACTCACCCACCGAGCTCTATAAATACAGCGGGCTAAGGCCAGGCAGCTACCAGCCGGACCAGCCCAGCCCAGGCCACAGTGCCATGCCATGGGGGTTTATTTCCAGTCTGACCGGGGTGGGTGACAAGGGAACTTTTATAAGCCCCTGTCTTTGGCATCGGCAATTCTATTCAGGTTCATAGGCAAATCAAACTGCATTAGGCTCCATTAGAGGACAGAAAGGCAAACAGGCTGATTGCATCGAAGCCGCTGCCCTCGGTCGCCGGCGCCCTCAACCCGACCGAGCCGAGGAGAGTTAAAAAAGGGGGAAGTGTTGAGAGCAATCCAAATATTTATCGGACGTGAAATGAGTTTACATACCGCATTGGCCCAGACGATCCCGTCGAGCCTGTGCTCCATCGCCGGTCGCAAAGAGACGCACACGCACCAGCAGTACGGGGCAGTCGAAGGAAAACGCAGGCTAAACATGCCCCCGGAAAAGAACCAGCTAACCTGATACGTGCAGGGGGGGGGGGCAGAGGCAGAGGCAGAGGTGGCGAGGAGGAGGGGGGGTTCGAGGGGTGCTGAAGGTCCAGGCTGTGCCGAGTTGGACAAGTCAAACTGCCTGCCCTTCCGCCAGGCGGTTACGTAAGCCCGAGCGTTTCCTGTCCCTGTCCTGGTGTCTGTGTGTCTGGCCCAGTCCCAGAGCCTCAGCTCCTCCAGAGGAACGGTCTCATTTATCACTCCTCAGACACACAGACACACGGAGACACGTCTACACAGTCAGCCTACACACAGTTTATCGCACACAGCGAGAAAGAAACACGCAGTCTGTTGCACTCTCAAAACCTGCTCAGACACACATAAATAATAAACACAAGAGAAGATAAGTTTCAAGATTAAAGAGACAATAAACTGAAGGAAAATATTCCTGCCTTGACAACATGACTCTTGTGGCCAGTGACCTATAAGCAAGCCTTCTTGTGGAGAGCGACGCCTGTGTTCTCACAGACACCATGTCGGCTTCTGTTTAGACTTCTGCCATGCTGCTCTGTTCGTCTTCACAGTGAGAGCATGTGTGTTACCTTTCATGTGTCTTTCTTCACATACAGTAGTCCATTATACGTGACCTGCCCCCATGGGGAACATTTGGAATGGTTGGTCAACATCCTCGCCTGGCTGCTGTGTGTGTGTGTGTGTGTGTGTGTGTGTGTGTGTGTGTGTGTGTGTGTGTGTGTGTGTGTGAGTGTGTGTGTGACACGGCCAATGTCAGTTGATTTTGGGTCCCAGTCAAGAAAGCCCTTCATCCCCTATGACAGAAGCAATCATTTCTCACAATGAACTTCTCAACTCGAACATATGCTGTTGTGTTTGAAATACTGATAATGAACCTTTCTAATCTCACGCTGTAATTGCAAAACAGAAAGAAATTGAGTTTAAGATATGAAGCAAAACAATATCTCAGTAGTCTCTATTATTATGAGTGTTTACAGAATTATTTGAGATAATTCGAATATTGAGATGAAATTGAAATTATTATTATTATTATTACTTATCAGAACATGAAAAAATATCGTACAGGCATTAGGCATTCTCAAACAATAGTCTACCACTTAATAATGGCTTAATCTAACACATATTAACTGAGAAAGCCAAACAAAATGATTCATGACCAATGGCCGGTGTAGATAATTGTAAGCTGTAGTGTTCTGTGCACACATAAGTCTCTTAACTAAATGGGTCCATGTTTGATCATCAAATCAATAATACACGACCACAAAATGTAATAATGCCCTGTTGTGTGGAGACCGTTGTTTGGTGTCGCGTGAATAGGTTCCATTAACTAGCCGAAGACCATCCGATATAGCTTTTGTCTCGAGTTTAGGAGGATAATTGTGCAAGAAAAAGTGTTATCAGAACTATAATACGTGACCGGTCAAGAGTTTATCTTAATACATCCCTTCTGTCAATAACACACTTTGGACTATACTGTTGTGTATGGTGCATGCTCCCACACCGTAGACAAGCACCAAGGCTACACATAAACACATTACTTCATCATCATCAAAAAGCAGCAGCTTCTGAAACAACAGCATATGCTGGTAGTTAATCATCCTGCCAATACCCTGACAACTTTGTTAGTGGCTGAAAGAGGAGGAGGAGGAGGAGGAGGAGGAGGAGGGGGGTATCGTCCTACTCTTCTCATCCCTACCTTCAGCGTCTGGCCTCATCCCTCGTTCCCTCCTCCCACACTGGGCTCGCCCTGCCTTGCTATATCGCTGCTGTCCTTCCCCATTGAGCAGACAATCCATCCTGTTTTATGACAGATAGGCGTCATTACACAGTGTGCTGTGTAAGCCATTAGGCTGACCCTCCGAGTATTGGCCCTGGCATCGAGGGACCACTGCACACTAACTCACCGCAGAGAGATGGAAGGAGACTGTTGCTAGGGTGTTGTCAAATTCAACCGCCCCCACCCACTCAACCCCCCCCCCCCACCCACCCGATTGACATTCCTGCATTTTAGTCGAATTGAAATACGGAGTAAACAATAGTCATGCTTGCATTTACAAGGACACTTTTCGGTATTTGTGTGAAAGTGTCTTTCAAGCTGACTGTCTATTTTCTGCTTCTTTTCCCACAATGATTCCTTTGGCCAACATTAGAGACAGGTGTCCCAGGGAAGAGAGTGGGTGTGGATGAAAAACCACCCACCCTTGGATCGCAGAGAGCCATGAAAGGGGAAGACAGATACTTTTCCTTTTTTTGTTTTGAGGTACCAGAGGCTAGATTCCATTTCAAACAAGTTTAATCAAAAGACCTCCGCCCTGGCAGCCTCCTCGTTCAAAGAAACTTTGAAACAACAAAGAAAAGGAGACCAGGAAATGCCACAACCCACCACTACATGGCCTCAATCCAAAGTGCTAGAGAGAGCTTTAATTGAGGGCGAGAGAAAATCTTTGGAGTATTAAGCAGACATTGATTTTCTTCTAGGTCATGCTAGGCTAGAGGGTTTTCCTTTTTTTTTGTCACCAAAACTCATTCCACCTTTGAATGTGCCAGGTGTGTTAGCTTAGTGAGGCAATGGTCGACCTGGAGCCAAATTTACACTCCGTGAGGAGAAAGATTGGGGTTACACAGGGTTACGCAACCATTAATTAAAGACTATATTTCACCCTTGAAAGAGCTCTCGCGGCTTCACAGATCGATGTTCAATTTCCAAAAAGAAAAATAACTTGAAAGGGACTTCACAAAGCATCTGCTAGCTCTGAAGATTACTGGGATTTTGCCAGTGATATTTATTTTCCTATGTATTTCGTATGGTGGGTCTGCTGTTTCTATACCTTGGTCTGGATATGTGTAAGTAAGTCTGTAAATGGAAAAGCAGTTTTGAATTAAATTCATCATATATTTAGACTGCATTGTAAGCCTAATGGGTAATAGATTGAGTATGCAATTGATGTAGTTAAAATGTTATGTATTTAAATAATTTTCTGATATTTCACTGTTGTACAGTCTTTTCCCAAGAGACTGAATGCATTGAGATTTCAAAAGTTCTGCATCAGCTTAGAAATTCAAACGAACCGTCACAAACTCATACCCAAGCATTTTCTACTACGATTCCCCTTGGAGCTAAAAAGCGTGGTCGAAGCACCCAGCTCTCAAAAGCAATATCTTTTCTACTTTGGCACCTCAGCGTTGATATAGCAATGAGCTGTAAGTGGAGCGAATATCAAATTCTTTCGATCTGGTCTGACATTTCAACTCGGCAGGTTGCAAGACTTTCACTGGTGATAAAATCTGAAATATCGGTATCTCAACCAGTAGCCGTACGGATTTAAACCCCTAATCGACGGTTTGGGGAAGCAGTGTCCCTCTGGTATGGCAGCACATTGTGAACACCGGCAACTGGCTCTCACACCTTGTGAGTCCTCTCGTTCCTTACTCTGCACCTCACCTCACCGGGTAGCCCAAAAGTAGGAAACCAAATTGTCCTCATTGTGTTCGTGCGGACACAGTAAACGGAATTTGTAACTTAAGATTGCTGCCGGGTCCAAGAGCAAGTTTGGATAGTACTGCTAGAGTTTGGACAGTCAACACTCTCATTACTTAATTACTCGAAATGTATTACTCGATTCATTTATTCATTTATCACTCAAAACGAGTCTCTTTTGGGGCGGACACGAGTAAGAGGTCATTATTTCACAAAGCTATAGTTCCAGGCTTTCACACTGCTTGGCACAGGCCAGGACTAGGGAGGAGGTAGGGAGGCGGGGAGAGGGGGGGGGGAGGGGGAGTATGGCAATGCTCCATATCCCAGGCTTTATTATTGCTTCCAAAGCAGGAGAGAAGAAGGTAGATCAGGAGAGGGGAGACTGGAAAAGCAAGCGGAATCCTCTATTACACCAGTGATGGGTTGTAAATACAATCATGTAATCACACTAAGTGAAAATAGACTCCTGAGTCAAAAGCAACGAAGTTTGGCGAATTTGAAATAATTGTCATTTCAATTAGATTAGGTACGTGCAGTTTGGAAAATGAATATTCATATTTGTTCCATCTGTCCATCTACATAGGCAAAGATTCAAAGTCAAAGTCAAATGCTCCTGTCCTGGTCTAGTTGCAAACCCTCCCCCCCTTTTCAGAACTGAAAGATCGAAGAGGAGACTGTGAATTGTGGGAAGTGACTGGGATGACTGACTGGCCTTACCTCAGGGACTCTCTGAGTAATAAATACAGATATCAAGACACCCAGAGCAGCCAGCCAGCCAGTGTCTGAGGCCCGGAGACTCCATATGAGAAATGTCAACAGCAGCCTGTCAGACCGCAACTCCCCCAGGATAACATATGCGGCTGTTACACAGACACCGCCAGGTTATTGACCGCGCGCACACGCACACACACACACACACACACGCACGCGTGCACACACACACACACACACACACACACACACACACACACACACATGTACGCATGTGCACACACACATACACACACACACACACACACACATGTACGCACTCTCACACACACACACACACACACACACACACACACACACACATAAATGTCCACACACATTCAAACACACACACACACACACACACGTGGACATACACACACAAACACAAAACAAACTCAGGCATGCGATAGAGACCCAGGGGAAGGTGATCTTGTGACCTTTCAGAAAATGTCACGTCAAAAAAAGAGATCCCAGGGTAAAAGGCTGAACAGGCAGCATTCTCCAAGCCTTTGAGAAGACATTTGAGTAGCATGCAGAAGAGCACAGGCCAATGGGTGCACTTCAACAAACACAATACTCATTTTCATCAAAATGTAATTCTGGCTCCCATTCATCAGTAGCTTTTCTTTAACCAAATTAAAATAACACTGTCTGCTTCTCTCCCTCTCTCTCCACATTCATCCTGTTGTATATCCTATACCTTATAGAAGTATCAGGCTTTATGTGGTGCAACTGTCCATACCAAATTGTTTCACCATGCCATTTATTAAATCTAAGATGTCTAATGAAAAGTGTTCCACGCAGACAGCTTAATGTTGATCATAAACAAGAACTACTAAATTATCCCCAAAAATATGACAAAAGAGGTGTAACCATGAGAGATTGAGAGTTTTCAATTTAATAAGCAGCAAAGAAGCGGAACCCTCATACATAAAACAAAACAGAACTCTTAAAGCATTGCATGGAATGAAAATATGACAGCAATAAAGGAAAAGGGATATTTTATGCATTTGATATACAGTGCATAATATTATATATACTGGTCATACATATTACCCCCCCCCCCCCCAACTGGATCATTCAAAATGGTAATAGCAAGATTGATGTCCGAGATCAAACCGTGAGGGATCATTTTGTCGGAACAAGGCCAGGCCTTTTGTCAGATTAAAACAACTCAGGACCTCAGAGGCCATGAATGCCATGGTGGTATTTAAACTCAAAGACTGCATTGAACAAATGGTTCGAGAGGCAAAAGAACCACCCTCGTTCACGCAGCCCAACCCTCGCAAATAGTTATGAGCGTGGTGGTGGTGAACGCAGCACCTGTGGCCGTTCAATAGCTCCTTTTATGAGGCGGCCTGGGCTGAAATGTCTTTGTCCTGTGATTATGTAATGAAATATATCATCATCGTTAGAGTTGATTTAAGGTGTGTGCTGTGGTGAGGTAGTATTTCAAGGATTTTACAGTCAGTCATCTCAAACTATAGGAGCAAGGGGACCAGAAGCAATATTCAACTCTGTTCTGCTCTATTCAAATCTTGTTCCATTGCGATTCCGCCCGTGACACTTATTGAGTCACGGAGTTTGAGTTTGAACGGCGAAAATAACAAACTTATAAAAACAGAACATTCGCCGAGATGGGAAAGTAGGCGCAGCTTGTCAATAAACTCTGCACGACACTGTTTGTTGTTCGAGGGCGGCTCTCATTTTGAGGCTTTTACTGTAACAAACAGCCACTGTGAAGCCCTGTGAAGTTGTCATTGAGGGCTAATTGGCCTGAATAATTATTCCAGCTAAATACTCCCGGCCTCCTCCTCCCCAGACTGTATGGAGGAGGAACACACAGTGGGATGACTTCACAGTCTGCAGGGCTTATTTGTCAAACTCCACTATTTAAGCTGTCAACAAGGGGGGTGACGAGAACAATCTGACGGCAAACTCTTCAAACGCAACCATAACAACACATAAGAAGTGGTTTTCACGAGTTAAACACAAACACGTTTGTCACAGTGCACTAGTACTTTGAGAGCAAGAGTGGAAGAGTATTGCCGGCTCCAGTGATGCCCCTTTGACTGGCACCTCCCAATGAGGTGGACAGTCGTGAGTCATCTACTAATCTCACGTCTGTCGACACCATTTAATAGCAACCAGGAACATTGGAGCAGAATTGTGTCTCGGCTCTGTGTAACGGGTAATATTCGAATTGTAGTGAATTACGCCGTGGAACCGCATTGGCAGGGTTGCCTTTCCTTCTTTTGTGAGGTATATTAAAACGGCCACATAATGGGATATGACTAATTTTGTCACAGGGATATAATGTGGGCTGGAGAAAGAGCCCCCAATTTCAGTCAGTTACATCAGCAGAAAGCTTGACTTGACTGTAATGAAAAAGCAGCGTGTGTGTCTGTGTGCGTGTGTGTGTGTGTGTGAGAGAGAAAGAGAGAGAGAGAGAGAGAGAGAGAGAGAGAGACGGGGGGAGAGAAATATAGTGTGTGTCTGAAAAACGATCATTACTCACTAAGATCAGGCAGACACAATTTAGACATTTTGACAGAGATATTTGCTTTTGTTCCTGTTTTCGATTTGTTGTGGCTGAACAGTTTCAGAGATAGACACCTAACAATTTAACCCTAACCCTAAAAGCTAAAATACCAAAAACATATTGGTTTCCATCCTACGAGAAATTATATTTTTAAGGTTTGAAAAGGTAAGCAATTCGAATTCGAATTCCTGTGATATTTCCTGGTCACTTAATTCACCAGCCATGACCCTATATAGTGACCTAAATTATTTATTTGACTTTCAATCATTTAAAGTTACACCTGGTGGACATGTGATTTTACTTTGATGGCTGAACTTGGCTCAATGAATTTGGAGATCGGAGAGAATGGGATCTATTCTACATGGTGAAAACCGAATACAGCTTTATATGGGTGGATACAATGGCTGCAATGGAGGTATTCATGATATGCATACCATTTTGAATTTGTGTTAGGTTCTGTATCTACACAGATAGTTGAATGAAGAAGTGCAAAACGTTTCACATAAGTGTAATACATTATTCTACCACTTGAGGGCAATCTAACTATTCTTCTGAAATAGTGGTCGAGGCCTGGTTGAGAATATGCAGGCTACCGTGATTAAGTAACTCACAAAAATAAAACAACATACAACAACAACATACGTGTGCCCTCTAATAAGACACATACAAACCTCTGGTTAACTTGTATACAATAGACTGTGGCAAACAGTTAGCCTATGACCTCAGTTTCTGTGGAAAACCAAAACATACCTACTTATTGTGGCATGACTAGCTGACTGGTGCTGGCTTGTAAACAACATTTATCCCTAAGGCAATCCACCTGCTGAGTGTAACATGATTCCAAGGCTCTCCATGAATTATGGGATGCCTCTGGGGTGGCCATGGAAACATTGCTGGTACCCAGCAGCAGTGTCTTAGCTGCAGGCTGCCTGGTATATAGCCCCCTTTGGCCCATCACGATACTGTGGTGGACACTACAGATAAAAGGCAGGAGTGAGTATGCGTGTGTGCGTGTGTGTGTGTGAGAGAGAGAGAGAGAGAGAATAAGAAAGAGATCGAGAGAATGAGAGACGGATCTGTGAGGAGAAGTTTGTGGTTCATGGTGTAGAGCTAGGAGGAGGGTAATATGAAATACAGGAGACAGATAGAGGGAGAGAGAGAGAGAGAGAGAGAGAGAGAGAGACCCGCTGGGCACTAAAGGCAAGCACTGCCAAGAGCAGCTACTTTACTATGCCTCTGGGAAAGGGAGGCTGACGTTTTCTCCATCTTGAACTCAGCGGGGAACCACATCCTGGGATCAGTCTTGTTTTAAAGGAGCCAGAGGATTAATTGCCAAACTGACCGTGGCTAGGCCTCTGATCTCTGTCACTCCACGGATCTCTAGACTGAAAGAGCTCTGGTCTCTATCCCAAATAAGAGAAGAGTGTGAATGAGAAAGAGCTAGCTACCTGCAGTCACTCTAGAACAAACGCACAAATGTTGATAATAAACTATTGCTGTAATTTTATTTATTTATTATAATTTTTTTGACAATGTGCCACTCAGTATATCGTATGAGATAAATCATGTGAGGAAGAGTTCCAGAAAGGTAATCTTGCCCTGCTTAAAAGTGGGCAATTTTGAGGCTGGAAATGCTTCGCCATTGTGTGGGTTTCCATTCGCTCGGTCTCAGACTCAAACGGTTTTCGGCTGGACCAAGATGTGTAACGACGGGAATGAACAGGAAACAATCTGATTCCCAATCTTAACGAAACATTTCGCCATATTGGGAAGCTCCTGTGTAGTAGTAGACAGATGAGGATGAATCACAGCTAGGTGACGTCTTGCTGTCATTATTTCCATTCCGATATTCGCAAATGAGTTCCACAGCTAAAGCCACATAGTGTGCACGTGCACACGTGTGTGTGTGGATGTGTGGGAGTATGTGTGGGGGGGGGGGGGAGTATGTGTGTGTCCTTTCCTCTCTCTAATTAGATGTTTATCCACCATAATCAGTATCACCATAATCAGAACTAAGCTGACCTAGTCAAAACCTGACCTGTGTAGGAAACAGGCCAACAAACAGGCCAACAAACGCTATCACCCTGTGGCCACATCACCGTCCTCAGCACATGGTCGACATTCTGAGGCTACATTCTGAGGAAAGCTATAGTGACAAAATGGTAGGGTGGACCATAAGGGATCAATACTCATATTCATCGTATGGCAGCTTGCCTCAGCATCAGTAGGCCTGCGCTCATGGCGTTGAATGGGTTTTGAATATTATACAGGACCCAATTAAAAATGACACTAACCCTGAGGTAACAAAGAAGTACTTAGATCTGTTCTTGGGATGTGAAGAAGAAAAAATAAACGAAAGTAGAAGGTATTACACACACGTACACACGCACACACACACACACACACACACACACACACACAATGTGGGAAAAGGAACTTGCTAAACCATGTAGAAAGCACACTCCAAATCAATACTGAAAATCAATACTTCTGCTGTCTTTTTGGAGAACACAGGCGTATGGAGTCGATGCCTTCAGTACCTGCAAGAACATGAAGGGGCATCAAAGAAGTCTTTGATAACACGTATTGATTTAGAGTGAAGGCTGCAGTGAAGATGACAGAATTGTAGAACCTATGTCCTACAATACATTTAATGGTGTGTGTGTGAGTGTGCGTGTGTGTGTGTGTGTGTGTGTGTGTGTGTGCGCGCACGTGTGTGTATTTGTGTGTGTATTTGTGTGTGTGTGTGTGTGTGTGTGTGTGTGTGTGTGTGTGTGTGTGTGTGTACGCGCGTGCGTGCGTGTGTGCGCGTGTGTGTATGAGAGAAAGAGAGTGCTGGGAGCGAGAGTGAGAAATTGAGAGAATGAGATGATGCCGGTCTAAACATTGCTATCAATTGAACAAATCTGCTGTGAAAGGCCTTGCTTGCTATTCAAGTGAGACGGGCGTCTCTCCTGCTCTGTCCCCTTCCTTCTCCTACAGCCAGCATGTGAATGTTTATCACACATCAAAAAGACATGACAGAGCTCGTCCCCTGGCGAGAAGAGGAACAGCTCGAGAAGAATTCAAATATGAGGAAAAAGAGGAGAAGAAAAGTAAAGTAAAAAAACAAGAAGACAGTGAGTACCAGGGACAGAGTGGTTAAAAGAGAGAGACATAGTGTGCAAACGACAGTAAGTCTGAGGGAAAAAGAGAGTGGGAGAGAAAAAAGAATGAATTTATATAGTACACATACGCGCAAAAAGCAATGTTCTATTTCTATACACACGAAGTGAATTACTTTTAAGTTCAATACAAACATATTCGCTTTGTTGTTTTTTATTTTCTGCGCTGAAGAACCTCAGAGTCTGTTTATCCGTTCAAACGTTGGGTTTGGTTGTTGTTCTTTCACAGTCCAAGCCGTGCACCCTCCCAGTACGTATGTGTGTTTCTACAGCGGCCTCCCTGACGTCAACAGACACCTGGCCCCCGTCCAGTCCTCATCGTCGGCCATACAAAACAATGGACAACCTTGTGCTCCTTTCTGTTCCGTTCCATCACACACCCCCTCACACCCCAACCCTCCTCTCTATGAAATACACTCTTACTTTCAATCTGTCCCCTCCTCCCTCCCTCCCTTTCTCCCTCTCCCCCTCTCCTCTCTCCCCCCTATCCCTCTCCCTCTCTCTCTCTCCCCCTCCCTCTCCCTCTCCCCTCCCTCTCCCTCCCTCTCTCTCTCTCTCTCTCTCTCTTTCTCCCTCTCTCTCTCTCTCTCTCTTTCTCTCTCTCTCCAACCCCCCACCCCCCCCCCCCCCGCCCCCCCTCTCACTCTCTCTCTCTGCCCTTTCTGGACCTATATGGTCGTGACTGTGTTGAGTCCAAATGGCTGAAGGGACAGATTTAGATTTGAGGAATTTCTTGGTTAAATGTTCCTCCCATTCACTATGTGCCCATCTCTTAGGGCTCTTTATTAGCGCCGTCTGTTTTTCCCCCCTCTGCCATCAACACCAAGAGGAAGCGGGAATCTTCTACATTTACATGGAGAAATCTCTTTTGATTAGGTTCATAACCTTTTTTTTTTGGTTTGTTTCTTTTCAATTTAATATTTAAATAAATAATATTATATTAATGCCTTTTGGGTAAAAATGAACAACAGAGAAGGGAAGAAAAGAAAAGAAAACAAGAAAAGAAAAGAACAATTTAATAATGTACATTGTTAATGCCTTTAAGATAGATGTCAATCCCATGACACTTTGTTAATAAAGAAGCAGCCGATATCATTTTCCACGTTTCGAACCTAGGTTGTCTTGTGTTGTGTAGTCACTATATGGAACCTATAGAAATATTATATCTAGAAATTGAAAACACAGGAGGTCGGTATTGCGTGACAGTTGGGGAACAAAATTCTTTTGCACTGCGTAAAGGAAGTCACCACAACCTCTACAACAGGGCAGTTATCTGATTGCAGCTGAAGAGAATAAAGGTGTGTGACATTTCACAATCGCTTCTCGCCTATATCTACCAATCCATTTCTGGGAATATACTGACTACTCCCACAGGACCCAACCTTTCTATATATCTACGGCAGAGTGTTGAAGAATCCTGATCCTGAAGGATCCAGATGGAATCCTGATGGAAAAAAGGAGGAACTTCTTCGAAAAAAAAGATCAGCTCTCGCTTTCCATGCTGCGGTCATTGGGTTATATTTGTCTATTCTATTCATACAGCTTCTGCTTTTGGTCCATGTCTAGCTTATAGTTTGGACAAAAACGGCATGCCCTTCCTGTAAAACTAGGAAGTGTAAACTCCACTAATGAAGCTAGAAATGGAATGCTGAGTATAAGGTCCAGTTTTTAGTCTACAGTCATTTCTCAGCATTTCTTAATGACGGCAATCATACAATACCAAGGCAAAAAAACACATTCATTCTGTATATGTAACACACTCAGACATGTTCGCTTGATTCACACTATGAGGGACTCTGCCTGCCATACTATGAACTTGAACAAGGCCCCAATGTCCAGGGGTCCCCAGAATTTAACCTAACCCAAACACAAGAAGCACAGCAAATGGATTTTTGCCAAACCCCCAACTGTTGCAACTATTTTGGTACTAGTGTCAAATCCGCCAGTTCAAGTTTGAAAATAAGATGATGTTGCATGGTGCACTTTAGGGGATGGGTATCGGGGCTGGTAAAAAATAAACACAGGTTACAGCTGACCTAATTGCAGTTGAATGGAAAATGGGGGGGGGGGGGGGTTGTGGAAAGGCAAAGTAGTATATGAAGTAACTTCATATAACAACTAATCAGGTTACCTCCATTCCTTGACAGAAAAACACATTGGTTTTTCTCTATCGATCCACAGCATCCAAATAAAAGCATTGATTTACAACATGTAAGAAGAAGACACATGAAATCCTGTCTTATTTTCCTATAATATATATATATATATATATATATATATATATATATATATATATATATATATATATATATATATATATATATATGTAATTTGAACAGGAAGTGCTTTTGTCTTCCCTCGTGTGATATCAGTGACGAAATGGACTCTCTGCCAGACAGGCTGGTGGTCTGAAGCGGGGCGGCTCACCGCGACCTTGACTTTGACAGCCGGCCATAACCCCACCCCAGGCCCTCCAGCTCCCATCTATTGTTCCCCACCCCTCTCTCTCTCTCCAAAGCCCTCTCTTCCCGCCAGCTACTTGTCAAGCATTAACCTCCTAAATAATGTTACCGTCCCTATAAATCAGTCAGGCACACAACCTCTGTGTTTGCTGATGTGTGTGTGTGTGTGTGTGTGTGTGTGTGTGTGTGTGTGTGTGTGTGTGTGTGTGTGTGTGTGTGTGTGTGTGGAAGTATGTGTTTGTGGCACGCTGCATTCAAAAATAATGAATGAAAGCCTCAAGCGCCCACCCTCCCACGCCGTCTCAGTAATTAAGCTTCAACCACAGGTGGAGATAACGCCATTATTATTCTTCAACAGCCTTCCACCGCAGAGATATGAGCCCATTAAACTACCATTACAGGGCCTAGTCCAGTCACAAGCTTTTTCTCCACACTGCAGACAATATCGTGAAAATCCAACAACACCGTATTATCACAGTATGTCTGCCCTCGGAGGTTCTGGTAGCGCAGAATCCAATGCAAGCTGATTTTAATTCCTGTGCTTTCTTTCTGAAAGAAAGAAAGGTTTGTGAAGTTTACCATTTTGACTCCCTGGAGATCAATTGTATTTTTTTGGAATATGTCGCCAGGTGTTATCCGACCCTTTAAACAACTCAAGTTTCTCTTCCCTAATGGATAACCCCAACCACTCTGTCTCTCTGTAACGGTAACAGTGCAGTTTATTGTTCACTGTCATATTGTTATAAAGAGAGGTCGTATGGTGGGAAAGACCCTCGATGTCATTCGGGAAACAGACTAAAAAGAGACGGAGAGAGAAGAAGCCTGCACTGTATTATCACAGATATTTTTAGAGATCGTCGCATTGTGCATCTCAAAGACCACTCAAGCACTTCTCATGTGGAAGTGCAAAAATGCAAATACTGGCTTCGTCTTCACTTCCCTTCTGCTGGCAGATGTTCTGGAGCCCCCCCCCCCCCCCCCCTCCCCTCCCCCTAGTGAAGAGGAGCAAACTAGACCGTCATGTGACGGCCACAGCACTGCTTGGCATACCATTCCTGTCGCATAGCTGATGGGCCTGACAGCAACAGACCGTTGCCACATCATTCTCACACAAACAAAGCATTTCTTTATCTCGTTGCGAGATTGGCTTTATTAGCTTCTGTCGGGTCCATCTGCTACAATGAAACCGCTTAATTTAAAATACCCGGACAACGTGGATTTTGATGTTGAATAACTGCAAGTAAGAGATTCTGTTTGCAAACAGCGTTGGTCATAAATCTGCGTGCTGTTCCTACTTACCATGCAGGTCAGCTATGGGGTTTGAGGTATGGATCTAATTAAGAGGCTCTCCCGTAGCCTTGATTCCACAGTACCAAGTGCAGATTTATGACCACAGGACAAAACATGACTAGCATATCCTAATAGTATTCATGCTCCTCTTTTAATAATGTACACCTTTTGAAGGGATTCATGACGGGGGCAAACTTTAATTAATAGGTTCCCTTAAGCCACTAACAGTGTCAAAGGAAGAATAGTGGGTTGCTTGATTATACCAGTTCAATGGCCAGTGTTCAATTTGACAGTACTTTAACAAACATCAATCAACATTTTTTTTCTGAGATATTTTTGGAGGCATTTATGGTTTATTGGACAGGACAGTAGGCGGACCGCAAAATCTGGGAGAGGGAGATGTGAGGACATGTAACAAAGCGCCCTGGCCGGAATTGAACCCGAGCCGCTGTGTCATGGACCAGCTTTTGTGGTGCGCCTTAGCCCGGTGAGCCACCGGGGCGCCCCCTAAGATAATGTTTATTGTATGCTGTTCGCTGTGCTTTGTGGGCCGGATATATAAACACATATGAAAATGTGTTGAATCCAGACCAGAGCATTATGAATTGTCTCTTATGAAATGTAAACCACTGAATAATAAATAAACAAATGAAAAGCGTATTCATCAGGTGCTGACAGAGACACGATGGGATTTCTAAATCTGAAATATAGTCTGCATCTACCCGCACAAGTTTTGGTTTGCTGGCCTAACATATACAGGCTAAATATATAGATACGCACACACACACACACACACACACACTCACACACATGGGCACATACACACTCACACACACACACACGCGTGCGCACACACACACACACACAGACTCACACCCACACCTGACATTTGGCTGATACTGCAAGGCCTCAGGGTTACCTTGAAGTATTCTCCATGGTGAACCTGCCAGATTCTCGCCGGCAAGGTCAAGAACCTCCCAAAATAAAGTTGACGTGCAGGATTTCCTCAAACAAAGCTCAAACCAGAAATGGCTTCTTTTCTAGCGTTCTACTCTTCCGGGTAATATGAAGCTCAAGGCTTGAGACAGAGACATTCGCTGCCTCCAATTTCAGCCGGGGATGCTCAGGAACACACAAACCCCAGGGCACATTGTATCAGATAAAAAAAAAGACAAGCCATAACTTGTTATGGAAAAGTCTTCATTTTCGGATTCCTCGCATGGACAGAATAGGGGGAAAAGGCAGAGGAGAAGAGGGGAAGTCAAAAGAAGGAGGAGTGTTCAGGGGTTGTTGAACACATCCGTTGCCCTCCACCATGCATCTGACGGATCGATCGGTTTCGGTCACGCATTCCCCCCCAGACCCAGCTGAGGGACACTAGTCTTACAGCTGGTGCTCTGTTTGGAATCCATTCCCTCGGCCATCCTCTGTGTGTGTGTGTGTGTGTGTGTGTGTGTGTGTGTGTGTTTAGAAATCCATTCCTTGGACTCACATTCCCAGCATTGCTCTGCCTGGGAAAAAGGACTCCCCTCTTCCTTACTGCTGTTTCAATCCAAGGGCATCCTTTCTCCATGTTTACGCAGTTGTCCTAATAATGTGAGTGCCTGTGTGTGTGTGTGTGTATGTTGGAGCCAGCAAGCGTTTTGATGTGTGCGTGAGATGGATGGGAGTGTGACTGTGTGCGAGTCATGTTTATGTTCCGTGTGTCACTATATCTTCTTTGGAATCATAGAAAGGTCAAAGGTTAAGTAATTAAAGTAACGGGCAAATGTTCGCTCAGCGAACCAGCAAAGCAGGCCGCGGGCTAATAACTCAAAAGCAAACCCAAACATCAGCTCTTTGATGAAAGAGTAAAGAACAAAGCGGTTAAGGCTGAGGAAAAAGAAAGGGCTGACATTTTGATGAGAGGCCGAGGAAAGAGAGAGAAGGGAAGAAGGGACGGGGGCCAGAGCATGAGAGACGTGTACATTAATGTCAAGGTCATACGTTTACTTAGGCAGGCGAGCACCTCGCAGCTTGCGAGCAACTAGGTCTCTGTCCTCGTCTTCAGAAAGAGTATGACATGCAACGTCTGACCTATGACAATTTGAACTTCATTACGAACAGCTTCAACCAAGTCCGTCTTCTAAAATGTGGTCTGTGTGCTTCCACCATCACGTGTATGAAACTAGGTCGGTATCAGGGCAGCTGTCTGTCAAACTTAAATCCATGGAGACACCTGAGTGTCAGTAGCTAGAGTATATCGGAATGAGTACAGTAGACAAGCACTGGGAAGACGAGAGAGAAGGAGACATCTTGAAACTTGCTGTATCATTCTCAGTAGGCTGGTTTGCTTTCAGTCTCAACATACATACATACACACAGAATGCCAAAATCATGTACAGGGAAATATAGAACTGAAAAATAGAAACTGTACAAGTACAAGGATAGTACTTCTCTTTTCTGTGCGTATATATATGTGTGTGTAAAGGAAGTGAGTAAAATAATAGTTCATGTTGGTGCAGGTGGTCAGCGGAGCACAGCAGACAATGGCCAGTTTTATGTGAACACAAAGAATCCAAATCCCCTCTGTCTCCTACCGCAAGACAGTGAGGCTTTCTGTCACAATATCGACGCGATGCCTCTTTTGTCTGCCAGTGTCCTTGGAGAACACAGTGTAATGAAAGGCTTTGCTCCTTATTCTATAAGATAAAAAGAGACTTTACATTTATTTTTTTTTATATTCCTTACCTGGGACGACCTCAAAGAGAAATTTCCCTCCTTCGTCCCCATTGGTGTGATGCTCTGTAACTTTGTTGCCAGGTAAGAAAATGGTTCCCTGGGGACAGAAAAAAAAGCTGAGATCAGCAAAATATATGGTGCTATTATACATTGAGAGAATCCATAGAAATAACATTAACTTCAAACTTTTGCGGCACACACAACGCATTCAAATTCCAAAGGAACTATTATGATAGCCTACTTCTTAAACAATATGCATATCATGCTCTCTTATGCTGATAATTGACACACTGCAGAGCTAGTAAATTGTCCTCTAAGACCGGATACGAGCAGTAAATCTGAGGTCAGCACTACTCCCCTAGTGCTTCACATAGGGGGGACTATGCGTATAGCATTTGTTAAGCCCCATGCATGGTCAAGTGGATCAGCAACTCTGTCAGACCAAGAGGTTGTAGATGGGTCCCCAGAGGGCGAGACGAGGTCTGGCTGGAGCTGTTATTAAACGTGACAAAGTGGCAGCGTTATGGACACACACACACACACGCACACACACACATGCACACACACAGTGGGCCAATAGATCAGTGGTGTAGCATTAATGCTGCGCTCCCCGCTTTAAATAGTCACAACATCAGCATGTTCGCTCCGCGCAAATCCCTAGCTCTGAGCCTTCCTGCTACCTGATAACAGCTGGGTGTAAGCAAGATCTCCGTCATAGGCCAGGGTAGTACCCTGCCATGGTGTGTGTGTGTGTGTGTGTGTGTGTGTGTGTGTGTGTATGTAGATGTGAGTGCTGTTCAGAAGTTGACTGTTTCCTTTTGGTGTGCTTTAGTTTCTACAGTGCCTCTCTATCAAACCTGATTTTGTATCGTGTGTCTTTCTCTTTACACACCTGCGTCAGATTTCAGACCAGTTACTTGGCAGAAATCAAAACAATAAATTCTAGACCTTTCATTTGCTTTTGAGAGAGCACCCCTGCAACGGGTCAAAGACATAAATAGCCCCAGACAGTGAAAACTGAAACCTCATAATGATCTAGGAACAGATCCTAATGCATTGTTGTGACGCAAGTGCTTTGCTTCTGGGATTGGCTCTGTTGCAGGTTTTATTTCAGGTGGAGACTGAGAGACTCCTTGGGATGTATAGATTACCCATTTTAATGCATGTTTTTGGATTGCCCTGTATACTGGCCTTGCTCAGGAAACAAAAGGAAATTGCTGAAGAGAATACAAGTATAAAAGCATCATTGTGTTTAACAAAGGCAATTTCTTTTTTTTTTTACAAAATAATGATGTCGCCTACCCAAGATGGCTACTGCGTCCTCTGACAAAGCATTTTAGAACGGGTCCTGCTGTGAACCGTATTCTGACACGGATGACCAGCCAAGACCCCAACTCAAAGAACCGCAGTGGCTTAGCAAGATACATTCAGACCACATATCAGCTAGGAACATGGAGTGGCATTTGGACTGCATTAACACGTAGCTTAACACCGTCTGCCTGTGGTTAGAAAGACCTTTCTCTGGGTCAGCCTTAAGTCTCTCAAGATGTGTGTCGGTGGCATGCGTCGGTGTTTAAGGCTCATAAACATTAACAGGATCTGAGGGGCAGTTTCCTTCCCGCTGTGAGCGAGCCCTTTAATGAGGCATGGCCGTGACATCCAGGAAGTGGAAACCAACCCTACCTGAAAAGGGCGAAAGGAGGGGCCTTAATGGACCTTGTAAAGATGGCACTGGAGGAAAGAGGGGGGGGGGGGGGGGGCGTAGGCTTGTTTGAAGTGGTACACGGGGAACGGGATCTGGCTAGCGTCAACCGCCAGGACTGACAGGAGGACGCGCGGTGGACTTGGAATGACACGAGGTCTTGGAGTTTAAACTACCTGAGACCTCCAGCAGTCTGGGAAACACAGAGGGAAAAATGACCCAGCTTGAGTGAAGAAAGAAAAAGAAGAAGAAGAAAAAAAAAATCCCTGCCTCCCTCCTTTACACGCTCTCTCTTGCTCTCTTGGTCTCTCTATCTCTCTTGCACAATCTTTCCCCCTACAAGTAGAGAAGGCATAAAAGCTTGCGTGATTTAATACAGCTACAATGGAACCCGACATTACAGAGCCACAGCGGATAGGGATGACTTCAGCCTATAAAAACCTTGGCGGCGTAAGTCCTGTGTGTGTGTGTGTGTGTGTCTATTGTGGAGTACTATAGGATGAAACCACAACAACACTACTCCGCCTTGCCCTCCGCCTCCTAGATGCTGCAGCCACACGTTTACATAATGACCGCCGCACTGCTTGGCTGTTGCTTGCAGCCGAGTCAGACACACCAAGCCACAGACGGAGATAGTGTTTACCCGGCCCAGACTGGCCCAGCCCAGTGTGGGGTGCTACTATGTATGTGTGTTTGTTTGTGTGTGTGTGTGTGTGTGTGTGTGTGTGTGTGTGTGTTTATGTGTGGGTGTGACAGAGAAAGAACTGGGTTTAAGGAAGCTCAATAATCCAAGATTTGCCTAAAAACAAATTGTAGACTGTGGCAAACACAGGAGCTATAGACGGCTACTACAGAGGGCAACCTAGCCCAGCAAAGCTCAGGACCTAATTGGGAATATTTGGGATCGTTCTGTTTTAAAACAAGTGAATATCTCTCTATTTGTATCTGCAGTTATAGGTCAGCTTTTACTTTTATTTTCTGGGGCAGTAAAGCTCTGCCACCATCACTTAGATGGGATAGAAATAGATGTCAGACTGTACAGCAATCTTCTGTCCCAGCCAGTCACCATCATCCATCGACACGCCTGTTGCTGGAGCTGCTTCAGGGGCTGTTGCCGGGAGGTGTGGGTGCAGGAGGTCAGTCCTCAGCGTGACATTGCACCTCGCTGCCCCCTGCAGCACCGGCTGTTTTATGACGCTCATTAGCCGTGAGGCCAGGCAGACTGATAGGCTGCTAAGAAAGGCCTAAAATCCCCCCTCTTATCTCATTTAACAAGAAGGTGGGCCTGGAAAGCTATCCCGCTCTCTTCCGGAGGCGCTCTGTACAACAGAAAGAATGGGAGGAGACATTGGGAATAGCCTCGGGACGGAAACGTAATATCATGTGCGCGATTCCAAGATGTCCGTCTACTACACACTCTGCATGCTTTCTGGTGGCTGAGGTTCGCCAAGCTTCATCATGCGGCCGTCCCTCTGCGCCATACAGACATGGAGTTCCAGGATAGAAAGGACACGTTATGGCATTGGCATTTCCTTTCGAATGTCTGTTCCTCAGTTCATTAAGAAAAAAAGAAGAAGAAAGTGCGATGCCTTGGAGTTTGTTGATGAACAAACGAATGAATACATGAATAAACAAACGGAGGCAAAGCGGAGAGGAGTGGAGAGGAAAGCAGTCCGGTGTGCCGCGGTAATTGATTTCAGATTAGGAGCAGCCAAATGCGAATGGCCCTCTTTGGCCGGGTGGAGTCAATTAGACAGCAGTCATTGTCAGAGCGCAGGCAGTTAAAAAGGGCATTAACCTTGACTGGTCGATACTTTGGCCTTTTCCCCTCCAATCCTCACTGCTACACTGTCCCTTTGGCCCCCCTCTCTCTGATTCAGACACAGGAAGTCACGCTCAGTGGGGTATCCATGACGATGGGGGATTGCCTTTCGTTTTCTTTCAAGTGTTCCGAGGCCAGCCTGCGACATTGTTGGGACGGAGAAATGTGAGTTTACAACATACCATCAATCAGCGATGCTATTCCTTGATTTAACGCCACCTCAAGTTATTTTCAGCGCATGCAAAAGCCAAGAATCGTAATGTACCACATTTGCTATTCCAAGTGAAAGTGGGAAGAAATAGAGACTAACAAGAGTGAAGCGGCACTGGAGAGTGGCCTTCTTTTTTCAACAATTCAATTCCGTAAGACCAACTGAAAGGCCAACCCAATTACCAAGCAATCTAGTAAAAGCAGGTGGCACATACATTCAGAGACTTATTTCATTTTGGGGCATTTCGGGGGAAGAAAAAAACTGTTACTCTAAGAGCTGTGTCTGTAGTCAGATTGCCGAAGTTCAAAAGATTTGATTAACCTCCCGCTTCCGTTGCTTATAGTGTATCAGGGACTTCCATTCCTCCCCTACGCCCTCCGCTTCTGTGTTTTTAACAACTTTAGCCCCAAATGACAGGGTCCATGTCAACATTTTTCTTTAAGTTGCTATAGGAATAGTCTTGCTCTCCACTATTTTGTCATGGAAAACAGTATTGGCCAAACCTTTGCATGGGTTTGTTATTCTAACCATGCAAATAATACACGCCAACTCCATCCTACTAAAAGATGAGGTGATTTTTCAAATGTTTCAAATTTGCTCTGTAGAAAGAAATGGCTCTCCAGAGCACAGAGTGAAGTTTGTACCGACCTGTGATGAAGTGCTTCACACATATCTATTTGGAAATGCTCTTAAGCCCCCCTCCTCGTTACAGTTGATCTTAGTCTCAGACTAGGAAGTGGAAACCCAGACTTAACAGGAAAAGCATCAAAAGCAACTTTCTAATTTTTTCTTCTTTCTTCCATATTTCTTTCTTTCTCGACCGGAGACCGTTACAGGACATGCGTGTACATGTACATTAACTATGCTTTGGGGAAAAACTCTCACATGTTATAAACTATACTTGTCGGGCGACCCTAACCCCCCTCGGATCTGATGTTATGTACCCTCCATGGGGATAGCCAAATACCGTACAGTTTCAATTCCCTGTCCTTTGTACATCTCAATGGATGCCCTGCTCTTTTGCTCCTTAGGCTCGGCTCCAGCTGAAAGCCTTAGATGTTTCCGACAAAGATGACAGATGACAGCATGATGACAGGTAGGGGTATCCACTGTGTCGGAATAGCAAGTGGAACACTTTTCAAAGTGCCCTTCACTTTGTGAAGTATGCAAACCATGCGGAGAGACTGGAGAGATTTTCGGAAGAACGTGAAGACTACTAATCTGACCATAATTTATTGATGAGGAAACAAGCGTTTGGCTGTGTACTAGGGTTGAGAACGATTCGATTGCACAGGTATGGGTTGTTGTGTTATGATGGAAGCTGCTTTTTTTATCCGACTCTACAAGTATTTTAATATCTGTACTTGTTTACTATGATATTGCTAATGCAAGGCCTTACTAACGTATTAAAAAGAATACCCCCATAAGTGTAATACAACATCAGTAACTGAGGGGCAGTTAGGTTAAGTAAATAAATAATGGCTCTGATTGATCTGGCCTGGTAACTCAACTGTCATTTGCCATTACAAATCATCCACAATTCCTTATTTTTCCTTATTCCTAAATTGTAGTAGCTTTTATCAAACATGAGATTTCTGACGAAATACTGCAGGTTACGTTTTTTATTCAGACTGCTAAATCATGGGAAGTGTTTTTGGTCGAATGCATCCATACTCTTTTTAGACAAGCAGCACAGAGACGCCTGGATGGGAATAACGAATGCGACCCTGAAAGAGGGATTAAATAAAAGAGAAAGAATCGCACCTCAGTCGAGAATGGCCCTTGGTGAATTCAGAAGCCTTTAAAAACATGTTAATTAGCAACTTTATTTACAGATTATACAAGTGACTTGGAGTGGATAATTTATGTAGGGGACATAATTATGTTGGAGGAAGCTGACACATACACACACACACACACACACACACACACCAGTAATTGCTTCTAATCTTAGTGTTGGGTATAGTTTTTAGAGGAGAAGAGAAAGGAAAGAATGAATAAAAAGCTCAGGTCTCAGGGGAATTTCTGGACTCCCACATGGCTGCTATAGAGCACAACACAATCGGTAAACAGCTCTGAGGAAATAAGATGCAAATTGGATAACAAGATAGGACAGAAATAACAGCTGCCACAATTTTACATAAATTCAGATCCTGTGTGATGACGTGTGTGAATTGCTTTGAATGGGGAGTAATGTAAGGATTCAGAGTGCAGGAGTGAGTTAGTGAGTGCGTGAGTGAGTGAGCAAACCAACCAAATTAAATCAAAAATAAATTTGGATTAATAATCAAAAACTTTACCTTCATAATCTTGACATATTGCTACCCTCACGATGTATCAAACAGTGTGAAAACACAAGCAAAACTACAATTTATTAGGAAATACATTTCCATTTCCCTTAGGATCAATAAAGTCAATTCCATTCCATTCCAAAATACACTGTAGCGGATGAAATAGCTTTTCTCTTACATCAAACTACTTAAAATGTAAGACAGGCTAAATGATGAAATATCTGAAAGGCGACATAAATTATGTGAGATGTACTAATGCAGATTGCCGCAGACATTTAATGGAGAAAGTGCAAAAACATCTGAGGCTGAGGGAAGTGGCATGTAAATGAAAAGCAGATTTATGTGATGGATGGGTAATAGAAGAGTAGAATAGAAAACGTGTGCGACAGTCTGTGTGAACATGAGAGAGAGAGAGAAAGAGAGAATGAAAAGGAGTGTAAGAGAAACAGCGTGAGACAGATGAAAGACAGAAAAGTTATCACCACCTAATGGAATTGCCTGGACCTTGTCTTTCCAAAGCACCAAATACATTCATCTTCTCTCCTCTTCTCACATTCATGCATTTTATGGGAATTATCTACTTTCCTAGTAATCTAAACTTTTTCTTAAAGTCTTTCCCTCTTTCTTTGCTCTTTACCCCTCCATTACTGAACTGGG
>CM030172.1:8594875-8687375 GCA_017639675.1 Aplochiton taeniatus
AGTCAAAGCAGCAAGGAGAATTTGAATCAGTTTAAAAAACGTTAGAGTTTTGTGTTTTTTCAGTTTTTTCTCCTTGCATTTACTTAATACAAGTAATAATATGAGGCGGCCCAGATGAACGTAGATCGACGCAGTGTTTCGCATCATATTCCAAGATTGGATGCAAATGACAGAAAACAAATCCACAGCCATGTGCACAGAGAAGTAGGCATGTGCGTGCACAGGAACAACTACTCACACGTTGTTCAGTGTTAAACATTTTGTTTGTCATTGTGTTTTGGTTTGCATATCATATCTTGTAACTGGAGGTATGAGATAATGTCCTTATCCAAATGCACTAAAGAAAGGTGTTATTCATGATGTTATTCAACCCGGATCTGGGTGGGTGGAAATGCAAATGTACTGTCAATCAAATGGGACATTCATGGTAAAAATCTGAAATAACTAGATATAGGCAGAGGGTTTAACAGTAAATGTCTGCTTTTAGTAAGCAATTCAATTCCTGTGTTTCTCAATGGGTCGAGGATTACATTTATGGTTTAATGTGTTAAATGAGGAAGATACATATCAAACTATGTTCGAGTCGTTTTTAATTTGTGGAACTTCAAACAGTTATTTACTTTGTAATAATGATACTCTTTTGTTCATGGTATTAGTTATTACCATGGGTATTTGTGTCCGAGGACTAGGCTAGATGCATTTTATAGTATTAAGTAACTAGGCCTATCCTTTCTGGTAGTAACATTTTACAACAAACTATTACTTAAGCTATCACACATTTTGCATCTAAGACAACACACTGCTTCAAAGTGATGATTGAGGGGAGGTCCTAAAACTAAAGTGCAGTTCTGGTAAGTCAAATAGCAATATGTCTGTGTCCTTGTTTGTCATTATTATGCGGAATGTGGAATGTCTTTTGTCTGATAATGGCTCCATGACAACATATATTTCCTCTAGCACTTCAATCTGCATATTCAACGTAAAATACTATAATTGCAATCCATATCACTCTCTGTCTGAGAGTTCATTAGCACAAACAGTACCACTCATGCCCGGGACGACTATCATCATCCAAATGCTCTGACATTTTTAATGAGCAGCAAAACTACCTCCAAACCCTGGAGGACATAAAGAATGTTTCACGCGTGTGGTACAGAAAAAGAAAATCCCAAGGCAATTCTACGGGGCTTACCAAGGATTTAGTCTCCTCCTCGTCTTTGTAATAGTAGAGCTGATCCCCCCGGAGCACGAACCAGCGTGTGTGCCAAGTCTTGACAAAGCCGCCCTGCTTCCTCAGCCACCCACACCTGACCACGGTGGACCTACAGGGGCTGAGCGTCTGGGCCTGGCCTCGGCTGTGATGGGGACTACTATTGGACACAGCCTGGTCGTCCATCTTCGAGCCTGGATGGAG
Source organism: Aplochiton taeniatus (assembly GCA_017639675.1). Classification (NCBI taxonomy): domain Eukaryota; kingdom Metazoa; phylum Chordata; class Actinopteri; order Galaxiiformes; family Galaxiidae; genus Aplochiton; species Aplochiton taeniatus. The sequence continues at coordinate 8,596,290 of CM030172.1, forward strand.
AGGAATAGGACAGAGGCGAAGGGGGTGAGAGAGGAAGATGGAGAGAGATGAGAGAGAGGGGTGTTTGAAGGGGTAAAGGGGGGGGGGGTGGTGGGGCACAGAATTGGGAAAGAAGGGAGGGTATTCAAGAAAATTAGAACAAGTTAGTTCTCATAACCTGATGTGATTTAGTAGGACTAAATTCTACTGTAAATCAAAAGGTAACAGGGTCTAGGGTAAAATTCTAAACGGGGCACCAGTCATGCCAGGGAAGCAGAAACAATACGGAGCATGAATTTGTTTTCAGGAAGAGCGTCTAGGGTCAAATGTGGTAACTTCTTATTACTTCAATTAGTTGACTTTGTTGGCTGTGTTTTCTTGTTCAAAATGGTATCCCTACCTGCAATGGAACGCATTCCACTTAAGCGAACATGCTATGGAGCGACAGACAGACGGATATTGATAAGGTTTACCCACAACATTAAAACGAAAGAATATCGAATTGAACCAATCTGAACCAAATCAAACCATTCAAAGGCCAGTTGACACACGTTGGCCCACTGATGTTGTGCAAAGATAGAGGGAGAGGGAGAGAGAGAGAGAGAGAGAGAGAGAGAGAGAGAGAGAGAGAGAGAGAGAGAGAGAGAGAGAGAGAGAATGTGGGTGGAGGAAACTATGGGCCAGATGACAAGACCACCGGCTAAACTTTTGCTGCTCCACCACATAACCTCCTACCCACCACACTCCTGGCTCTCTCTTTCTGATTCCATCTTTTGTCAATCCAAGTCACAATGTGCCCACAAACAGAAACTGTACTTTTGCTTTAAAAAAAAAAAGAAAGAATATGGTTTGTGGAACATTTGAAGAAGAAATAAAAACTCATTTGCCCAAGCAAGACAACAACAAATAGATGGAAGTCGAACAATAAGGTCATTCTTTAAATATTAACACTCTGTCAAGGCTTATGTCAATTCAGTTTTTTCCTTTGATATTTATTTTATTTTGCAAAAGTTAGATCACTTCTTCGCTATGAAGCACTGACATGAGTGATACAACAGGAAGTATTTCCCCCTAGGATCTGGAGGTTTAATCCCTAATGTTTGCTCTTTTAACCAAAGACAAAGCTTGGGCTGGAAGGATGTTTCATGAGAAAACCAGAGCACTAGAAACGCACGCCAGACTACCAAAGAGAGTAAACCAGAGCGTGTTGACAGGGGGAATTCAGTGGAGACCACCAAGAGAAAATACAAGTTTTAATCATTGTTGTACAGTGTTGCGTTTCCCTCCCCGAACGGTCCTAAACTAGGGTGTCACTCAACGTAAAACTAACTAGGAAACTGAAAAACCCAATCTATAACCAAAACGGCTCTTTTGGGGGACAAAAAGGTGGCGACGTGGATGTCAACTGAACATCAATCAGCCCCCACCATGGTCACACACATTTCCACAAACCTGTTTTTGCTTTGTCATCATGGGGTATTGTGTGTAGATTCATGAGAAGAAAACAAGGACATTATCCATTTTAGAATAAGGCTGAAAGGTAATAAACATGTGGCAAATGTGAAGTTTTTTTTGCAACTGTCACTCAAACGTCTTTATGGAGGTATGCACGGCTGTGTAAAATGTATTTGTGACTTGCTCAGGGGGAAAAAGAGTATCGGCGTTCACATTTTCAATCTCTTTCTGACTAACGCTGCTTGACAGGCATGTACTGGTATTGAACGCAGTATCACATACTGTTGTTTTACAACAATGTTTTACAGACACCTGAGGGACTACAGGGATTAGACACAGGGAGAGAAAACAGAAGCAGACATTGTCGATGGTGCTCTCAGCCCTGTTTTCCACGAGTTTGAGCCCAACGTCCTAATTACGCTCGTCTGACCCCGAGTCTAACTTTGTAGTCTTTTCTTTTTTGCTGCCGTCAGCCTCTTCAAGAGTATCACTGCCACGTCGTCAAGATCAGAGAGTCATGTGTGGGGCTGGTGGCTGTCCAAAAGAGGGGCCAGGGGGAGCAGACGGAGAACAGATGTGGCCCGGTGGACAGCAGGGACAGGGGAACACGTAGAGCAGGAGTCTTCTGGGGTGACAGTGGTGGTGGTTATGGTGATGGTGGTGGTGGCGGTGGTGGTGGTGGTGTTTGTGGTGGTATGGATGGTGGTGGTGACAGTGGTGGTGGTGGTGACAGTGGTGGTGGTGGTGGTGGTGGTGGTAATGGTGGTGGTGGTGGTGGTAGTTGTGGTGTTTGTGGTGGTATGGATGGTGGTGGTGACAGTGGTGGCGGTGGTGGCAGTGGTGGTGGTGGTGGTGGTGATGGTAGTTGTGGTGTTTGTGGTGGTATGGATGGTGGTGGTGACAGTGGTGGTGGTGGTGGCAGTGGTGGTGGTGGTGGTGGTGGTGGTGTGGTGGTGGTGGTGACGGTGGTGGTGGTAATGGTGGTGGTGGTGGTGGTGGTGGTGGTGGCAGTGGTGGTGGTAATGGTGGTGGTGGTGGTGGTGGTGGTAGTTGTGGTGTTTGTGATGGTATGGATGGTGGTGGTGGCAGTGGTGGTTCTCTGATCTCTCTGAGTGTCCTCTCAGTCACATCTAAGGACCAGCATGCCTGGGCAGAGTGTCCCGTGATAAGCCTGGGGTTACATAGCTAATCTTACACCGCTTCTTTGTTATCACTAACAATATGCACACACACACGCACACACACGCACACACACACACACACACACACACACACACACACACACACACACACACACACACATACATAGACACACACACAGACACACTTATCCCACGCAAACACACTTACCCCAAGCGCAGACACAGACGCAAACAGCCAAACCCATACACACAGGGTCCCACTCACAAAACACAGGCCAACAGAAATGCAGAGTGACACGGCCATCCGTCAAAGGAGCCCCCTGCGTTGAGAGCTGCCAGTCTCTTGGCACAGCCCTTGTCTCTGTTCAGTGCCTCCTAGCATTTGATTAATAGTCCTCTTGCCTAAGGGTCTAGGGCTTATTGGCAGCACAATGCTGGCAATGAGGCTGGCACTGGCATACAATCTGCCAGTAAAAATGGCTATTGTAGGAAGTCCTACAATATTGTAGGAATGTACTGTATGGCCTGGTTAAGGCTCAGTTGAAAAGAGCCTTAACCTTGATAAATTCTGCAGCAACCTTTACATTTAACACAGTAGGCTACAGCAGCAACCTCTAAAACCCAGACATACAGTACATTTTGAGGATAGTGAGTTTTGTTGTAGTGGGAGGGAGATGTGGGAGTAACTGATATCAACTCCACCAAACAATGTTGCCCAAATATTATTGTTCCAGGGATTTTATGGTGAAATGAAAAATGAACCGGTTGAAGTGAAGACCAGTGGAGTTATGTCTAAGTATTTGAATGTGTGGATCACTTGTCTGGTGAAGGCAATAAACCCTCCAATTCTACTGCTACTTTGTCCTCGGAGTCACTTGCCCTGTCCAGGCAAACTTAAAAGAGGTCCATTGATGCACCCTCATGAATTAAATATTCACTACGGTCTGATGAATAAGCATCAGGGTTGAAGATTATGTATTATTTATGACATTTTCGTCATAACCACTGAACAAGAGCAACTAAGAAGACAAAGGAGTCAAGTGGTGTTTTCAGCGTAATTTGGCCCTGCAGTGATTAAATGATGGTACCACAATTCAAGCCCTATAAAAAGTCACATACTTTTCCACCTTGTGTTATTTCTCGTGGTAATGTCAACCATATGCTAATGGTATTGTTACAGTTGCTCATTCAGAACATCTGGCGTGTTTGGGGAATCCAATTTTCCTGCAGTGGAATTTTCTCACCCCGCATGTGTCTGTGAGCTTTTTCTGACTGGTCCAGAGTCAATGGGAAACGGACACCGTGACCTTGACTCTAAACACACAGGACAGAGAAGTATGGGAGAGGCAGACGGACAGAGAGAGACTAGGGGGAAAGACAGAGACAGCTAAAAAGAGAGATAGAGAGAGGGAGATGCTTTGCAGTATTCTGGAATGATCCATGTGTTTGTAAACAGGATGTGACATATTCCCCTGAGCTGTAGGTCAGTAGAATCCCACCCCGTTAACGTTGGGGGAAAGGGGGCGACGTGATGTATCTGCATTAGTATTCGGTCAGCTGCAATAAAACGATACGTTTGTAATTATCACGCAGGATTTTTTCCCCTACTGGTTGTCATTATTTTCTCTGACATCTGTGGGGTCTCTCTCTCCATTCTATAGACCTATTAGTATTCTCTCTCAGTCCTTGGCAGGTCTTCTCATCTAGAAGGATGCTGCCCCGTGTCACCTCTGACTCAGCCATTGCTTGTCTGGTCAAAATCGAATGTGCCCCTTTCAATAATGCCACGGAACAAATAATAAAACAACGCCCTCCCGAATGCATCTCTTCTGAATCTGAGACTCCAATGCGTGTCTGGATGAAACGGGAAGCAATCAACTAATAATCAATATTTTGTACACGGTTTCAGTAAACAAGCAAAACAATCACAGTTAAAATATATTTTTTACAGTAATACCTGATCACGTGACATTAGGCTAACCCATTTTCATGTATTGCCTATCTGTGTATTTGAGCAGCATATTTACTCATATTACTGGAAGCCGCATGACTGACCACTGCTGTTCCGTCATGGAGTAGAATATACTATCCATAGATGTAATTGGCATCGCCCAAGTCTGACCCCCCACTGTCTGACCGTCCAGTGACAGGGACATGATGACCTATAGTGGCTGAGGGAGAGTCTATGTGTGTGTGCCCTCCCAATTGTGACAGTGCAGAGCATATTGACTGTGTTGAACTGGGCTCTCAGCATAGCTCCACCAGCAGGTTGCTGGTTCCCACTGCTTACACAGACTGTTTGCCAGCCGGGGTGAGAACGAGATGGAGCTCATAGAACAAAAAAAAAGGCCTCTTCCATGTTTGACAATCATTCTGGTGGCCAAACCTAAGAAAAGCGAGAGTAGTCTTGGTTCACCATGTATCTCGTCATTTTGGATGTTATGGAGGGAGGAGGCTAAAAAGAAAAATCAATAATTACACTCATCAAAATGTATGTCGTAGCTCAGACAGTTCAACTTCTTAAAGGTGGGCATTGATTACTTTCTTAAATAGGATTCGGCAGGTTATTTAAATTGTATATAACTGAGATTGTTATCTTTGCTCTAAAAACGTATTATAAGAGAGCGCAATTTACTGTATTCACAATGTCAAACAAATCACTTAACTGTAACATAATGTGTCAAACTGCTATCATGGATTCTCTGCTGAGTCACTCCCTCATGAATTCTTGATTGTCTTTTCTTTTTTTTTGGACCAAGCAGACCAAGCCATTACCCTGGCCATCTGTCTGTTTGTCTGTCTGCAGACGCTGAGTGCCACAGCGTTCCAGCTGCGACACTCCATGCAGGCCCCAATTTCCAGACGGCTAATGCATCCAACATCAAACCTCTCTGGGCATTGAGAGAACCAATGGAGCGTGAATCAAAGAAGACGACAGGTAGGAGCCCCACCGCTCCCTCTTTGAAACGTTGACGGGATCTATATCGGCAGGTTGCATTAAAGAGCAAACGAGAAGGCCAGTGAACAAAGACAACACTGCCCTGCTATGGGCCAGACCCGTGGCAAAGGAGCTCACTAATGGATTGGTGGCATCTATAATGTTGTGTATACCACATACAAATATAGTGATTTCAAGTCGAAAAGCTGTGTGAATCAAATGTCTCCACTGCGTGACTGAGTGCCATTCATAAAGGGAAATGAAAGCCTGATTTTTGGCTCCTCCACACGGACCACAATAGACTGCAATTCTTCAGCATCCGACCGGTCTCACGGGGCTAGCTCAGGCCATTTCTGGCATCCTCACTGGGCCCTATGGTGGCCATCCATCCAGCCAGCCTGGCACCGCACTACAAGGCAGTTACAGGGGTGGGATTAATCTCTCTGACAATCACTCTCACCAGGGGACGAGGCCAGGGTGAAATATCTAATGCTGAAACCACATGTCCCCAGTAACAGAACGCAGCATAAAACAGCTCGGCTGCGCCTATTGAATGTCCATCTTTTAGGGTCCGTTTGAATTGAAAGACTTTGAGGTGGATCATAAAACGAAACATGTCACAAGTCCTTGATAGCATTAACCTGAAGTAAAGTTAAACGTGTACACAGTAAAGCTATAGCTTGAGCTAGACACAACATGCACATACATAACACTGGCTGCCGTTGCTATGTAAACTCTTTAAATATCCCACGGCCCCACTTCGTGCCATCTGGACCAACCCCCCCCCCCCCCCCCCCCCCTCGCCCCCCCTCCCTCCCTGTGGTAGTCCCTGCACAGTTGGCCCCCTCCTCCCTGCATGTGCCAAAGACAAATATAACCAGCCGTTGCCAAAGCACCGTGCAGAACACCAGTGGGCTTCTGGAGGGGGTCTGCTGAAACAACATGGAGGTGCGAGGAGGTGAGCCTCTCTGCAGCACTGTTTACCAGTCAGGGGGTCGGCAGGAGGGCATGGAGGAAGCACGGGATAGACGGGTCCCCATAGAGGATAGTATATACACACACTCACTCACACACACACACACACACACACACACACACACACACACACACACACACTACTCAAACACACGGCCAGGTCCATCACAGCCCACTGTCATGAATGTGGCTGTGTTGATTTTGATGCTGTGGATGAGGTCACTACTGGAGGGGCTCCAGCAGGGATATTGGCTCACACCTCACTACCACCTGTCAATCAGGGAGGGCATAGAGGGATCAGAATGGACAGACAGAGATAGATACTGTAGATGGATGGACGGACGGACGGACGGACGGACGGACGGACGGACGGACGGACGGACGGACGGACGGACGGACGGACGGACGGACGGACGGACAGACAGACAGACAGACAGACAGATAGATAGATAGATAGATAGACAGATTGATAGGTGGGTAGGCAGGCAGATAGTGTTGGTTTGGTCTGGTCTACACTTGTAATATGATGACTCAGTGTCCATTTTGTCGAAACACCAATGAACAACTGCTCCACATGTAGACAGCATATGGAACCCCTTAATAGCTGCTGATGTGGTCCGTTTACATACTGTACGGTAAACCCCCTTTGTATGACACACACGCACGCACACACACACACACACACACACACACACACACACAGACAAACTCTTTGATATCATGACCGTGTGTCTGAGCAAAGATTCCTGTGTAGGGGGAGGTTTTCCACCGCATAATAACAAAGATAACCAGGACCACACTGATTCACACTGGACATGGTCCTGTACACTGACTAGGCCTGTGATAAACAATCTGTATCCACATCTACCATCTCCATTTAAATCATATTGCTGAGTCATAGATGAGAGCGTACTGTAACTCAAACTCACTGATAAGAGGGTTCCCGCTGTTTTCCCCGGCCCCCTGCTCCCCTAGTCTCTAAGCCGTGTGTGGTGCCACTGCCCCTGTCTACCCTCAACCTCCCCCCACCTCGGCCCGTCCGTCCCTGGATAAACAGCTATGCCCCCGGGAGCGGAGAGCAGCAGCTGACGAGGGGAACCTGATCCCTGAGTTCTCCACGACCACCGCCACCAGCAGCAGCGGCGGAGTCCGACGCAAACATGACTCCAACACAGGGTCAACGCGCACCGCATGGCTATTCTGTCTCCTTCATCACCCCTGATCTCTTACTCTCCCTCTCTCTTTCTCTCTCTCTTTCTCTCTCTCTCTTTCTCACTCACTATCAATCAGTTTCTCCTTTTATGATTCAATTTTTCTGCAATTCAAACTTGTGTCCCCATTTCTGCATGGATTTCTGTCTATCGTTCATTCTCTGTAATCACAAATTTGAATAATAAAACCAAAATAGAATACGATAGAATATCATTTTCAACCTCCCTGGCAAACACAAACTCAAAGGTTCTGAAGGCATCTTCTGACAGACAGTGCGTGCGGTCATGGATGGCGCTGGGGTCCTTTGTCTCCCAGACTCTAGTCTATTCCACCAGCCAAAGCAAAGCAGAGTGGGTTAGCCTCCAAAGCGGAGATGACTCAGCCAAAGATGAGTCAGTGGTTGGTGGGTAAAAAGTGCTCTGCAACCATAAGCTTTCATATTCAAAAGAAGATCTGATTTAGAAGCAATGATGTCTAGTTTGGGGGTTCATTTTGTTCTAAATGTGTGTGTGTGTGTGTGTGTGTGTGTGTGTGTGTGTGTGTGTGTGTGTGTGTGTGTGTGTGTGTGTGTGTCATTTCAATGAGTTTGTCATCTGAAAGCTGGGATGCGTCTCATCTGTTACTTTAAAGTTTGCTCATCAGCTTAGTGCCAGGAAAAAACTTTGAGTGCAAACTAGCTGGTTGGGATATATTTAGCAAAATGTGTCTCAAGGGAAGTGACACCTGCCGACTCACATGGCGTACTTTATAAACGTCTAGAAATCTGGAAAAACAAATAGCCTCACAAAATCAAAGTTTAATCTTTTATCCCTGTCATCTGTTATATTTAACACGCACTGTAGCTTATTTTTAGTACTTTACCAACATTATCATAATCACCCTCAAACCCAAATGTGCTCACAAAAGAAAACCAAGGAAAGAGAGGTAGGATGTCAAACAGGAATGTGTAAGACAGTCCCCATCTTCCCAGCAGGCTGATCCTCAGCCAAAAGCCAGAGTCAATAGTCTGCGGTTGTGATGTAGAGCAAAGCGATATACAAACTTGTTAAAAAAAAAGGTTATGCCCTCCAGTCTTACAAAATCCCAGCACAACCTGATGTTGGATACAGGTGCAGCCTAAGAGATTTGCCACTTCAGCACACAAAGTTTCATACTGTATGCATTGTACGGCTCTCTAATGAACAACAACAACTACAACCATAACAAAAACCGTAAAGATTTAAAAAAATATATACATTTGTGAACACCAGTGTATTAAAGAGTGTAATGTACTGCAGTAAAACTGTGACTAAGTTAAGAGTTTAAAACCCATGGCTAGAATCAACATCCTACTAAAGCCAAAAGAAAAACAGACACTCACCCTATGGAAAAACAAGCTCTCGGAATCTCTCAGGTGTGACTTGCTGAGACAAAGTGGTGCAATATCCAATCCACGTACAAGACAGGTATTCAAAGAGCCGTGCTGGCAACACTTCCCAAGTAGCGGAGCGAGAAGCTAGAACACTTCAGAGACGCCGTGTCTCCTCTCCTGTTGTCACCTCCATTGGCTCAGACCAGCTGCCTTCGGGCAGCCAGAGAGAGAGAGAGAGAGAGAGAGAGAGAGAGAGAGAGAAAAAGGGAGGGAAAGAGGGGAGGTAGGAGCTAGCCGGGGCTAAACTGAGCTGTCATAAACTTTTACCCTGACTACTCACTGCCCTCCGCTTGCTGTGGGGACTCCGCTGGGAAGGGAAAGCAGTGCGCAAAATCAGCACGAGCCCAAACACACACTCCAAGAGTTCTACGACAGGGACGGTCCACACCCCCATGCACACACACAGACAAACACTTTCCACTGCCAAACCCTGCGCCACCAAATCAGTCCTCACTCTTCATACACCCTGGCCGGTAGACAGGGTGCACACACACTCCGTCGCACTCAAATTAGGACTGTGTGTGTGTGTGTGAAAGCGGAGGCTGCAGCAGTAGGGAGAGAAGGAGGAGGAGATAGAAAAGGAGAAGAAAGACAGAGGGGGGGGGGGGGGCGTATGTGTGTCTGTGCGAGCATGTTTGAGGAAGTCAGAGGATGGCAGCCTTGACAGACAGAAGGACTGACCGAGTCCTCTCCTTGCAGCAGACATTGGGGTGGGTGGGCATCAGATTCCACAGAAAGCAACTGGCAGTCCATCCCGGCACCCCCTTCTCCTTGGTGCAGTAATACACACAATCACAGTGTCTCTCTCTCTCTCTCTCTCTCTCTCTCTCTCTCTCTCTCTCTCTCTCTCTCACACACACACACACACACACACACATGCCCAGTCAAAACTCTCTCTCTCCTGTGCTTTCTCTGTCACTCACGCAGACACTTTCTCTCTGTCTTCTTGTCTTGTGCCTCTCCACGGCAAACTCTCTCTCACAATCAGACATACATCAACACCTTTGCCTCTCACTCTTTCTCTATCTCCCTCTATCCTTCTCTTTCCCTTTCAGACACACACGCAGACCCACGTGCACACACAGGCATCTACACACCTTTGTGTGTGTGTCTCTCTCTCTCTCCAGGCAGAATGTAGCGAGACTAGCCTGCTGAAAACTACTATCTCAGGGGGAACAACTCTTCCTGTTCTCTCTGGCTCAGAACGTCCTCTCACTTCACTGACTGTGCTCAACACAACTGGGGACACAACTTTGACATCGGACATGAGAGACTTGTTTTTGTCTGCCGCAATGATCATGATTAATGAATCATAACTCGCTACATGGAATGCAGCGTGTGGTCTCTCAGCTACATTGGCTCTCCCAGTGCGGCACATTCCACACAGTAACCTTGCATGAACAAAGTTGCCCCAGTAAAAAGTGTTGCTTGTCCATTCCACAAATGAGTGTGTATCCAGTTAGTAGGGCAAACAGCTCTTTCCTAGAGAGTGTCTCGTCGCACCAGTGTCAGTCCAGCTGTATACACACACAGCGACAGAGAGGTGCATCTTGTACCAGTCCCTGGTTTAGTTTGCCCCTCTGCATAGTCTCCCGTGCAACCCTTGGGGCAACCACCAGACACAAACACACGGCCATTTGTTGCCATCTCAAATATAGAACTGGAACATACAGTACAGAGCGGGATTGGGGGCATGAACCATCTATTTCCTGCATACCGACTAGCTAGTCCTTGGCTAACCCTTTTCAAAGGAGATTTCGGTTGATATATGTAAATACAGTATTTATATACAGTACTGTGCAAAAGTTTTAGGCAGGTGTGAAAGAATGCTGGCAAAAATGTTAAAGCAAAGAGTGGTCCGAGCAAATATTGATTTGATTTCGATTGTTCATTTGTTCATGCACTTTGCATTTACTTAATTGATTAAAAACAAACTATTAACCCTTTGATTTTTGAAAGCATTCTTACTTTACACACCTGCCTAAAACTTTTGCACAGTACTGTATATATGTATATATATATATATATGTGTGTGTGTGTGTGTGTGTGTATGTGTGTGTGAGTGTGTGTGTGTGTGTGTGTGTACAGTATATACTATATATATAATTAGTCTAGGCCTAATCCCTGTCTAGCAAACTATAGCCTATAATTATTTATATCTCAGTAGTGATGAAACTCTTCAGACTATGTGCCACTATAAAACATTGAGGTGTTGCTATTCTGTTATGTAAGGAATTCTCTACTGACAGCTATAGAGTACAGTGCATCCCTTATGCTCGGGCATGCACCTACTGAGCTCCTTATCCTACCCTTCCCATCTGACACTCTAGGAACAGGTTAAAACTAACGCAAATCTGACTCCTAATTTCAAGATGGATATATGTGGATTTACAATATTACAATGCAAATTTTTTTGATAAACCACATCAGGGATTGATGTTGAGGCTATAAAAAAGCTGAGGAGTTCCAACTTGGTGACCAACTTTTTTTAAAGTAGCGACTCTAAGTACTTCAACATTGTTTTACCGAAGATGATCAATTGTTTAAATAGACTCACACTAAATTATCTGTATGTCCTACAGTTGTCAATACATAGCCAGTATTTGCTATTCAAATGTGACGCAACCCTTCCTGTTGTTTTCAATCATTCAGCAACCAGGGGCTTGGATTACCAAAGGTCAACACGACTTCTTTTCCATTCCTGCAAATTATTTTAGGAATCATAAATGATGAACGGTGCCACCAGGCAACTTGCTATCGAACAATATATCTTAACAATTGGCCATTGTATAAGTCTTGACACCAACAAACGACACAAACAAAGACACAAACCAATACTCAAACTAGCCTTTTTTTTTCCAAATTCTAGCACTAAGTAGCAGTACTTACATAGTGCAGGGAGGTGAGTTACAGTCCGTGTGGGTGTGCTCACAGGATCAGTTACCATTCAGGAGCACACTAATTGCCTGCTCAAAAATCCAATCAACTTTGCTATTTCTCTTAGATAGCATGCCAACATCATTCTCCACTCGCACTTCGATTTCTGTGCTACTAAGTGATATTGACAATACTGTAGATCAGCGGTTCAAATCGATTTTAAATGTTAAAAGGCTAACCAGGCCCATGTCCCTTGATATCACGGTAGAGGTGACTGCTCTATAAAAACACTGGCAGGGTGTCCCGTGTAAGCAGACACCAGAATCAGACAATGTGGCCAGATGGACTCCCTCCCTTCTATTTGATACGAGGCGATTACAGAGCCACGCTGGGTCCTTTCACCCCCTGCTAACTCAAGCTCTGCCGTGTGACATATATGGGCATCGAGCCAGGTTAACGGCTATATGAGATACGTATACTGTACAGTGCATGCGTTACAGTGAGAAACAGGTCAAGTGGTTTCCTACTAGACCAAGGGTGGCAGCCTTGGGATGGTTGCTCTTAAAAGACAATCTTTTTTTATAATTTCAGGCTAATTATAGGTAGTATTCTAGACACACACACATACTGAGTCAGCACGTGGACTATTGTGTTATTACCTTGTTTTTTCGCTATTATTACACAGTGATAAAGGTCGAATTTGGAAATGCCTGTCTCATCGAATATGAAATTCACATTCCAGCAACTTCCAGTTTGGTACCATAAAGCATCTCCCTTTTTTCGGCTGGCCGTGAGCCAGGCAACATTTGACGCGAGTGTTATTACTTCCAAGGTTAAGAGCACTAGAGCCATCTGGTGTTGGTACTGAATATTCCCATCAGCTGTGTAAATGATTCTTTGAATAATAACTACCTTACCCATGAGCCTTTGTGTGAGGATGATTATTGTTATGCTGAATAGCTGTGTCCTGGTCTCCATAGACGGAGATAGTAGGACATTTCATAGGCAAACAAAGATTCATGGCAGAAAAAGTCCTTTATGTTACCAATTGATGTTTAGTGTGACACTGGTACACACTACTCTCCAACCTACACAGGTAATTAAGGTGGTGGTGGTGGTGGGGGTGGGGGCGGGGGTGGGGGGGGGGGCGACAGCTGTTGGACAGAACTCTGATCTCGACTTAGTCGGGAAAACTTTTTCCCTGCCAGTTTGAGTAACAAAAACAATGCAGTCTTAAATCCACTAGGTTTGTGGTGGAAATTAGCCTGTATGAGGTCAATAGCTCAACATAAAATTGCAGATTTTATTTAATTTTTTGCAGCCAAAAGTTGACTTCACGTCTCATTGTGGCAGATATTATCCGCCTACTGGTTGGGTTGTCCTTGGATTTTTATGAATGTTCGGACCGCAACAGACAACCGTCTCTGAGCCACTTGCCTCTGACACCCCTCAACATGCTTTATTGTATTTACATAACATGGAATGCCAAACATCGGACAGTAGGTGACCCGATGACGTAGGAAGGAGGCCATCCGTAAACAAACTGTAACCCCGGCCGTTCCCATGGGCGATCTGTGGGCGGACATGCTGCATTCCCTGTTGGGAAGATGGCTCCGAGGCCGATAAGGCAGAGCTAGATGTTTGTGGAGGGAGAGGGCCTTGGAAAGTTCAGGGTTCTCCATACCGTAGTGTTTTCCCATGGCACTGGATGCTCTGTAGGCTCTGGAGGTTTAGCTAGGGGTTGTGACCTCTGGGATAGATAGCTGGAGGAGGAGGACGGACACAGACACAGACACACAGGCACGAGGCTGTCCCCACAGGGTTAACAGCAGAACAGACACCACTTCAAAGGCTTACCCAGGAATTTCTGTGTTAAAACAATGTGCACAGTGTTATTTCTAGGGGAAATTGTCGTTATTCATTTTTTTGCGAGATTGAACCGGGAGTCACAATTGATGGCTTACAGTCCAGTAATGGGCTCCATATGGGGCGACAACTGTTTTGCCGGTTCAGCTTATCAACGCTGCTCCTCTCAGATCAACTGTACTCCACTCAAATCTGCTGAAGCAAAGCCATTGTTTACTGTTCGAAGATGTGCCGCAAGGAACATTTCTCAGAGCTTCTTTTGTGCCCTCCCCCCCCCCCCCCCCCCCCCCCACACACACACACACACACACACACTTTAGTTTGCTGATGTCAGAGACAGCAGAAAGAATCTGTATGTTTGGTGACAGCTCTCCATTGACACATGCCAGAGACCTGACACAGGCTTCATCCCACGGTGGTGATGTGTTGAGTGACACTCACCATTGTAGAGGGTAAGCACAGTGTTAATTGTATCTTTGAAAATGCATCTGAGCTCCATTAAAATGTTGTTTTCATAACTGTTGCGTTGAATGATCCCTTGCAGCAGTTTGACACCTCTGCTTTCCCTGACACGGGCCAAACAATGAGATCTGAGAGGTGACAGGTCCCTTTAACCGATCATTTTAGCATACACACACGCACGCACGCACACACACACACACACACACACACACACACACACACACACACACACACACACACTCACACACACACACACACACACACACACACATTGTACGGGTTAGACTGCCAGGGGTATCTGGCGACAGGTAAAGGGCGAAGAATGACCTTGTTACAATTGTGAGGAAAAAATTGTATGGTGACATCAGCTTATCCAGTTTTGCTGACAGGTGTTGCCATATGGTTTGACAAACACATACACACACAAACACACACATCACTCACAATATCCTCCGTATTTTTTTGCAACAGATTGCTGACTGCAGTTTAGGATTTCTTTTTTTTACCCTTTGGCAACATGATCCTATATCATGGCTGACACCATCGTAAACACTTTCAAAATTATACCTGGTGAGTTCTCAAATGAAGTCTTCACTGAAGTTGCTGTCAGTTTGTGTGAAAGGTATGGAATAAACAAACAACCATACCGTACGTTAAGAGTAAAACTACAAGGGAACGTTGTAAAGCTGCCGCAGGAATTGCAATGTTTAGAAATGGAGGGATGTTTAATCTCTTTGAAATTTGCACGACTGTGGCGATGATGGGCACGTCAGTAATTAGATTGGCCAACACACATTGTTGGTGTGGGTGTTCTATGTTTGCATTTAATCTATTTGTAAGTTACAATTTACATTTGTGATACAAGATAATGAAAGATGTAAAGACATGAAGGCAGAATATGTATATATATATATATATATATATACAGTATATAGAAAGAGAGAGAGAGAGAGAGAAAGAGAGAGAGTGAGAGAGAGAGAGAGAGAGAGAGAGAGAGAGAGAGAGAGAGAGAGAGAGAGAGAGAGAGAGAGAGAGAGAGAGAGAGCGAGAGAGACTACAATTATTGAAAGAAAGACTTGAGGGTTGAGAGAGCACGAGTTGTGTGTCTGGTTTGTCTACCGGATATTTGCAATGCCGACCGGGAGGTACTCCAAGCTACAGTAAGGAAATGAGACCAGTAAGTGAAGGCATGCCAGGTCAGCACCATGGCAAAGCAGGAGACATGGTGACTCCCAGTACAAATAACTCACCCTGACCTCAGCTGCCTTTCAGAGAAATAGACAGAAAGAGAGAGTTACAGAGAGAGAGAGGGAGAGAAAGAGAGACATTCCGAAAGAGACGCAGAGAACGGTAAAGGAAGATAAGGAGAGAGAGAGAGAGAGAGAGAGAGAGAGAGAGAGAGAGAGAGAGAGAGAGAGAGAGAGAGGTTGTGCAACTGTAAATCTGGTATATTCCTATTTAGGAAAAAAGTCTCTCGGCAAGACTATTTGATGAAGAAATCAAGCTTGTAGGCAGATTCCCACATAGAAAAATGTGTTATAACAAGAGAAAATGAGTGAGAAAGAAGTATGAACACATTTCCTGTTCATGACAACATGTCCAGAGTAAGAGTCAACCCTCAAGGCGAAGCTTGAAAGCGTATCACCGCGATAAACCACAAAAACCGCTGGCCCGTGTGCGGCATGAAGTTCTCTGTGGGGAACTATTCTGTCTGCGGAGTTGAATGCAACCAATTACATTTTGTCCATTTGAATTTGATGAGGCAGGGAATTTCTTGGTTGTCTCAGTCAGGGGTTATTGCAATTGTTGGGAGTCTAAAAAGTTTGTGATCCACTCTAATGTCAAGGCAATTTGATTTGGATTGGTTATCTTTTGAATATTACAATGTGGGCAAATGAGACCTTGATTCCTAATATTTAATGTGTCATAATTTCTTTGATACAAATGCTAACCATTTCCTTTTTCTATCCATTCGCAGAAATACTATGGAATTTGAACTTGACTGTCAAATAAATGTTTGTTGCCCTCTAGTGGTAACTTTAACAGGAGCACCAAACAGTCAATTTACTTGTTAATCAGATCTACACCCTGGCTGTTCCGTTCGGTATTAACAAGTTTATTAAAATCAATTGGTAAACCTGAAATAATAATAATAATAGAAAAAAATTCACTGTTCCACTCCTCAGTATAATATTTATTGACTATAGTGATGCCGTAACTGAGTAAGAGGAACAACAAGAGGTTGCTTGGTCACACCAGAATAGGCTGGGGACCATAAAAGGTTTGCAGGATAAAGCCTGTCCCAAAGCGACCAGTGTGAACACATTTCCTTTCCACATCCATTTCCCTCCATCTTTGCAGATCCTGAAGAAATATGGTTCATATGAAGATTTAGCACTATTTCTGAATTTAGGTCCTGCAGTTTCAAAATAAAATCATCACAGGGTAATTGGTGATGATTGTTCATATAGATTTTCTTGGATAAATGAATTATAAAGGACTGTGATTGATGTGATGAAAAGAACATCTTTTGATGACCTATCAATCAACACACACTTTAATCCATTGATTTCTCGTTGCTGTCACTGGGCTGTCTAAAAAGCTAATACCCAACCAGCTGACATAGTCCAATGCGCTCTTTAGATTCAGTTGTAATTCTCTTTGCTCTGTCAAAATTACGTAATTAGCATTATAAAACGAACAAGATTAAAGTAAATTATATTTCAGCATAGGTTAAGGTGAACAACATATTGTCAAACCTGGTTATCATTGTCCAACAGATAGGCTCTATCGCTGACTTTGGTATTTTCTGTAATAATATTGTGGATATCGTGCATCAGGGGCAACAGGGTGTGGTGGTAAAACCACAACATTGATGTTAACTCTTTACAGGGCCAGGAAGTCTAACTAAAAAAGTAGGGTGTAGACTCACAATGAAGAATGTAATTTAGAACCATGTACAATGCTTAAATACATCACGAAATACATATCAGGCCATACTGAATGTGTTCCTCTTTCACATAGAAAAGGAAGGCAGAGGTCATTCTGAATAAAAGAATGCCTGTTGTGTTCATTCATAAGCTATTTCATTGGCCAAATTATCAAAGTTTTGCAATATGTGACTACCACACACGGAGTCATGGCATATAAAGCACCTTCAACAAATACATACAAGATTCCAGCGTCAATCTTAGAAGCTCATCCACATTTCTGCATACCCCATCTCCCCTTTAGAAAAAAAAACATGTTAGGGTCAATAGTTCTTCAGCTTGCCTCTGTCTCTTGTTTGGCTTATGCCAGCATGCCGACAGGAGCGTACAAGAATCTAACAAAGGTTAAACTCGGTGCTGAAGGCGCCAATGAAACCATTAATCATTTGGTACCCTATTTGAGACTTGGACAGCCAAGTCAGACCTGGTCTACGGGCAAAAATATTGCTTTTCCTATTACTGCTGGACTGGAATTATTCCGGGACACGGAATGTGCCCAACTGGAAGCAGGGCCCAAGGAATTCCAAACACCTAATCAGTACCAATTTTCCAAAATTAGATTTCCGATTCATTGTTTTTAGTTAAGTGGGAGACCCAGACATCACTTGATGTCCCAAAATGGTCACTGTAAATGTGTTGCCGTCAAAGACCATGGCCCGTCCACAGCAAATAAACAACATGTAAGTGCAGGAGTCCAACAGTAAATTCCAGCAGGGGGATTTACCATAAATCAGAGTTATTTACTGCTGCGGTTCGCACACCTTTGTTTCTACAGGGCCGGCGGTGACGTGCTCAGAGAGTCAGATAACGGCTATTTCTCACCAACACTTTCCTGTTGTTTTGCTGGGGCCTTTGTTTGGTTGTGTGGTCTCGGCTTGCTGGTTCTCAGGGGAACGAGACGAACGTGTCAGGCTGAACACTTATCAACACCCGGACCCTCACACGTTCACAGAGAGACCTGTCCTGTTGACCGCATCTACCTTTGCTGCTCAAACGGAGGGTTAACCACCCATGCCTTGGTGTTCTAGATGTTTCCACACAGGCAGGGTTCAGATAATCCCTAAAGCTTTGTGAGAATTTATTTTTAATATTTTAGCAGTAGTTTGGCCCACAAATGATGGGATCACAAAGGGTTGGACAGCTTATGAAAATCATTCTTCCAGATCTAGAAAATACAATATATATGACACTAGCTAGATCACCACTTTCTATTCTGTAGCTAGACATATATATATATATATATATACATATATATATATATATATATATATATATATATATATATATATATATATATATATATATATATATATATATATATATATGCTGTAGAGAACACAGCTGCAAAGATCTAACCTGGCAGGTTACTTAAATATCCCATGCAACAGAATATTCTATTATCTGATTGTCGTAAGTCTGTCCTGTGTCTAATGTAAAGAAGGAAAAAAAATAAAATAAATTAGCATTAACAAATTGATTTATACTTACACTGAAAATCATATACCTGTCATGTAGGATATTTAGTATTTATATATGTTGTAGAAATGGTTGTCAATTTAGTGCAATTCAACTGCATTTGACCACTTAAATCACACCAGTACAATTTATCACTATGTCATTCATCTTTAGTAAGGTTTTCCTGCTGTATCAAACATTTATTCTGGAAGTTGAGAATGACAATAATAATATGCATTCTCTATAAATAAAACCACCAAAATATTTGATAAAGTAACCCCAGAAAGAACAGACTGTGTATTTATTTTGAGGGTTGATAAATCAACTTTCTTAGACAATTGGACTGAGTTGTAACTGTTAGGATCATTTCCAGGATATGTCTCCTTTCTGCTTTTGTTATTGTCTCGGTGGTGTGTGAAGCCGCTCTTCCTTGTGAGAACTTATTTGTGTTTAGGTGTTGAGGTTACGTTTCAGGACACAATTCAAATAGCTGAGAGGAAACTCTGTCTCTCTAGCTGCCAGGAGTCTGGTCCGTGAATGACGTTTGTCACTTGACAAATTCCAGCTTTTTACATTCCTGTCCAGGACAGACACAACAACAACAGGAAGTTGGAGCATTTTCACAGGTGTCAGGAAGCACAGGAAATAAACACACGGGATTTTGGAAAACATTCAGTGCGAACAAGAGGTGATGCTAATAACAGCTATTTATAAACTGAACCAAGGTATTTTCAGAGTAAAACTTCTAAAATGGGTTTTCTGTGACGTTTACTCACAAAGTAATAAGATTGAAGAACGCCTTTTAACAATGACCTTTGTTATAATCCATAAATAGCCATTGCATGATTCATTCAAAAAAATATATTTAAAAAAATTACTAGAATAAATAATTATAAATTCCCCCAAAATGTACAGTACATTTTCAAGCCTCCCAAACTGACAATATTTCAGGACAATGAATCAATGTCATTAGTCCCACATTGGCTCATGGTCATTTAAAACATATCACACACATATCTGTCACACAAAGAACAAAACTAAAAACCAAGCAAATTATAGAGCAGACCACTCCAATGGGTTTTCATTTCATAAACACTTTGGTTTAATAATACGACTATACAGTACATTGGCTGGTGAATATGGCAGAAACATTATTTTATATTTAGGCGCATTACAAACTAACCCTCAATGCAGTGCAAAGGCTTATGAGGTGTGGATATGGGATATTGCTTAATAGTTCTTTGTATTGTTTAATCCCACATCTTGCAATTACAAAATATTCCAAACACAGTCATTTTATATTTTGGCCACCGTAGTGAATTGATCGTTTAAATCAATGAACAATAAAGAGATCATAGTATGCATAGTATCTCTAACTTGCTGGCATGTGCATTTTCTCTTTAAATCAAAGATTCATAGAATGATATAACTCACGTCCATAATTATACAATTAAGACATATTATAATATGATACTCAAATGGGCTGGGTATTCACAAGGACAAAACAAATCAACTTTAAAATATTGTATTAAAAAAAAGTTTTTTTTTTTTTGCATTAATAAAATATATCCTTCCATAATTTTTTTTAAGTTAATATTATGCTACATTTACACAAAACAGGTTGTATCCATTTGTCGTTGCATATCAGCGAGGGTTAAGCCTCTTAATATTAGAGGATCTGTCCATGTTTTGGTCTTCGTTTTCACTGTTGCTGATTTCTCCAGAACCGAGATCTCCTCCTGAAATGACAAAAGACATACCCAACTTATTGATGCTCTATACAACATACAGCAATTATAAAAAGTAAACATTTATATTAGGCTATTCTATAGAAGTATATGATAACAATCCTGATGAATGGTTTTCTATCAGCTGGTGAAAAAACTATATATTTTCACTCCTGACCTGAGCATCACAATTATGCTTCACAATAATAGACTTTGACCTGGGTTGGTTGTTACATGAGTTGGTTATTAAACTGCATATATCTAACTACCAGAATTACATGCTGCTATGCTGTAATTTTGATATAATAATCATCACATGTATTTAGATACAGATTTAAGCACTGGGGTTGTCTAAAATTGACTATTATAGTAGGGTAAGTGTGTTTCCTAGACTGTTACATTATTGATTTTGTTTTAATTTTTTTTTTTTGGTAATGAAAAAGCGGACTTATTTATCTTTGTGGAAACTAATCGAAAACTGGATAATTTTTTCATTCGAGTCTTATTTAACGACGTATTTAGAATAGTGTTAACGTTTATATCAGCCTCACTTTTTCTTCTTTGAACAGCTTAACATTGAGACAGCCAACCCCACAAGATGTACATTTCGTAAGTTCACAAGCGACACACAACAGGTTATATTTTTCCGCCAGAAAAACCATAGAGAAAGAGAGGCAACATTCCTAACAGCCCCCTTGGCTTTGAGTATAGGCTACTTGTCTTGTTAATTACAATATCATTAGACAAGCTTTAAAACAACCCAGATCTCTCTAAGCATTTTACACTATTGGATCATTATGACAGGTTTAACACAGTCACGTATCAGTTTTCCCATTACCTTGCTGCTGAGCCTTCAGTTTGCTGGCAATTTTGGCAAAGAATTTGAAGGTAAGACAAGCCCCCGTCTCTCTGTCACAGATGCCGCCTTTGCAGTTGCATGTCTTGCGGCACTCCATCCCATATGTTCCATACATGCAATCTGCATACATAATGTAAAATGAATACATCAGGAACTTAGAAAATAGCTTTTCAATTTAAACACGATCCTAGTTTTAATGTCAGCGCCTATTGTTCGATATGCTAGAAACCCGCTGTCTATGTGTTAGACAGATGTTATGCTACGTTGATGATTGCCAATAAATTACATTGCAAAACACTTCCTTTTTTCACTTTATAATTAGCGAATCAGGTAGTCTACGTCACGGCATTGTGGTAAGTGTTATCCTTGAGTCACAGTTTACCTTTGCAAATGCCATATTCATCTCCATAATCGTCTTCATCCTTATAGAACTCACAGAATAACCCTGGTCCGCATTTCACACCGTGCATCCCCGAGACTGTGCGGTAACAGTGTTCTCCTCGTCCGGCTGCACAGACCTGGCAACAGCCGCAGTCATCTAGAACAGTCCGACTGCAGCGCTGAGTCGCACCGCACTTCATAACATTGCATTGCTCCGGGCAATTGACTGGGTACTTGACACTTGAGCTCCAGGCCTCAGCATCCCGGACTATAAGAATAGACACTAGACCTATAGTGAAAACCAGAAAAGACACCATGATTGAGCGAATCGAGGATGGAGACTTGGCTCCTGCGTTTTTTCTTGGGTTGCAGAGGAACAGAGCACGTCCAACGACTTCAATGGAGTGACCTGTGGTCATCAGGTTGCATGGTTATCAGCTAAAACAAGTTTGTTTTCCACATGATTTGCCCTCGTCAATTTCCTCCATCCGGTGTTGTCCACCTTTTGCCAGGCTGCCCCCTTGTTTTAGAAATCCGGAATGGAAGTGAGATTAACACTAAAGCTCCATCCAGGAATTGATGTTCGTGTGACTTGATGTCATGAGTTATATTTAAGTTGTTTTTTTAGTTGTTGTTTGGGGGTCTGTAAGTACCATTTTACCCCCTCCGGGTGCCTCACTTGCCCAATGCACGTGAAGAATAGACTAGACGAACACACTGAGCCTACTCAAAGTTCAACAGGCGATGCTGATAGGCCAGGCTGCATAGGCCTACAGGCAATTGTTGATATTGAAGTTAAACGAATTGGTCGTAGGACTACTGTTCCAATCCCAAATATGCGCTTTGCCATTAGTCTACTGGCAGTAAGTAGGAATTGGAAATTATTGAAAATGGAATTATTGACATTTGTAAAAAAAAAAAAAAATAATAATAATAATAAAATGTATAATACAGAAAATAATTAATTTATGAACTGACAATTCATGCTGATTGTCACTTAACTATGTATGCCTTAAGCTCTGCGCAATTGCATAGGCCTGTAGGCTGACATATGCATAACTGTGCAATGGGCGAGGGCAATGTGCTGCTGCATTGGCACATTTTTACTTCTAGGGCCAAATATAAAAATACTAAGACAAGAATCCTATGGTATACTGTACTGTATATGGAATGTCCTTACTTTTCACATTCGTGACGTCTGTCAAACAAAAAGCCATAGAGATAGAGCAGAGAGGGGGTTCTATCTATGCATAAGTTCTGTTATATGTGCTTTTCGTCAAATTCTACGCTCATTTTCATGGCAACCAACCAGACAGGGGCAGAGTTGTTGTGGTTGCGTCCTATCCCACCCAGTAAGACTAGCCTGCTAGCTAAGTAAGGAAACCTCAGTGGGATGTACCCAGCTACGGGACGAGAAATCTTTCACCCGGCTTTTCTTTCTACAAGCTAGCTAGCTGCTTAGCGACAATACCGGTCAGGTTAATGTGATTGGGATTCGTGGGTTTGCTTTTTTACGGGGAATTAATGTTCTAGCAATATAATTATTAGCAAAAGATTTTTGCTGTGAGCTGACAACTAACGTTAGTGGTTCGGTCGGTTTTGACAGCAGCGTTGCATTGCCTTGTTAGCTAGCAACAAGCTAGCGTTAATACTATCTGGCTGTCATCTGCTAGCACCGTTAGCTTTGGAACAAATATACCGAAATACGCCGGTGTGTGACACAGGAAAGAGAGGTATGATTTTATAGTAAACACATAACTTTATGTTTGCATAAATATGAAGGTATTTTGCTTCTATTTATTCAAAGTTGAGTGCTAACGTTGGAGTAATGTCAAACCCTGTGCTGTGGCTGTGAATATAACGTTATTTTTCCTAGTTTAGCTGGCTAGCTAGCATGCAAATACTGATTGGCTTTCACTAGGTGGTTAACGTACTAACGTTACTTAGCCTCTTTCAATGCATGCCAGGTCAAGTTACAAACATTAACACTGTCGGCCAAACATATATAGCCAATGTTGCTGACTAAGTAAGGAGCTACGTTAGCTGTGTTGGTAAATGTTAGGCTTGTTAACGTTACTTAGCTTGTCAACCTTTTCTGTACCAGAATTATTGTGAACATTGCCCATCTTGCATGCACTGGTGTAATATCATGATGTGTGGTTGGAAAATTGCTGTGTTATCCAGCAAATGTATCTACTATAAGCCTTTTCAGGCCTGTCACTTGTCCTGGTATCCTGCTGAAGTCTCAGATGTCCTTCGTACATTATTATTTGCACACTATAGGCTGCATGCAACGTAATGCTTGAGGAATATGAAATGTGATAAGCTTTCAAAACACAAAACCCTATTTCCCTACAATCTTACTTAGAGTGATGATGGCTCATAATATTAAGTGTTTGCTTACTGGTGATTGTTTTGCATAGCATTAAGATACAGCTTAACACAGTGAGACCAAATTTAAAGTGACTTTAACATTGACTGCTTTTACTCCTTATCTCGAAGCAATCTATGATCAGTCAAGTAGCTAACATAATAACCCACACTCTAGCCATACTATAACCTTAATGGTGTGAATGGTCTGAACTCGTAATCAATACCAGCCAATTTTCTTTTGGCCTAGCTAAAGCTGGTTGATCACCTGCAGGTTCTTTTAAAAACGGGGCTGTCTTTATTACCGTCCAGCTGGATGCATTATTGTGATGAATCAAAGTTGCGCAACTAAAATGTGAGTAGGAGGCTAGTGAGTAGCCTGTGTCTAACTGTCAAGGATT
The DNA here is from genome assembly GCA_017639675.1 of Aplochiton taeniatus. Classification (NCBI taxonomy): domain Eukaryota; kingdom Metazoa; phylum Chordata; class Actinopteri; order Galaxiiformes; family Galaxiidae; genus Aplochiton; species Aplochiton taeniatus. The sequence goes on from CM030172.1 coordinate 8,620,790, forward strand.
GTTGCTCCCTGCTGTATTTGTCACTGACTGAAAATTAAATAAATTAGCCAGAGAGTCTTTGTCGTTCACGCTGCACTGTGTGATGCTTAACGGATCATAACAAGTGAACTGAGAGTTTGGTTTAGGTTCAAATAATTGCTCGAGTCCTATTAGTTGCTCTCTCTAAAGTTGTTGAATTATACATTATCCCTGTAGACTATACACTGTAGGTGGTTGCATGCCATGGAAAAAATAATCAATGTGGTTTTGCTTGAATCCTTAGTTTGTGGGCATAACTGCCAAGGTCGGATTTACCCTTAATCTCTCATAATTGTACTAGGGTTAAGTCACTTAATAATTAGGCCTATACTCTTTTCAAACCACTGTATCAACAAGCCCTGACTCGTAATAGCATAATCAATTGCTATCATTGGCCAGAGAAAGACGAATTGCAATATTACCTAGCCTATCTCATGCGTTATCTACAACAGGGGCCGTTTCCCAGGATTGTTATTGTTTCTATTCTTGTTTACCTCATCATGTGCGTGGACGTTCAAAGATGACATCTCTTTGTACTCTGCAATTTTCGTGAAAGCATTTGAGAATGGCAGCCCTTCGGACCGCAGTCCTGGGAGTTCTAGACTTGAGAGGCCGGTGGGTTTATAGAGGGGACTGGGATACTGTGTCACATACTGGGTCATGTGGCTGCCCAGCTTGAGAGACGCTGTCTGGCGTGACACTGAACCAGCATGTATTTATAAAATCACAGGGAACTGGACCTCTCCTATTACTTGGTTACTACCAGAGTTAGTCTGACTGGTCTCCCCGTGTGCTGCCTGCGGCCTGCCCTGCTGGCGTTCACTGGCTCACCATCTGTAGGCTGAAACTGAACGATCCATAACCCGCCCAGTAACCTCTAGAGAAGACTGGAATGTCACGCTGTAGGGGCGGTTCAGTGAGGCTCTTGATATGTAGGCCTATTTGGATAGTCAGTAGAAATGTGTGCATACAGGGAGTTTCAGCTTAGTTATGATCACATTGGTCTTATTTTGCTAGATTAGAGTAAAGTCACATACAGGGCAACCTTGCACCTTCCCTTCTGTCTGGGTTATCTGAATTGGCTAGTTTATATGGGACACATGCTTTATTCTTTTTTGTTTTATATGAAGTGAACATGGGTCTTTGACCACTGTAGTTTGACTGGTAAACATTCATAGCATTTTAGACCAGTGTGAGGGGAGGCAGTGCTGTTCTACCCATGAGGGAAGATCAGAAGTTTATCATGACTATATATTTTGACTACAGCCTCGAAGCATAACATGCTCCCTCTGTCTGTGTCTGTCCTCAGCTGTGCTCCAGAGTGCAGCCTAGATAATGCTCAGACATGGTGCCTTGCCAGACCCATGTGATGCTGAAGTGGCAGGAGCACCTGAACAGCTCCTGGGCGACGGAGGACAGTGTCCAGACGGCCAGGCGGCAGGGGGCCGCGGTGCTTTACGACAAGCTACTCCACAACAAGGAGGTGGTTGGTCTGGCCCAGCCCGTCCAGGACCTCATCGGCCCACGCCTGCCCGACTTCCAGTATGAGTCCAGCGCTGCCGAGGAGCGGGAGGAGTACCTCTCGGCCCTGCTCCACAGCCAGAGGTGCCTGGCCCACCGAATGCTGGCCCGGACCCCCTTCGCCTTGGGCCTCCACCACAGGCTGGTGGTCCTCCAGAGGATCTACTATGCCCTCCACAGCAAGTACCACGACCGCTTCCGGTCGCCGCCGCCCGCCCAGGCCGCAGCCAGCGGATCCGAGTGCGGAGTCCTGGAGCCCGTCGCCGAGCCCTGGCTGCCCGGCAGCTCGTCAAGGTCCAAGACGGGCACGGACGTTCTGATCGAGATGGGTGTGCGGACGGGCCTGAGCCTCCTCTTCGCCCTGCTGCAGCAGAACTGGCGCTACGCGTCGGCGGCCCACGCGGCCCGCGAGGACCCCGGGGCGGCCCTGTGCAACGACGTCCTGGCCACCGCGTCCTCCGTGCTGGCGTCGCTGCCGCCGCTCTCACTGGCCAACGAGAACAAGATCTCGGCGGTGGGGCTGGACTGCCTCGCGCAGGTGGCCGACTTCCTGAAGAAGACGTCGGTGAGCAGCGGCGGCGGCGGCGGTGGCGGCGCCGACCGGGCCGGCCGCCGGCTGGCGCTTGAGCTGCTGCTGGGCCTGGCCGTCCAGCGAGGGTCCCTGAGGTTCCTGCTGGAGTGGGTGGAAGTGGCACTGGCGGCCTCCTCTTCCTATGCCTCCTCACCCTCTTCCTCCACCACCCCCTCGTCATCCTCGTCGAGGCCGCTGCCGTCCGAGCCGGAAGCGGGAGTCGGCTACGACCTCATCCATCAGACCCTTCTTCAAATGAGGCAATATTCGGTACGCAATGTTCTTTGCATGTGAGACATACTCTCGCTGTTAAGTATTTATAGACAAAAACAACAACAGCTACTTCATCCCTGGCATTCCTGTGTTTTGCGCCCTCATATTATCGCCCACATCTTTTTATTCTGCTGCTAGCCATCATCTATGATCCTCCTAGCCAGCATCGATTATAGCGATGCTTATGTTCAGCTACTTTCCCGGGTGGTGTGTGTAGTGGAGGGGGAATAGACGTGCGGTCTTCCGCCCCGCCCTTGTCTCCCACAGACAGGGTATCGATTTAAATGAGTCCTGAGCCAATCATTAGTTTGATGTGGTGACACGGAGGGAAGTGCTAAGCCCCTGACTTACTCTCTCTGCTCTCGCTAAGGTTACACATTCACGCCCTGTCCCGCCAGCCTGCTAATCAGCCGACTCCGTACCCGACCCCTCCAACAGCCCTCTACGATCTGGCCTTTGATATTCCCCTCCCTCAGTGTGTCGAGCTCCTCAAGGCCAGGGGCACTTCCTCCCGCCGTTGTAAATCAGATTTGCTGGTTGATTTGTTAACCCTGTTGGGTCAGCTGGCCTGCCGCCTGGAACCAAGAGGATTGTTCTCCCTCCGCAAGCTGTGGCCTGGTCTCTTTGTGTCCAAAGTTGATTTATCCTTCTCCTAATCAATAGGAAACGTTCTCCCCCTGCCTTTTATGTACGAGGTGGCAAATTAGTTCCCTTTCAAGTTGACCTCGACACGTAGACGCGACGTGCCCTAACAAGCCCTTTTTTTATAGAGAAGAAAAAAGTACAGAAAGCATTCTTATTGCGCAGTATGTAGCGCGATACCCAGGTGCAGTTGGTTTGTCGGCTCATGTTTAGGAGGGCCTGCATCTACCCGTCTACAGAGTGAGTTGGCCTAAGGTCGCCTTGCTTTCTGGGTGTTTCAATGTGAGAGAGTGTCACAGTCTAACGCAGCCTCTTTTCGTAGGGTTTCCGTGGAGACTCGGCCAATACTCAGGTGCTGAAGAAGGACGCGGACGGACTGTGCAGTCTCTCCCATGTCGCTCTGTGCCTGTTTGAAGAGGTACGTCTGACTTGCCTATTGCCCTACAGTAGATAGTCAATAAAAAATAATCAGAGTAACGCTAGCACGTTTCTTAACGGTTTTACAAAGGTTAGCCAATGCAGATGATCCCTCACATATACCCTTTAACCATTGGCCTCCCGTTGCTCCGTCCCCGTCACAGATCTGTACCCTGGCGTCCAACTGCCTGTGCTCGTGCAGCAGCGCGGGCTCGGCCACGCCCGGGGTGGAGAACGACACGGTCATGGTGTACGTGTGGGGCAGCAACAGCAGCCACCAGCTGGCTGAGGGCACCCTGGAGAAGATCTTGCAGCCAAAACTGGCGCAGGGCTTCAGCGATGCCCAAATGGTATGATGGCACAGTGAGAGCCTCAGTGAGAGACACACTTCACCTTTTTAAGAAAATGAAATCTTGATATTGAAAAAATAAAACACCCATATTTATACATATACACACACAATGGCATTATGTAATGAAACGGTGAGGAAATCTTCAGAGCAATATGAATCGGCTACGGGGTTTTGACTGAATGAGTCTGTTCTTCTGAATGTGTTTGACTGAATGAGTCTGTTCTTCTGAATGTGTTTGACTGAATGAGTCTGTTCTTCTGAATGTGTTTGACTGAATGAGTCTGTTCTTCTGAATGTGTTTGACTGAATGAGTCTGTTCTTCTGAATGTGTTTGACTGAATGAGTCTGTTCTTCTGAATGTGTTTGACTGAATGAGTCTGTTCTTCTGAATGTGTTTCACTGAATGAGTCTGTTCTTCTGAATGTGTTTCACTGAATGAGTCTGTTCTTCGTTTTTCAAGCGTATGGTTGCAGTTCCTTGATTTTAGTCGGAACAGTTTCTTTTAATGACGTGAGAAGTCCTGTGACTCGCTCCAAAGCTGACTTGCGTACGTGGACAACGTGTGCCATGCAAATAAACTTGGCTTGCCTTACGCAATGACACAACGTAATCAGATCTGCCCCCTGTTGCCGACCTCTTTGTTCTGGGGGTCTGACCCGCCTCACTCGTCTATTCTTTACCAACCCACACCCACCGCTGTAGATCGAAGCGGGCCAGTACTGCACGTTCTCTGTGTCTGCGGACGGCTCTGTGAAGGCATGCGGGAAGGGCAGCTACGGCCGGCTGGGCCTGGGGGACTCCAACAACCAGTCCATGCCCAAGAAGCTGGTGCTGGAACCCCCCAGGAACATGAAGAAGGTGTCTTCATCCAAGGGCTCCGACGGACACACCCTGGCAGTCACGGCAGAGGGAGAGGTGGGCATGATAATCGCTATTCACTTCTGTACTAATCTACCAGTTCTGTAATAGCTGGCTATTGCTAAGATGACTGATGCTATTTTTCTTAGTTACACAGCTGTTAATTTGAAGGATTTTGTTTGGATATTTATAATTTTTTTTGCATGTCTGTGTTTTCCTGCTTTTAAAGTTGAGTAAACTCACAACAAGCAATTGCAACTTTTATATTTTGTCCATCCAGGTGTTCAGCTGGGGGGATGGGGACTATGGGAAGCTGGGCCATGGGAACAGCGCCACGCAAAAATACCCCAAGATCATCCAGGGACCTCTGCTGGGCAAGGTAGATCTTCTGGGGGCCGCACTCAGTCTCCCCACATACAATTGTAGTAGTCAATCCACTTGAGAAGATCTGAGCAAACAACTCTGACTGTCACTCTGTGTGTGTGTGTGTGTGTGTGTGTGTGTGTGTGTGTGTGTGTGTGTGTGTGTGTGTGTGTGTGTGTGTGTGTGTGTGTGTGTGTGTGTGTGTGTGTGTGTGTGTGTGGGTGTGTGTGTGTGTGTGTGTGTGTGTGTGTGTGTGTGTGTGTGTTCTAGGTCGTGGTGTGCGTGTCTGCTGGCTACAGACACAGTGCCGCTGTTACCAATGATGGAGAGCTGTACACGTGGGGAGAAGGAGACTTTGGCAGGCTAGGTATGTGTGTCCTCATGTTTCCCGGCACAGCAATAAACACATAACTCTCTGTGGGTCAATGAAAGGCACATGAGCAATAAAATGAGCAGATACGCTTCAGTATTAAAACCAAGAACATGAACAAAACTGAGAAATAAACAACATCTTCATACATCATACATCCAGCAACGGCATAAGCAACATAAAACAACTAGAAGTATATGTGAGTGTGTAAATACATTTCCCCCCATGTTTGGCCAATTTCTCTGTACTGACCGACTGTCCTGGTCTTGCGGCAGGCCACAGCGACAGCCACAGTCGTAACGTGCCAACGCTGGTGAAGGACATCAGTGGCGTCGGCCAGGCGGCCTGCGGCAGCTCCCACACCGTCGCCGTGGCGCAGGACGGACGCATCGTCTGGTCCTTCGGAGGAGGGGATAACGGTGAGGTCCTTTGACGGTGCACATCGACCACCTGGATCGCCGGTTCTTTTTTATATCAAACCTGCGTTCGAATGGCAATGTGTCTAACTTACTCACTTCACACATTTAGGCCGTGCAGTCATTTCCCTTGTGTGTAGAAGAAATCTTGCTGAAATCCCATGGCAGCCTTTTAGAAAAGATAGTAGCTCTACAATCCGTACGGCATTTTTTGGAGGTCTATATTCTCATTCCCCCAACTGTTTGCCCTGCACCTTGTTACACTGCACCACTCATGACATTGACTACAGTGTTGACGGTGTTGCTGTGTGGTGGAACTCCGCAGGTAAACTGGGTCACGGGGACACCAACCGTGTGTATCGGCCCAAGGTCATAGAGGCCCTGCACGGCTACGTCATCAGGAAGGTGTGTGCCGGCAGCCAGTCATCCCTGGCTCTGACCTCTGCTGGACAGGTGAAACATGCTCCTTCACCGTACACTCTTTCTCTCTCTCTCTCTCTCTCTCACTCACTCACTCACTCACTCACTCACTAGTCCCAGTGTTAGTTCACCTTGACTCACTTACGCGTGGCTGTCACCTTGCCAGGTGTTTGCTTGGGGGTGCGGCTCATGTCTGGGCTGCGGCTCGTCCGAGACGACCTCCCTGAGGCCCCGGTTCATCGAGGAGCTCAGCGTCACCAAGATCATCGACATCTCCTGTGGGGACAGCCACTGTTTGGCCCTATCCCACGGTGAGAGGATCACAAACCTTGAAACCGTTTACACTGTGTTTCCATGGAGAGAACACTGGCCATAAAGGCAGCTTTGATGGTGATAAGCCAACCAAGCTGCTCTGCAACGTGCAAATTAGAGTTGAGAGCGTTATCGTGAGTGACAGCTCTTTGATGTCCTCTCCCTGTGCTCAGAGAATGAGGTGTATGCCTGGGGGAACAACGCCATGGGACAGTGTGGGCAAGGCCACACCTCCACGCCCGTCACCAAGCCCAAGAAGGTGATTGGTCTGGAGGGAGTGTCAATCCAGCAGATCACGGCCGGCACCTCTCACAGTCTGGCCTGGACTGCGGTCCCCACCGATAGGTAGGAACATCAACGGTAGGGTGTACGTCTCAAACGATTCCAGATCGTGAAAACGCTGTAGTCCTGTTTGAATTCCTACTTTGGAGTTATGATGCCAGCATTGCAACAGAGAAAATGCTGGCATGTCTTTTCATTTCTGTCACTTATCATACACTTATGTTTGCATTGACCTTTGCCATGTACTATATGCAGTGCACAGACTAATTGGCATGCAATTTTAATGAGCACATCAGTACATTTTACATCTAACATTCTAGAGAGCTGCCTCTTTTGCATTAATATTTCATAGCGAAAAGACAATACAGATGCTAATATGTTGGCCTCTGACTCCCTACTCCCTAGCTGATGCTTAACCCGTTAATGTGTTTGACTGGCATTATACTTTCTGCTTACTCTGTGGATACACCGTTTTAAATGGAGGTCTGGGTGTCTCTGTTGTTTCAGGCAGCTGGTGGCGTGGCATCGACCCTTTTGTGTGGACCTGGAAGAGAGCACCTTCACCTACCTACGCAACTTCCTGGAGCGCTACTGTGACGGCATAGGGGACGACACGCCCCCCGCCCCTTTCCCCTCAAAGAGGTAGAAGCACCCTACTGTAACACAATGTCCGCCAGGCAGCGGGGCTTAAGGACATTCTGTATGGCTTTGGCTGAATGACACAAGCGACTCTCACACACCTAAAACCGGGCGTGGCCTCTGTCTATCTTTTTCTCTATCGTTCCATCTCTCTTGGGCTCTTCTCTCTCTCTCTCTCTCTCTCTCTCTCTCTCTCTCTCTCTCTCTCTCTCTCTCTTCCACAGGGAGCACCATCAGTTTGTGCTGCTGTGCATGAAGCTGCTGTCTATCCACCTGTCCCTGGCCCATGCCGGTGGGACCGGGGCCACAGTGCTAGGGGCCCAGGGCCGGCCCCTCAGAAACCTGCTCTTCAGGCTCATCGACTCCAATGTGCCCGAATCCATACAGCAGGTACCCGTACTATACTGTATATGCTAGCAGAGGTACGCTGTAAATAGTAGCCTTCCTTTTGAATCCTTGTAACCGAATATATGACCACCAGTGTTTATGTGAACTCGGGTGAATATAAAGCGTGTGTGTGTGTGTGTGTCTGAATGCAGGCGGTGATGAACACACTGTCCATCGGGGCGTCCCTGCTCCTGCCGCCTCTCCGAGAGAGAACGGAGCTGCTCCACTCTCTTCTGCCTCAGGGTCCCGAGAGCTGGGAAAGCCTCTCGAAAGGACAGGTAGGTCTCAAACACCAACGCACGCACACCGCCTATCTCTCTCTATCCATGCCTGTGAACCTCAGTCACCAGAGCTTAAGCAATATTAACATAGGACAGTCCGAAGAAGGTGCATCTGATATTTAAATTCGGAGATGCCCATTGCTCTTTTTAGAGACTGAAGAACATTAGTCTTTTCACTCTCATAACGTGATCAACAAATTATTTAAGGGGGAGCTTTCTTAAAAGACAGTGTCTCTATGCTCCCCCCCCCGCCTCCCCAGCGCTTGCAACTGGACATGGTGCTAAACAGCCTCCAGGAGCAGAGCCACGTGGCCTCCTTGTTGGGCTACAGTGCTCCTGGTGAGCTGGGCGCCTCGGGGCCTCCCCTGGCCCACACCCCCTCAGACCGGCCCTCCTCCACCTCCAGCCTCCCCGAGGCCTACGACAACCTCCACCTGGCTGAGGTGCTGCTCAAGACCCTGCTGCTCAGCATCGGATTCTACACGGTACGGTGGCGGAGGTCGTGTGTGTGTGTGTGTGTGTGTGTGTGTGTGTGTGTGTGTGTGTGTGTGTGTGTGTGTGTGTAGTGGTGTGCGTGTGTAGAGAAAGGAAGATAAAAACAGATTGGTTTATTCATTTATGCGCTCGCTGCAGTGCATTAAGTAATCAAATGATCATGCTTATCGTCAAGTGCCTGGTGATAAGCAGTGTTTGTCTTTCTTTATGGCTGTCTGTCACTTTCCCACTAACGTGCAGGAGAGGGCCTTTGGCGAGCTGGAGAAGAACAGCGACAAGAAGCAGTCCAGCCAGACTCCGAGACAGACGGACCCACCCTCCCACTTCCACCACCTCCTGTCTGCCCTCCATAAGCACCTGCTGGCTCATTGCTACATCTACACTAACACAGAGGTGAGGTGTAACGCAACAAATGCCGCAAACCACATTATTAATAAACGTACGAACGTCGCCGCTGAGTGAACACAAACGCTTTATTCGTTTATGACCAATAGAAATGATGTAATTATGAGGCAGTTGCTTTAGGTGTTGTAGTTTGTCGTCAATATAACCAAATTAGATTTAAATGCCATTGACACGCTTTCTCTCCTTCTTCCCCCCCCCCTGTTGCTGCAGGACGACAGCAGTGTGACGTTGCTCCACAAGCACCTGTGCCTGCTTTTGCCCTACGCCGCGGAGACCTTCAGGCGGTCCACCATACTCCTGGAGGAGAGCAACCTGGACACACACGTCATCACCAAGCTGCACTGTAAGAGACCAGGACCACATCAACAGAAGGCTTGATGTCACGAATGAAAATGTCACAGGGGGGCGTCCAACCTGTTTTCCCATTCAAGCGCGTTAGCGTGGTGTTTATTTCACACCGTATCTTTGGTAAACATCCCCCCCCCCCCCCATCTCTCTCGCTTTCACAAGAACATTACACACACATACCCTCTTCCTCCTTCCAGTCGGCGTTCAGTAGCAGGCCAGGTGTCCGTTCACTCGGTACAGCCTTCAGCTGGACTCTGATGAGTCATGGAGGGAGGGAGGGAGAGAGAGAGAGAGAGAGAGAGAGAGAGAGAGAGAGAGAGAGAGAGAGAGAGAGAGAGAGAGAGAGAGAGAGAGAGAGAGAGAGAGAGAGAGAGAGAGAGAGAGAGAGAGAGAGAGAGAGAGAGAGAGAGAGAGAGAGAGAGAGAGAGAGAGAGAGAGAGAGAGAGAGAGAGAGAGAGAGAGAGAGAGAGAGAGAGAGAGAGAGAGAGAGAGAGAGAGAGAGTCAGAGAGTCAGAGAGTCAGAGAGTCAGAATCAGACAGAGAGACGTAGAGAGAGAGAGAGAGTTAGTCAGCCAGCCCACAGGCCTACAGAGAGGGAGAGAGCTGTGGCCCGAAGCCAGCTGGGACTGACACACAACACACTGTTATTAGCCAACACTAACCAACACGATGACTCGAGCCAGAGGACATGGAAAGGACTAAGAATAGATGATACATTTCCATTTGCTTCCATAACATCATTGAATCTCCGACAGAGTCTGTTATATTTTATTACATTTTTTCCCTGTCAGTTTTATACATTTTACTCTGGATTCCTAATACAATTTTCTCTATATTCTTTTGGCCCCATCTTTTATCTCCTCATGATACTTGAACCATTCTGTCCAATACTATATTTCACTATATTTTTTTCCAACTTACCTTACACCCACCCACCCCCACTCCCCTTGCAAACTCCCCTTAATTCTTTCTGGCCACCATCTCCCCGCCCCTCCCTCCCTCCCTCCCTCTTTCCTCCTCCAGTGGTGTTGTACAGCTCGGTGGCGGGCAGCCTGCTGTGCCAGGTGATGTACTCCCTGCTGCTGCTGCCCCTGGGGGTGGTGAGGCCGCTGCTCAGCCACCTGCTGGCCCTGCTGGAGCACCTCAATCACTTCAACAGCCTGCTGCCAGACACGGCCCGGCTGGAGGAGCTGGAGCTCGACACCCAGGAGACGGCCGAGTCTTGTTCAGGTCGGTGCCTCCGGGCCCGCGTTAGCATTGACATCAGGCCCTGCACCCTGCTTTGAAGACTAGCCCAGGCTGTCTCTATGACTTTTTTTGGGTCATATTTCAATATGACAACAACTGTTATTTAAGTCCTCTTGTTGTAATTTAAATATATTTTGATGGATAGTGGGTGTTTTTTTATGACTCATTTACTGTTGAATCGTACCTAGCCGCTAAGCTATTCTTTACCCCCCAAATCTTAGTGGCCTTTAACCTAACTGAATGTGGAAGGTTCTAGTAGAAGGCCTTGATGTAGTGCTTCTATGGATGCAGATAAAAGAGATGGAGGGAGGTCGTCCCTCGGGACACCAGAGGAGGACGGGTGGGTGTGGCTTCTGGACCTGGAGCGGTCTGTGGCCCTGGCAATTGGCCGGTGCCTCGGGGGTATGCTGCAGGGCCCGCCCCTATCCGTCCACGAGAGGATGTCAGAGTTTTGGCTGGTTAACCCCCTGCTGAGAAATGGCTTGGAGATGGACTTGGAACAACTGGGTACGAATAACACACTGTCCTATTCTGTGTCTATTATATAGTCGAAATGGATTTCAGGGTCATATTCTACATTAATAAAAAAAAACTAATTACAAGTTAATACATAATAGACCAATGGTTCTCAATCCAGTCCTCAAGCACCCCCAGCCATTCCAGATATTTGAGTCTTCCCCAGTGCTAGCACACCTGGTGTAATTAGTCAAAGCCTTGCTGTAGATGTCTTGATTACATCAGGTGTGCTAGCTCTGGAGAAGATCAAATACCTTGAATGGCTTAGGGTACTAGAAGACTGGATTTAGAACCACTGTAATAGACAATGAACAGACATGCAGCATTGTTGTTGGGGTCTATTCGACCTGCTCTCCTATGGTTTCAGACTGCAGCACGGCGTGGCTGACCGAAGCTGTGTTGCTGGGCTGCACCGATGCCAGGCTGTCGGACCTGAACCTGGCAGAGGACACCAGCATGTTGCTGGAGCTGGCCCTGGGCTCCGCCAGAGAACCGGCCTCCAGCCTCTGGAGGAAGATGAAGGACTTTGCGGCTAGCAGAGGTACATGAAACAATACTCATCTGACCCATCTGTAGGGAGTCCGGGTTATCCTACACATCAATGGACTCAAGCTGTGTGTTAAGTGACTATTTGAATTGATATGCTGGCTCTAAAGTCTAATCTATACGTGGTTGCTGTTCCCCGCTGGAAGACAAAAGAGACTACAACAGACTATTTATACTGTATGTGTGACTTCGGGCAATTTTGGAGAGTAGCCACAGTATAACCCCAAAGCGTATCTGTTTGCTTTGTCTGCAGACTGGGACAGTGGAGGACCTTCAGGGGACTCTCTGCTGGAGACGGTGTGTCGCTGCAGCCTGGCCGCTCTCCTCAAACACACCGGCCTGCAGGACGAGGCTTACTGGCAGGACAGGTGAGACACGGCAGCCTCCTGGGGCTCCCTTCACAGCGCCCTGACATTGGTTTTATTTGAACAAACGAATACACTCAGACAAAGCAATTCATTGAAACATAAGGTTGGCAGATATTAATATGGTGATATCCCATCCAGTGCTTTGCCGCGAAATTCAATCAATCTCTTTCAAAGACCTAAACAGAGCGCTATTAAACAGTTGCCATGGATCAGCTCTGCAGTGTCTCAGTCTATTGCCATAGATGAATAATGGGACACGACTAAGTGACCCCTTCCATCTCTCCTTTTCTCTCAACCCCTTTCCTCCCCACAACTCTGACAGGCTCGAGCCGTGTGAGAGACTGATAGAGATCTATGAGATGGTGGAGCAGATCAGGAGCACTCTGCTGGCCCACAAAGACTCCTCGGGGAAGGCAGCCAATGCACAGGCTCTGGCCACCGCAAAGCAGGTATGGCTCTTAGGGTCGTTTGAACCGGACGATGTTTGCTTTGGTTATGCCTGGATTTAATGGGTCCGTCCTTGGCCAAGCAGGTCGGTTCCATAAAGCTTACAATTCACTTACAAGGGATGGCGTGTTTGAGACTGATACAGAGCATGATCAATTATTGACACGCTTTCGGTGTAAAAGGAAGTTAGTCAGCCGTAATGGATTCCATGGAATAGTGCCAAATGAGCAAATGCAGCAGAGTAGAATAGGATACATTCATCAAGATCTCTTATTGTATTTCCAAGCTTTTGGAAGTACTTTGCACCGGCTCTGAAATTATCTCATGGATCATTAGTTACATCGAGCTCTTTTGCTTTAGTCTGACAACTTTTAAAACGTTCTGTATTATGCTATCTTTTTGCACCTTTTTTTTTTTAAATACCAGCCATTTTTTAAAATAACATCACGGCTATTTCGCTCTGGTTTCCTTCATATTTTCAACTGTAAATAACCGATACATTTCAACGTCTTCAAACAATCGCACACGGGCAACACGACACCTCTGAATCTTCCCACGACAGAGCTCCCATGGATCACAGAGCCCCAGTGAAGACAGGCCAGACATGGAGCTGCAGGAAGCGAGCAGCCAGGCTGCTGGTGCCGCCATGGCCGAACACAACCAGGAGGAGGCAGCAGAGGAGGACACGCCCAGCATCAGCAGTATGTACCTGCCGGGTAAACGCTCACTGCCATCTTTCTCTAATCGTTATCTCCTCACAACCAGTGTAGGAGTGTGGGGGGCGGTGGCACCAACATTGAGTTGTTCCAGTTTTTGTGCCACCACATTGCAAAGCTTTTATGCATGCACAGACACACACAAAGACGCGTGCGCGCCTCGATAACTCACCTATGGTCCCGTATCCGCCCCCTCAGAGGTGCTCCAGTGTTTCCTGGCCACGCGGGAGGCCATGCAGCTGCAGCAGAATGAGACGGTGTACGAGTCCTCGGGAACCTCCACGCTCCCAAGCAGCGCGGAGAGCCCCGACAGCCCAGAGAGGGAGGCCCTTAGCAGGCAGCAGTGGGAGAGGCAGAGGGGCTCGGAGGAGGGGCTGCCCTTCCCCGCGGCCTGCCACCTGGTGGTCTCTCGCTGTCTGTTCCTGCTCCTGGGGGTCCGGCCTGCCTGGCAGGAGCCCAGCGAGACGGACGCAGGCCGTTCTGATAGCTATGGAGCCAGGTACTGGGGTAAACAGGTTGATGGATTTAGTGCGTCGCAGTGTGCGTCTATTGTTTTCTTCTGATACGTGTTCTTTTTGCTTGTTGTACAGAAAATCCTCGTCATCAACAGAATCTCTACTCAGCCCACGATCAGAGGGCAGGTTCTCCATGGACAGCAAAAAAGTAAATGGCATTCATTTTTGTATTTTGTATTTTTGCACCTTAGAAAAATGTGATTTAAACAATTGGAAATGCTCCTCCTTTTGTCCTTTTTAGTCAGACCCGTCTAGAACCTCATCGGGATCATTCAAGAATAAAATGGGTAAGTACAAGTCTTTGAACGTTCCTACTAAATTAACACGACGTCTAGAGTAGTTGTTAATAGCTGGCTAGGTGTGCTAGGTGAACCTAAAATGGCCGCCTTCTCCTACCCAGGCCTCCCCCTCTGCTCCCTGGGCATTATGAAGGATGCGTGGGAGCGCCTGCGCCAGTGCATCAGCCCCACCAACTCCACCGTGTGCCACGACGGAGGAGCGGGCAGCTCGCCCGTCCTCTCACAGGTCCTCCACTTCCTGTGTGGCAACCTGCTGCGTCCTTCACCCTCGTCGCCTCTGTCCCAGCTGGAGAGAGAGGCCGGCGGCCAGGCGGACCCAAAGGCCATAACCTTGGCCATGTCTCAGCAGCAGCACAGGGCTGAGGTATAGCAATAATAATATTACCATAACACTTACTAGAATAAAACTCTACAATTTATAAGAATGAAGACACCGGATGAGCGAAACTGTGTAATATTACCCAATTTGTAGGAGTAGGGCTAAAACCTGCCTCACCACTTAGTTGTGTGTAAGTTGTTGGATTGTAAGGCTCTGGTGTCTGTAGAAGGGAAGGAGCATTGAAAGTCACAATATCTGACTTCTCCGTCTGCCATCTTCTCCCTAGGTGCGCCTGGAGGCCCTGTGTCAGATCTCCTTCTTCCTATCTGAGATGGAAGAGAAAAGCAGTGGCTCAACAGCGCCCCCGCGCTTCCCTGGCCTACTGCAGTCAGTGCAGCTTCAGTTCCTGTCGGGCTGTTTTGGTCTTGGTACCCCTTACACTGGATGTGGGTCTGGGGACAGCGATAAAATACAGCATTATACGGTAAAGCTCCCCAATAACTCCTTCCGTAACTTCAAACTGAATAAATAAAGGTATCGATGTGAAAATACCTTAAAAAAAAGACAGTTAGACAAGGGATTGATCTATTAAATATCATTTTTGAATATGACTACATTGGCTTGTTGTGTTGATACACAGAGTGGTACCCAGTCAGCATCAATGGCTGCCCAGAGAGATCTCCAGGCTGCAGCACACGGACTCTACCAGCAGGTGGTGAGGGTGCTCCGACAGAAGGTACACCTGGAGAAGGAGCAGACAGGTACGCTTACAGTAAAAGCTGAGTTTATCCAAGTAATAACTTGTATTCATTAATGCACTCATCTAGCTATCAAGCCTTTTGTGTTTAAGATCAAGATTAAGATTAACTTTTGTTTTCCCACAAGTGGGAAATCTGGCTTGGGGTTTTACCCATGCTCCAGCCATGGACAACAAACATTCCACATACAAAATACAAATAAAAGAAACACATTGACTGATGTTAAAAACAATCGTACATACTTGGGTACTTTAGTACATTGTTGCCAACATATTGCACTGGAGGTGTCACCGGTCCACTACGTTATCTCTTGTCTTCCTTAGGGTCCTACCAGCACCTGCTCCTGGCCACTGTGTTCGGGCTGAACTTCCACTACCAGCCCGTGGACCTGGTGGTGGTCATCAAGTGCGGCGTCCTGGACATCCTCTCCCAGCTGACCGACAACACCTGTGTTCTGATGAACCAGCGCTGGCTGGCGTCCTCCGTGTCCGGGCACATGCTGCTGAGCGGAGCGGTCAAACTGGCCTCTGCACGCCTGCTCCAGATACTGGCCATAGCGGCAAGGTTAGGAGTCGACTAACCAGGAGAAATTCTTGGGTTATACATCAATTGAATGAGTCCAATTATAAAAATGTGGCGTTTACATTTTTTATAGCCTCACTTTGTAATGTTAAAATTGCAGAATCAACGCAACCCAATAATTAAACCTTTTATGTTTTTCATTGTCTTAATCTTTATGCATTGATGCAGTCTAGATTAAAGTGAACTTTCTGCCCTGTGTTTTGAACGTAGCTCCTGCGAGGAGGACCTGCCTCTGGAGGTCTCCCAGGCTCTGATGGACGTGATGTGTGAGCAGCTGCAGAGTCTGTTACACACCGTCTCCCAACAGGAGGCGCTGGAGAGAGTTGGAGCTCAGGAGTTGGAGTTGGAAGTTGTTGCCAAGAGGCCCAAGCTTGATGGTTAGTCACAGTAATACCCTCCTTGCAGGGAAAATAGAAGCTCCTTGCAAGGTTAGCCATTTTTTTTTCCCTTTTCTTTTTTTTTTTTACGTTCTTTATCGTTTGTGGGAAATGGAATTCTCTAGTCCCCTACTTTTTGGGGGGTGTAAGGGATACACAAGCATCAGGCATGATTAACTTGTGACGTTTCCAAAGTGATAATTGTGGGGTTGTTTTAAACCTTTAGGTATGGAGGTGTTCCGGAGCAGTAAAGTAATAGAGTCCCAGCTGGCTGACTTCTTGGTGTTCCTGCGGCGTATCCTGTCACAAAGGGTGACCAAGAAGGTGTCTGCCTTTGTCAAGTGGATCGATCCACTCATGACTATCATCTCCCACAAGTGCTCTTCCGGTAATGCCATTAGACTGTCAGTCAGTTCAGTTCGATAATAGATTACCACCAAGTTAAGGCTGAGGAATTCAGCATTACAAGTATTTTATTTAAATTTTTCAGGTTCCCCTCGGTTCCGGAACCTTCGAACCAAACTGCTGGCCTTCCACCTTTTAGAGTGTCTGTTATCTTCCTGTTCAGAGCCAGCTCAAATGACACAGGTAGGAGATAAATGTGATGACTCAGGTGTCTAAGTCAAAAGTATACATGGAGTTAAATCCTTCGCTCCTGTTTTTTTGCTCCATGACAGATTGTGAATCAGTTGTTTGGACTGCTGTCCTTCTATATGTGGGAGGAGCCGTTAGTTGAGAAAAAGAAACGGGAGGACATGTCTGAAAAACATACAAGGGTAAGGAACGCTGACCAAGACAATCCGGAGGATATTTAGTACAGTCCTTAGATTGGAAACGTAACATCCGTACTTGCCATTCGTTTTAAATCAATCCTGATTTGTGTATTCCAGGAATCCGGCAGCGATGATGAATGTATTCCTATTGGAGATTTCTCCTTTGATCCGTACAAGTTGATCTGCTGTTCCCTGGAGAATGGGAACGTCCTCTCCCACGGCTCAGGAGGGAAAGGCTATGGCCTGGCCACCACCGCCATCACCTCAGGATGCTTCATATGGAAGGTAGGCCCAACCCTGTATCGAAAGGGAGCGCACCAAAAGTCCTCCAACTAATGTGAAAAGGGGTTTGTTGCCACCAGTGACCACGCCACGGGGTTGTCACCACGGTTATGCTTACCTTTAAGTCTTCTAGTTAAGTTGTTCTCTTCCTATCCCCAGTTTTACATCACCAAGGAGAACAAGGGAAACGAGGGGACGTGCATAGGCGTGTCGCGCTGGCCAATTCGGGACTACAACCACCGCACCACCACCGACATGTGGCTGTACCGGGCCTACAGCGGCAGCCTGTACCACGGGGGGGAGCTGGGTCGAGCCCTGCCCTCCTTCACTCAGGGGGACACCATTACATGCATCTTGGACATGGAGGCCCGCACCATCTCTTTTGGCAAGAACAATAAGGTCTGGAGCTTCCAAAACGCTGGGTCAAAACTTAAAGGGTGGATTTTTCCCCCTTCTGTTTAAAAACAAATATATTTTATGTTTCTTTCCATGACATTTTGTTGATCCTTTTTCTGTTTTATTCTATTGAATAACTATATGTATATATTATTTTTTTTACAGGAACCTAAGTTGGCCTTTGAAGGTGTAGATGCTACAGAGCTTTATCCCTGCGTCTTATTTTACAGTAGTAACCCCGGAGAGAAGGTGATTCACATATTATTTATTTTTTCAATTGATATATTGCCAACTATTATACAAGCTCTAATGACATACAAGGAGCAATCCAGGTATGAAGTCTGTTACAAATAAGTTAAATCGACATACACACACAAGTGGATGGGCATTGTTAGATTTGAGGTATTACTAATGTCACTTGGCCTGATGGTGCTGTGTTAACTGGCTTGTTAAATTCTTGACAGTAATGACCTCGTTCTCACCATTTTCGTGTCTCCCTCTACCTCCTCACCTCCAGGTGGCGCTGTGTGACCTGCAGATGCGGGGCATGCCCAGTGACCTCCTGCCGGGCGAACCTCTGTGCAGTCCCCGCACCACGGTGCTGCTGGAGGCCACGGTCCAGCTCCTCTCCAGGCTCAACCAGTGTGACCACTGGACCCCAATCATCAGCCAGCACATCCAGGAGCGCTTGGAGCTCATCGGGCCCCTGATGAAAGAGGGTGGCCTCGGCACAGTCAAACCCGGTTAGACTCAAACATGATGTTGTTCTAGTCCACTCATAGCCTATAAGCTTGGCTACAATCATGAAGTTCATAGGTTTTGGGATTAAGACTCGAGGACGCTTGATTGAAAATGCAGAAAATATAGGCACTTATCTTTACTGTTGTACGTTATCTGCTAGAGCTGATTTTATCATCGACTGCCTCTCGTGCTGCAGCAGGGGTCGGCTCCAAAGCCTCGGAGGAGCAGGACGGAGAGAAGGTGGACCAAGCTCCCGGGCACAGTCCACCAGGGGAGCTGGTGACGGGTCCCTCGGGGCTGTCCGAGGTCCAGCTGGCTGCCCTGTGCTCCGAGGTGTGGCCGGTCCTGGCCTTGATCGGAGGGGTGGACAGCGGGCTCCGGGCCGGGGGCCTCTGCCTGCACAAACCCAGCGGCCGCAGGGCCACCTTGCTGGGGGTGCTGAAGGAGGGGAGCCCCCTGGCCAAGCTCCAGTGGGAGGAGGCTGACCTATCTGTCAGGTACTCCATGCACATATATACTATATATATATATATATATATATATATATATATACAGATACCTGTAAAATACTTAACACAAAGTATTTTGTGGAGCTTATTTATAAGTTTTTACAGTTGTTTTGGTATTCCAGTATATTCTGCTCCACGGTTGTTTCTTCCACACATCTCTAGCCCTCTTTTTCTCTTCAGTTTTGTCCCTTTGTGCATGCCTTTTCCTTTTCTGTGGATTCCTGTTTTAACAACTTCATTTTCCATTATTTCTGTTCATCCTTTTGACATTTCCTTTTCTTTCTTCCCCTCTCCAATTCTTCCACCACCTTCTCTCCCTCCTTTGTTTTCTCTCTTTTCTTCAATTGATGTCACGTGTCCCCTCGTCACGTCTCTCTGTGTTGTTTGCACGTGTATCTATCTCTTTCTCTCTCTATTCTCTCCCTCTCTCTCTTTCTCCACTAACCAAGCTTCCTGAATTCTTGGTCACCCAGCGATACTCCCCTCTCGTCTCTGGAACCCTGCGACGTGCAGCGGTCGGACGTCACGCGCCTTCAGGGCCTCAAGCCCTCGGTGTTGTTAGACCTGATCCTACTGACGGGACTCCTGGAGGAGCAGGAGGGGGTCAGGGGGGGCCGCGGTCGCCCCCCGCCCCCCAGGAAGAGCTGCTCCGACGAGGAGAACGTCCCTCGTGCTGAGCTGGAGCGCCTCCTGGACGAGGACATCGCCCGCGTCATGGACGAGTGTCTAGAAGGAGTAGGATTGCCAGAGGAGGAAGAGGAGGAGGAGGAGGAGGAGAAGAGCAGAGAATCGGTGGAAGAAAGGATTGAGAGAGACCCCTTCCCCTCTCCGTCTTCTCCTGGAGCAATAGTAACAGAACCCTCTGAGGAGCAGGAAGTGGCCTCCAGCCCTCCTCCCCACCCTCCTCGGGCCCCCCAGCAGGCCAAACCCGACGTCTTCTCCCTGGAACTGAGGTCTGTCAGGGTCTCCTACCTCCTCCTGGGGTCTCTGAAGTCCCTGGCGGTGATCCTCAGCATGGGGAAGTTCACGGACATGCTCCTAGTGCCGAAACACGACCTCCCCACCAGCCTCTCCAGCCCCAGCCCCAACCAGAGCCCGGATCAGTCCAAGGCCGGAGGTCCCGGCCCGGGGGAGGAGAGTGCGGAGCTGAGGACTGTGCTCCAGTTTGTGGTGCGGCGCATGGTGAAGTGGGCGGTCCGGCCTTGTCCCATCCGACAGAGTGTGGCCCTGGCCGACCTGGAGAGAGCTCAGATCATGGTCTACAGAGGAGCTCTCAGTAGTCTGCACGAGGACAAGGGAGTCAAGGATAGAAAAGGTAGGACATTCAATGGAGAAATATGTGTTTGATATTTATGTGCTCCTGAACAGGTTGATAGATATTTATTATCTGTGTGTTTTTTACTCTTTCCTTAAGAGTCGGGTCACCACTCGTCCTCCCAGCCTGTGTCCAAGTCCTCCAGTTCGGTCTCCCTCTACAGCACTGGGTCAGAGGGCACAGCTATCTTCGGCCAATCAAACGGAGGCTCGGCTTCCTCCTCCACCAATGACCTTGCTGCTTCCCTGCTCACTGCACTGCAAGCAGACGGCCTGGAGAACTTTAACCCCTTCCTTCCTATCAACCTGCTGCAGTGAGTACTGTCCAACACTCATGTTGATTGGAGAGTCAGCGGCGAATTAATGTTTATGTACCAGCATGTAGCACAGGATTAGTAGCAAAAAGGATAATCTAGTCCATGTTTATTAGAGGAAATAAATATAAAAATATTTATAGAAAACACAGGTACACACACACACACACACATGCACACACACACCGAAACCCACATTTATATACAACTGTAAAGTTGTGTTGCTTTTGATCTAGACCTGTGCCAGTCAATACGGCCAGTCCTTCAGATGCCGAGACGATAGGTGAGTGAGTGAGCCTGGTGGTGTGCTGTGACCGCTCCGAGCCTCTATCTAACCTTGGCAAGGCAGCAGCTCATTCCGTGTGCGCCCGATCTGACCTGGCTAACTGATCACTCTTGCTTACCAAAGATAAGCAGACAACCCTCAACAGACAGTTACACTGGTGTTTATAAGGCCGTTCAGTTGTTCAGGTGGTAAGCTATAAACCAGCCCATATTCCGAGAAGTCCTGGCTTTTTCAATAGTAAAACGGAAATTGTTCCAGCATATGTTCCCAGATCTGTCCAGATATGCAGTATTTGGCGCAGGCTCTCCCTCCAGGAAACCGTGTTTATCTGCCTGCCTATCTCAGCTCTTCATTGCAGAGGAGTGTTGTGGTGTGTCTTAACAAGCTGGCTGTATTACTACCCCCCTGTGTTGTCTTTGTGGTTGTTGTCGACGTCGACGTCGTCGTCGTCGTCGTCGTCGTCGTCGTCGTCTGGGCAACATCTAGGCGGATGGTGCTAGCTCGCTTCCCCACGCTGGCCGGTCTGGTTAACACACCGCCCATGCTGCACCCTGGCTTCAGCCTGGCCAGCTCGGCCTCCTGTGAGGGCTTCACAGAGCAGCAGACCAGCTTCCTGGAGCCTATGCCCTGCAGCACGCAGGCCAGGAGCAGCCTGGGTAAGAGAGTCTGTAAGGGGAAACTAAACAAATACCATTACGCTGTGAGTTATAAATCTGGCCAAAACCTCAGCGTGGAAATCAAAAAATAAAACTGTTGTGTTTACATCCTGTTAAAAGTGCCAAGCGGAGAGTGGCACTTAACAAAGGGCAAAAACACAGGTTGAATATTAAGAGGTTCCTTTATCGGTCAGGGATTTGGGGTTGTCATAGACTCGCAATAAATCAATTTCTTTAATTGACTTTGCTGGATGTTGACCATGCTTAAAATAAAGATTCCATCCTGCAGTGTAGATTACATTAATTTGTAATGCTCACTTTCTGGCTGGCTGGGTGCTTACTGCATGGTTTGAAAAGCAATTCATTTTTATGACTGATTCTGGTCACGTTGCTCACAAAAAGCATGAATTTATATAATATTTTGACCAAAGCATGCTGTCAAACTTTTATGTCTGCTTTAATAGCACTTTTTGGTTGATATCTGAAAATTTGCCTAGAGCTCACACTATTTGTAGGCATTTACATCTTTTGTATTTATTTCAACCGTCACATTATCTTTAGGATATACTTTACCTCTTTTATTTACATACATGTACTCTTTAAAATGTCCTGTTTTAGTGGATGCTTTGTGTGCACTGCGATTCAATTCAGTTGATTAATTACTGTAGTTAAGACTAAACTGTAAATGTAACATTCTTAATCATGCAAGTGGCAGAGGAGGGAATTTAAATACTTTCCCTGTGTGAATTTAAGTGACATCTTTTTGCCCATTTTGCTTTTATGTTCTACTTTTCTGTTCTTGTATTTCTCCTTCACCTTCAGAGCGGCCTCAAATGTTTGTCCCAGTGCGTTTGCTAGAAATGGGCTTCTCTATGAGACATATCTACAGGGCCATGGAGGCAGCAGGTACTGCTGGTGTGTATGTGTGTATGTGTGTGTGTGTGTGTGTGTGTGTGTGTGTGTGTGTGTGTGTGTGTGTGTGCGTGTGCGATGTGGTTCATCTGCTTTATCTGTGGCATTTCTCCCTTACTACTACTGATTTTATTTCAGCTAAAGTTGTATGTAACTAGGCATTTTTAATTCATTTATACTGATAAATGCCCTGTAATCCATCCAGTTTTCTGTACTTTTAGACTGAATGCTTACTTGCGCAGTTGATCTTCTGTGTCTAGAATGCTTTTCAGTCTTAGTTCAGTATAAACTACCTGTTATCAGTAATTGTCTAAGATACTGCAAGAAAGCAATTATTGTTTCTCTACACGAGCCTTCTTACTGCCTGCTGGTCCGTGCTGCTGTTGATCAAATGATGATGAGGGTGCAAGAGTGAAACCCTTCTCTTTCTCAAATCACATTTAAGAACTGTCTGTCCGTCACAAGCATGTGCAGGTGTGCTAAATACTCTGTAGATGCTGCACATTCTGTTTCTCCACTATCATACTCATTATTTAAATTATTGTCACACCTCTCTCTCCCCAGTTTATTGAAAATCAAAGATCTTCACTCACTTCTTGTCACTCACTCATTATTTGCGGGGGCTCCACTGTCAATGCATCCTGTTATGTCTCGTGACAAGCAGCCGAATGACCTTCCTCTTCCTTGAACCATGACCCCTGCCCTGTGTGACTGCAGGCGTGACGGGTGAGGTGGACTCTCGGACCATCGAGGTTCTGGCCAGCTGGATGTTGGAGCACCCCCTAACCGAGGACCAGCAGACGGGGGAGGGTCAGACCCTGGGGGACAGCGTGGACAGCCCGTCCCCAGACGGGCCGGAGACCGTGCAGTGTCCCGAGGTGCCCATCAGAGAACCCAGCGAAAGGTCGGTCCAGATAATCCCTTAATGTATGTTTTTTATGAGTTTTGTTTGAATTTGTACTTCTTGCCTCATTTTCTGTTGTTTGTGTTTTGTCTATCATTGGATCATCCAAGATGAAAAAAGAATACACAATTGTGCCTGGTCTTTTTTATGTAAAAATTTGCAGAATTATGATTCATGTCTTTGTTTTGTTTTTTGTATTACAGTCTACTAGCAGGTCTGGACCTTGTGGAGAGGGAGAACTTCCTGGATGTCCATCTGACCCGGAACAGACCTCCTCCAGCCAGACGCCAGCGCTCTGGGCTGGGCCAAAGGACGTCCTTCAGGAGGGCAGGTTAGAACAACCAGTTCCTTAACCCTTAGTCTTCTGTCCATATCCCTCCGTTGACTCGTGTGTTATGGCTAATATATTTGTGACAAAAATCAGTCACTTTTTAAACGACGCATTGCTTGCCATTTTCCCTCCTCCCTTTCCTCCAGACTCTCCGTCACCCAACCCCATCCCTCCGCTGTACCGCCAGGACCCGGGGGTCTCTGACTGGCCCGAGCAGGTGGAGTCCCACCCCTACGCGGCGGAGGAGGAGTCCGAGCTGGGCTACATGGACGACCCCTACCACGAGGAGCCCTATGAGGAGCTGCTCACCCCAGAGTTCATCAGCTCGGAGAGGGACACACTCTGGATGGTGGAGGTGGGTGAAAAGAAACACACACACACACACAATCATAGACAGGCCTTTTGTTTTGACAAGTAATGTCTTGTGCATCCACTGTAGGGCGGAGAGGAGCACCACGAACACCATGAAATGGTGGAGTGTGAGCTGTGCAACACCCTCACCCTGCAGTTCAACAACCACATGAAGCGCCACCACCCAGGCTGTGGGCAAAGTGCCGGCCGGAGGGGCTACCGCAGCACTGGGGCCTACGTGGACGGCTGGTTCGGTGGGGAGTGTGGTTCGGGGAGTCCCTACTACCTGCTGTGCACAACCTGCAGGGAGAAATACCTGGCGGCCAACCTAGGCGAGGCAGGCTCCAAACACCACAGGTGACTCAAAGAGAATACCTTTACTGGACTCTTATGAATAATATTAGAAGCATATACAAATATTGATAGAATCATTTTTGGGGGGTAATAGTTTTCTTTATTGTTCACGTTATCAACACAACCTTTCTGATTCCTCCCATGTCAGGATGAAAGGTCTTGCTTCTGACTTGATTGGTCGATTGGACAGCACCGGCTCTGACGGTGTGCAATTCCCCTCCATGATTGGCCGTGCCACCCATAACTCACGACTATTTTAGAGTTCTCTATTCACATTGTACCAGTAACTTCTATTTGGACCACCATGCCTGAAGTAACAGTGCAATGTGTCTCTTATGTCCTGGCCCCAGATGACTGGGAGCTGAGCCTTCAAGAGGAGAGTGACTCTGACAGGCTCACCGGCCAGGAAGACTTCACCCAGCTGCTCAGGCCCCTGGGGCTGAGTGAGAAGAGACTGGTGCCGGACCCCATCTCCTTCTCCGAGCCGGACCCACTGGGAGCTCTGGTGCACGGCGCTGGGAGGCCGGAGAGAGTGCTGGTTCAGAAAGGTACAGGACTGTGGGTTACTGAACGTAACCATAAACGCTGCATGTCATGCCTTTTGGATTTCAATTCTTGTACGTTTTTTAACCACAGGGGGATAAAAAAAAAATCATAAACAAAGTACCAATGACAAGGATACAGAGAAATATATTTGTGCCATGTAAACACGGTTGTTTTGCCCTCTGTCTGTCCGTCTCCAGGGTTGGTGAGCTTTGACCAGAAGGGCGCGTCGGGCCCTCTGAGTCTGGGGGAGCAGGCAGCCTCTCTCAGGGACCCCCAGGACAGACTGCAGGCCCTGAGGAGAGTCACCTCCACGGCCCAGATCCTGCTGGCCTACAGCATGGTGATGAGGGCACTGTGTCAAACCTCCTCAAGGTGACCCCTGCTTTTACCTATTCTTAGAGATAGGCTAGATAAGCGCAGATTTGGTGAATCTGTTTAACTGATTGAAATTAAAACATATTTTGCGTCGTATCCTAAGGATTGTGTGAATGTACTTTCTGTGACTATGGTAATCCGGCATGTGCTAAGTATAATGACTTTGATCCTTTCACCCCCTCCCCAGTGCGTCGATGAGCAGCCAGTCCAGGGGTCTGGAGGCCCTGGGCCTGGCCAACATCCGTATCCTGGTGCGTCTGATGTGCCTGGCGGCGGCCGGCAGGGTCCCCGCCCACGCTGACCAGGAGGCGGCGGCGGCGGCGGCGTCTTCGGGCAGGGCAGCCAGTTCCGGCTTCCTGAGCTTCCTGAGCTCGGCCATCGGCAGCCTGGTGTCCCACAGCCCCAGTACCTACGGGGAGCTGGTGGACATCTGTACTCAGGTCAGGAGCAGTGGACCTCTGTCTGGAGATGCGCTACGTCAGCTCCTCTGTTTCATGTCTCATTCACTCATTCACTCATTCACCCGATTACAGTATGTCCTTCATCGGATTATAAAATAGATATGTTAGTATCTCTCCGTCTATAAAGCACATGAACACATAAAACAAGTGGGTTGCACAAGGCTTTTTTGGTCTTATTTTAGGGTTCTTACACGCTTATAACCTTATGTGCTTTGAAGTCTTACAAAGTGCAGTTTCTGTATTCACAAGCCTAGTCTTCTTTCAAACTGTGTAAATGCATTATTCTGTAGGATCTTATGGCTGCAGCAACAGGGACCAACATCGGGGCAATCAGCGACCCCCAGCAGAGGGCTCGTCTAGGCTCCGGTCTGAAGACCAGTCCTCAGGGGCCCCACGCACAGCACCAGACGCCCTCCACCTTCCTGGTCACCCAGAGCCTGGTGTCCTTGCTCACCGAGAAGGGCATCCGCTATCGCTACACCCCAGACCGGACCACAGAGTATGAGGCTAAAGGTAAGATGTTGTCTCGGTTTAAGAGACTCCTCATCCCTCTACAGGAAACAGACACAATGGTGAGGAGGGTAAATGATGGGAGAATTCACCTGTATATACTGTAGGTTGTCTACATTACTACTACAACATCTAAGCGTGCAATATGCTAAGATTAAACCACCATCACGACTGGTGCAACCTCACGACCACCCATCTCACCTCCGATTGGTCCAGATTCAGGAAGCCCGGGGACGTCGTCCACTACCATTGGCTCTCCTCCTCCCCAGCTGGTTGCCAGGGTGGGTCCTCTGGAGCTGGCCAACGCCCTGGCGGCCTGCGTGCTCTCCGCCAGGCTGACCAGTAAACACCGCCAGTGGGCCGCTCAGCAGCTGGTCCAGGCCCTGGCCTCCTCCGAGAGAGAGAACCCGGCGCGGCCCCAGACCTACAGCGACATGGCCGGAGACCTGCGCAAGTGTCCCCTCAAGAAGCTGGAGGGACACACTGGCAGGGTAAGCTGCCCGGAATTAACGTTGAAACGAGCCATTCTAGCGTGCTTCGAAATAGATTAGCGGTTGCTTCCTTTCACGTAAATGACAGTTTCTGTAACCATTGCTAGTTCAATTGGGCTTGGTGGGGCATCAAAACCCTTGGCTATCCGTGGGTGAGATAACAGTGCATGTTAGAGATGAACTGGTGAGCCTTGGCAGGGTTAGATAGAGGCTCGGAGCGGTCACAGCACACGGAGCGGTCACAGCACACCACCACAACACCACCAGGCTCACTCACTCACCTATCGTCTCGGCATCTGAAGGACTGGCCGTTTTGACTGGCACAGCTCTAGATCAAAAGCAACACAACCTTACAGTTGTAAATAAATGTGTGTGTGTGTGTGTGTGTGTGTGTGTGTGTGTGTGTGTGTGTGTGTGTGTGTGTGTATGTGTGTGTGTGTGTGTGTGTGTGTGTGTGTGCACACGTGTGCACGATAGGTAACAAGCTGCTCATGGAGCGGTGAGCAGGCCTTACTGGCCACAGCGGCTCAGGACGGGACGGTGCGACTGTGGGACGTGAGCCAGACCACTGCGGACCTGCAGGCCACTCTCACCTGCAGTCTCATGTAAGACGCGATGCCCCTACCTGCTCCAGTCCACAATCACAGTTTGTTCATATCCCCACATGATATGTTTTGTAACTGTAAATTTGTCCTAAGATACCAATAAGTCAACATTAATTCATTAGCATTCGGGGAACAACTCAGAATTGACTGACTAAACGTTCTTAGTTTGCAGGCCAAGTTAAATCGATTTTCAGGATGTTTTGTTTCAATAGCCGACATAAGAGGTCGGCAAGGTTAACTTCTGCGCTGTGGTTTTGGCACTGTTTCCCCCAGCGATGACAGGCAGAGCTCGGAGAGAGCCGGTGGGGCTCACCTGGTGTCACCTGCCTACTGGAGCTCCGGAGGATCCCTCCTGGCTGCCTTCCAGCACAAACACCTCAACATCTGGACTCTCGACGGTCAGTCCATCTGTCCGCCGCCCCCCCCCCCCCCCCCCCACCATCTCCCTACATTCCCCAGCTAGAGCTGCCTCTTGTTGTCAGCAGAACTGCTAAACTACTCATTGCATAAAGCACTCAATTATGAATCATAAGCATACCGGAAACATTATATTAGTTGAATTGTATAATCTGCCACAGCACAGTATATGACTGATAAAGATTCAAAAAACCACTAGTTTTGTGTATTTAATTATGCTGTTATGAAAGGTGCAGATTACACAATGACATAAAGAAGGTTCTACTTTTTCCCTCTAAGCCTACCATATAATTACTCTGTAGTGTGTGTAATTACGTTCTTTTTTGGGAGAGGGGGGGTCAATCTTAATTAGGGTATACAAAGCCTCCCTGTAATTTGCATAGCAATGCTGTTTAGCTCCAAACTCAGGTTTTTATGCTTAAAACCCCCACTTTGTATTGTGGCTCCTCAGGAGCCCGAAGCCACGTGGAGGCCCAGGGCTCGTGGGTGACGGCCCTGTGCTGGGCCCAGACCTCCAGCCCTCTGCTGCCGTCCAGTCAGACGTCCGGGGCCTGTTACGACAGCCCCGCGGAGAACCTGTTGCTGGGCCGGCTGGACGGCTCCCTCTGCTGGCTGCAGGTCACGCTGCAGGAGCAGGACATCTGCGTGGAAAGCACAGAGCTCCTCCGCTGCCACAGGAAAGAAGGTGAAGGCTGGGAACTCCCCATAGAAACTGGGGATATTATCAGGAACCACATTACGTATTGTGTGGGAATGTAGTCTTGCGCCATAGGTGGAATAAAAGGGGGGTTCACGATCATATCATGACTTTTGGCAGCCCCTTTGGCTTCACTAGTTCATTCATTTAGATCTTCCAGGCCAGTGACTGCCCAGAAACAACAGCAGTTGAGTGTTCTTTTTTTTTTAATATATATCCCTTCTCTAGCCCCTCAATGTGTAGCATGGCACAGTGAGGACAAACCTTTTGCCGTGGGGTACCCTGACGGAAAGATCCTGCTTGCCACCGCCCGAACCTCCGAGACGGAACAGCCTCTGCTGCTGTCTGCCTTCCCCGTGAGTCGCACTCCCTCCCTCTCACATCAATAATTCACGGTTACATTTCAACGTATGACTCAGCCTACATGGTCACCTTGTGGTAATATAAATATCCAGCCCTTTCTCTACCCTCTGTCTAGACACCGCCCACCTGTCTGAGTCAGCTGCCACTGCGAGTGGCAAAAGAGTCTTTTTCAACTTCCCTACTCACTCTGCGTGCGTTTTTTCCCCTCGCCCCCCTAGGAGAGCGTGAGCGCTCTGAAGTGGGACCCCACCGGTCACCTGCTGCTGTCCACAGGCCGATCGGAGGTGGTGAAGATCTGGGGGCGCGCCGCGGGCAGCTGGATGACCCTCCACTCCCTCTTCCACACGGGCACGGTCAACACGGCGGTGTGGTGCCCGCTGCCTGGCAAGGGGCCGGAGCCTCGACTCATGATGGCTGTGTGAGTCCTCCTTACGACTCATTCATACACATTTACTTACTACTTTGTTTTCTTCTTAGCTCTTTATTTATTTTTTTGCTTTACCAATTTTATTGGTTATGTTAGTGCCACTTATCCCCTAGTTTTTCTCCTACATTCAATAACTTCTTTTCTTGGTTCGGTCCATCCCTTTTCTTTTCTTTTCTTAATGCCTCTCTCTGCCTACAGATAATAATAATCCTCATCTATGTCCTCTGTGTTTTTAGAGGTTGCCAGAATGGCCTGCTGTACGTGTGGACTCTGCCACAAGGGGGCAATAGTGTATCAGTCCCAAACTTCCTCAGCAACTCCCCCAGCCAGGAGAAAAGCAGCAGTACCAAGGTCAGTGGCTCCTCCAGCTCTGGGTGGAGGGGGGTTTGTTTACATCTACAGAGAGACGCATTACACTGTTTTATTTGCGTCATCGGTGTATTTTACAATCGCACTTTAATCATTCAAAGCTGTTAATGGTGTGTGTGTGTGTGTGTGTGTGTGTGTGTGTGTGTCTCCCCAGCGCGGCAGTGCCAAGTGTGTCTTCCGACTGAGCGGTCACATAACAGCAGTGAAGACCCTGTCGTTCTGTCACAGTGGGCTGGCTCTGGTTTCTGGAGGCATCGGAGGACTGCTCAATATCTGGTCCCTGCAGGTCCGAATCTAATACCAGTGGACTAACCCTAACTGCCTACGGATCAGTCTTACCAATGCAGGAATAGTTTCTGTCAATTCAGATTTAGCTATGTCACCGTATTTGTTTCAAAGTATTCTCATTCCCCAACCCGCAGGATGGTTCGGTCCTACAGACTGTAGTGACTGGCTTAGGCTCAGTGGTTTGTACCACATGGATCCCAAACGTAGGGGTGGCGGCTTGCTCAGGGAGGTCAAAGGTATTTGTACACTCAGTACTATTAAGACACACTGCTTATGCTGTTTTTCATACTTTGATGCAGGCCGTCATAAAGTATACACATGAAATTTCGTACACTATTGGAAGATTGTCTTTAAACTTGATTCAAAAGAATATTCAGGTTCCATACTGAGCAGCACACTGTGCTCTACCACCTTCTCCTCGACAGGACATTTTGTTGATCCACTGTAGCCCAGACTGGATCAGTCAGAACCATGTCTTGGCCTACTGCCGCACCGTCCTCAGAAACCAGGGCATCCTGGGTCTGAACCGGGCCCCCTGCATGGCCGTCTTCCTGGAGAGACTGCCCTTGCTCCTGCAGGAGCAGTACACCTACGAACGGGTCAGTACTCACAGAGGGATTGGTGTATCGTGACCGTCTTAGCACCCGCAAGGGATTTCCACGAAAATATGACTCGGTGCTGCTAAAATACTTTGTTTCATTCAAGGTCGACTGAGGCAGTTTTTTCATGGGGGACAAGATAATTCCTCTTACGATCTTAAGCCCTGGTATTGATGAATAGGACAAGGTTGTCTTTATGGCTCCAGCACATTTATAGGTCACTGCATAACTCTGGCTGTCAAACGGAGCAAAGTAAATATGGAGACTTTCAGCCTGTTAGATGCATTAGTTACATGGTTGAAGGGAGAGGAATGGTGATGCACCCTTCTGTCTCCCTCTGCAAGGTTAATATAATGGCCCCTGAGGGAAATGAGCTCACTGAGGATTTCACAGTAGTTTTCCACCTCATTGCGTTGTGAGGACTCGTCTATGATCTTGATGAGACTTGGTGTCGGCACTTGTGGGTGCGGGCTAGTGTGTGTAGGTATGCCCCTCAGCGTGTGTGTGTAGATACCGATGGCATAGGTTATTCTGTGCGTCCTCCAGAACCACGTAACAGCGGGAGACCAGCTGGTCCACAGTGCCTTCCTCCAGAGCCTGGCTTCCCTGACCGTGGGCCTGTCCCTGGAGCAGCACCTGTGCCGCTGCCCGCGCCCCCCACACCACGCCGGGCCGGACACCCCGCACTCCTCCTGCCCGCTGGAGTGGAGCTGGCTGGCCACCTACGCCACCACCATCCGCTCCGCCGAGGCCCTCGCCCGGGGAACCGTTTTCCCAGAGTCCTTCACCGTACCCGAGTTCCAGGAGACGGGCGTCGTGGAGTTGTCCAAGCCTTTGGTGAGTAGGCAATCGTTACGTGTGTGTGTGTGTGTGTGTGTGTGTGTGTTAGGTTTATGAAGAGTAGGCAAATAAATGCTTTGTCTTAATTGTAGCAAAAGCATATACGTTTTATTCTTTAGGATAGTCAATAATGTCGATCATTTCTCGGCCCTGCAGGACAACAGCAAGTGGAGCTTCATGATGGATGAACAGCTGATGACGTGGGCCACAACCAGACCTGAGGTACCATCTCATAGTATTTTACTCAAGGGATCCTTCCCTCTGTATCACTACCTTACCCCAGTGGAGATACATCACCTAGTGTGGCCGTTGTTCACAATTATGAATATGTCTAAATGTAGCAAATGCAATGGGTGTCCAATATTAATATTCTGTTATTGTAATCACTTCTTATATTAACGCACATTACATTACAGTCGACCTGGCTGTATTGGTATCCTGCTGTACTGGTGTTCTTACTCCCACACTTTTTTAGAGTTGTACTCTTCAGATTGTTTTCTCTTCCAGACGGCCACTTATTTCCCCCCCAAACAATGCCATGTCAGCTCTGTTCTCAGTTTGTCTCCTGCTCTGCTCTGCTCTGTAGGACTGGCAACAGGGAGGGAAGAGCGAGGTGTACATGTGGGGCAACGGTCGTCACGGTCAACTGGCGGACGCGGGGACCAACCTCATGGTCCCTACCCTCGCCCCCTCACTCTCCCAGACACAACAGGTACCTCAAATGTTAACCGACTTTCAAAGTCCTCCTGGTCGAGGTGTCCTCGACGAATGTTTTCAAAAGTCGCTTTAAAAATGGCGTGTCACCTCACTAATGATAATGGCTGTTACCCCTTGCCAGGTTGTGTGCGGACAGAACTGCACGTTCCTGGTGCAGGCTAGCGGCACTGTCCTAGCGGTGGGGGAGGGCAGCTATGGAAGGCTGGGTCAGGGCAACTCGGACGACCTCTACGCTCCCACCGTCATCTCTGCCCTGCAAGGTGAGCTATTACTGGGGGCTACCACCAAACCACAGGCCAAGAGGACTGGATGGAGGCCAATTCCTTTCAGAGTGCCGTGTTTCATTTAAATGTATAGTGACGTCATCTAAATTAAAATAGTTATGATACAATATATCGTCGTTCCATGTCGAAGCTCAGAGACTTTTCCAGTTGACCCCCTGACCCCGTGGTATCTGACCTCCGCAGGTTACGTGGTGACCCAGCTGGTGACGTCCTGCGGTTCCGACGGCCACTCCCTGGCGCTAACGGAGACGGGAGAGGTGTTCAGCTGGGGCGACGGCGACTACGGCAAGCTGGGCCACGGCAACAGCGAGAGACAGAGGAGACCCAAGCAGATAGAGGCCTTGCAGGGAGAGGAGGTGGTGGAGGTGAGGCTGAAACTCTCGCCGTCTGACAATAATCCCTAAAAGCAGCTGTCGATAAAATATGATCTCTTAAGAAGGCGAAGGTGTCTTGAAAGAAGCTCCATCTCCTAACTGTGGTCTGTCTGGTTCCCTTTCTAACCGTGCCGCCATTCTTTATTTTCACTAAAGAGTTCTTGTCTTCCAAATGGTTTTATGTCTTTCTCTCTCTCCTCCAGCTCGCCTGCGGCTTCAAACATTCGGCCGTTGTGACGGTGGACGGTAAGCTGTTCACCTTTGGCAGCGGAGACTCGGGGCGGCTAGGTCAAAGGTCGACCTCCAACAAGATGCTGCCAGAGAGGGTGGCGGCGTTGGAGGGATACCACATTGGACAGGTAAAGGCAGCCCATCACAGGGGACAGGCTCAGAACCATAAGCCCAAAGATCCATCTGCATGCCTAATTTTGAAAGTATTTAGTAACCTTTTGAATCATCTCATTCATTTTATTTTGTGTTGATATGCACTATATTGTGTGTAAATGTCTCCGCAACGGCAGTTGCTCCATGTACACCTCGCCTTAAATTCTCCTCTCTTCTGTGTCCAGGTGTCTTGCGGTATCAACCACACTCTGGTGCTGTCCTCTGACGGGATGACCATCTGGGCCTTTGGAGATGGGGACTACGGCAAGCTAGGCACGGGTCCCTGCACCGTCAAGTGTTACCCTCAGGTGTGGCCCGGAGGAGACAGCGCTCCTCTCACATCGACGCACAGTGTCAAACTTAAAGCCCTTACCTGGCTGTCTTACTCAGCACGCTGTGTTCCTGGTAACACCAACAGCTTGTTCTGTCCTGGTGGTATCGCTCTGAAAAAAATCAATACACGTGTAGCGCTGTTGAATTGGAGCGTTGTGAAATACGATCTCACTGGGATGGTTTGCCGTCTGGGTCTTTTTAGAAAGTGGAGCAGCTGTGCAACAAGGGGATCAGGAAGATCGGCTGCGGAACGCAGTTCTCTGTGGTCCTGGCCAACGACGGTCATGTTTACACTTTTGGACAAGGTAACTCATAGCACGTTTTCAAGGCTGTTGATCCTGCTCATAAGCGGAAGAAATAGGGTCTTATTTCCATTTAATACGACAATACTTATATTATCTAATATCGATATGAAATATTTTACCATTGTTTCCACCTAAACGCTTTTTTTTGTTTGTCATCATTGTGTGACGTGAAGGCTGTCCATAACAATCGACCTCAAACCCCAAAAAAATAAATAAAAAAGAATCCACATCTTTCTAACTGTCACATCTCGTCTCCCGTCTACTTGACACTTTGGTCTCCCAGAGCGGCTGATCGGGCTGCCAGACTCCATGCTGAAGAACCACAACCGTCCCCAGGTGGTGCCGGCTCTGGAGGGGGTGTTCGTGGAGGACATGGCCGTGGGCTGCGAGCACGTCCTGGCCCTCTCCTCCACCGGAGACGTCTACGCCTGGGGCTGCAACTGCGAGGGCCAGGTAAGGCCAAAGCCTGAGCTCTGTTGCACTGCCAAACAGCACGTCACAGCCGAGCTACTGAGACCTGCCGCTTTAGAAAGGATGCCGGCACCGCTTTCTAAATTAACGGGTTGCAATTTTTCAAAGTGACACCATAAACTGCCGACATTTAGAAAACTCGCTTTTAGTTTTAGTGAAAGCTTTGACAAGGGACATACTTTTTAAAGCAAGCCCATAAGACGTGTGTTTGGTTCTGTGTGTGTGTGTGTGTGTGTGTGTGTGTGTGTGTGTGTGTGTGTGTGTGTGTGCCCGGCTTTGTCCCAGCTCGGCCTTGGCCACTGCAACCCAGTGAAGGAGCCCACCCTCATCACAGCTCTCCAGGGGAAGAACATCCGACAGGTCTCTGCGGGACGCTGCCACACTTCTGCATGGACCGCCCCCTCGACCTCTACTAAAGCCACTGGTACCGGCACACAATCACACACACCCTGCCCCACACACACACATTCAGACACCCACACAGTACACCCACAAGTTTTCCAAGATGCTTGAATATCCTCCCCACAAACGTGAATCTTAAATAAATGTTATATTTAATATATTTCACCTCTGCAATCCTCAAGATCTTTGAATGCCATGTTCTCTATCCGAATGTCCACTAAATCATCCTACCATCCTAAACCAGGCTCTTGTGGCAGTCTGCAGCTGGGCCTCCCCCAGTCCATTCCCCCCCAGTACAACGCTCTGAAGGACTGCAGCCCCGACATCCTCAACACTCGCCTCCGGGTGCTCTACCACTTCTCTGACCTCATGTACAGGTCCTGGAGGCTGCTCAACCTGGACCCCAGGAACCAGGTATACTGGAGCACAAAATGGCTTCCCTTCATCCTCCATCTGCTCTGCCTCGGATTTACTTACACAGGACTTGAACCGCGCCGGTTCGACATTTTAAAACGGACAGTTCGGATGTCCACGTGGGATTTCGTATTTAAAACATGCCTCGTGCTTTTCTAACCATAAGTGCCCCCATGGGCAGATGGAGCACACGTATGTATTGACACTAAGGGATAAACCCATTGGTTGTCCTTTGCACTTCCATTCACGATGACGTGTATTAGCTTTATGTAAGGATTTCTGTCTTCCTCCCCTCTGTTTCCTCCTTCCCTCCATCCAGGTGTCAGCGTCTCGCTACAGCTCAGGAACAGCAGCCATCGTCCAGGGCCAGCTCAGGGGACTGCTCTCCCCCAAGGTCAACACGCTGCCCCTGGTCCGCTCCATCGGCCGGACCATGACCCAGGGCAAGACCTACGGACCCCAGATCACGGTCAAGAGGATCTCCACCAGGTAGCTATTCAACCCAGGCGCAGTCCGACGATCAGACAGAAATACTAAATCAAACGAGTATACATCGCACGTACGCCTTGGAATAAAGAAGCTTGTCTAATGAGATTGCACGAAAGATAGGTTGACGTTATCATACGACGGACGGGGGGACGGGGTTTTCGCAAAAGCGTTCGCCGTCCGTCTCGCCGTTTTCAAACGCTGTCCTCCGTTCCCGTAGGGGGCGCTCCAGCAAGCCCATCTTTGTGCAGATCGCCAAGCAGGTGGTGAGTCTGAACCCCCTGGAGCTGCGCTTGCCGTCCCGGGCCTGGAAGGTGAAGCTGGTGGGGGAGGGGGCGGACGACGCCGGAGGGGTGTTTGACGACACCATCACGGAGATGTGCCAGGTAGGCCAGAAACCTTTGTTTTCCTTTGGTATTGTTTATGCCAAAATTGCAATTGCAACCCGTCAAAGTGCATGGGACCCTGGTGTGATAGATACATGTTTTTTATTCCGTTTTGTGTTTGAGTAGATATGCTCAAAACTAATCATTTCAAATGATAATGCCATTCTCCAGGAGTTGCAGTCGGGTGTGGTGGACCTTCTGATTCACACCCCTAACAGCTCCACTGATATAGGCAGCAACACAGACCGGTGAGACAATCCTCTTCACCAGGCTTCAAGGAGATTCTGTGAAACCAATCTATCTTTGGGCTCTCCATGTATGATTTGACAATGTGCATTGCCTCATCATGAAGCCTCAATGGTGAACTTTTAAGATGGCACTCGTTTTGAAACTCTGCCTACCCTCCCCTTCCCTCTGTCTCCGTCAGGTTCCTGCTGAACCCAGGGGCGGCGTCCGAGGACCACATGGTCCAGTTCCGCTTCCTGGGCATCCTCATGGCGGTGGCAATCCGGACCAAGAAGCCCCTGGACCTGCACCTGGCGCCCTGGGTGTGGAAGCAGCTCTGCACCATCCCCCTGGGCGGCCCGGACCTGGAGGAGGTGGACCTGCTGACCTACCGCTCCCTACAGGGCATCCTGCACCTGGACAACACGGACATCACCGAGGACAACTTCCCTGTGGTGAGGATACAAGGAACCACTAGATCAATATGTAGTGATGTATCTTAAGGTACAGTATAATACATGAATCAAGATTGAAGACGATAGATTGATGTATAAAGATGGTATCAAGTTGCTACTGCACTCGCCTTGGATCCGGACCCAGAACACACACTCATTTTGGTTTGCCACTTTTGCTGTTTTTTTTCATTGTTAATTCACTCCTTAGGCAATTTTATGCCAACCAGGACAATATTCAACACATTATCAAGCCATGTCCAATGGGTGATTTCTGTCCCCCAGATGATTCCCTTGGACTCGTTTGTGGCTCACAGTGCCGATGGGAAGCTAGTGCCAGTTGTCCCTGGGGGGCGCAACATCTCTCTGAACTTCTCCAACAGGACCGAGTACGTGGAGAAGGCCCTGGAATACAGGCTGCATGAGATGGACTCACAGGTAACTCACAGAGGACTTGTCTACTTCATAACGCTTTTGAAATGAAGGTTCCATGATTAGGAAAATTGCCTTTTTTCTGCCCAAATAGGTGTACTTTGTTGCCTCAAGACCAGGTACTGTACTTTGAAGAGTACACTTTGGGTATTTGTATCTCGGAGAAAAAAAGAAATAACCAGGCTTATTTTTTACTTTATTAGCGTATCATCAGGCAGGCTATTTTCCCTATTATATTTTTGAGTTTGAAATATTCATGTGACTTTCCTGGATATTTCTCCCAAATCTTTTTTCTTGGTTTTGGTACTTTTGTTGAGAGATTTCCTTGTGCTATCCTGTAACTCCTTATCGCAAGTCCCAGTAAGATCAATAAAAGGGTCTCTTCCTGGAAGCCTGTTATATAGTCGATGGTATCAGGCTGGCGACAGTCTCTGTGCCTGCATCACGCTTTCGATCAGCCGGCCGTTTCCGTAGTAACGCCGCTGTGCCGTCTGGTCTGCAGGTGGCGGCGGTGAGGGAGGGCATGTCCACCATCATCCCCGTGCCCCTCCTCTCGCTCCTCACGGCCCGGCAGCTGGAGCAGCTGGTCTGCGGCCTGCCCGAGGTCTCCGTGGAGACGCTGAAGAAGGTGGTGCGCTACCGCGACATCACCGACACCCACCAGCTGATTGGCTGGCTGTGGCAGAGCCTGGAGGAGTTCACCAACGAGGAGCGGGTGCTGTTCCTGCGCTTCGTCTCGGGGCGCTCCAGGCTGCCCTCCAACCCGGCAGACATCACGCAGAAGTTCCAGATTATCAAAGTCGACAGGGTGA
Source organism: Aplochiton taeniatus (assembly GCA_017639675.1). Classification (NCBI taxonomy): domain Eukaryota; kingdom Metazoa; phylum Chordata; class Actinopteri; order Galaxiiformes; family Galaxiidae; genus Aplochiton; species Aplochiton taeniatus. Next base: position 8,658,439 of record CM030172.1, read on the forward strand.
GGCTGGAAGTAACAGTTGCCCTTCACGTTAGCTGTGCGTCACGTATTCCAAAGCCGTTTCGCAAATGTAGACTCGTGTTTTCAGTCAGTCACTCTGCGTTGGCACTCAATTTATTATCGAAGAGCCCTTCGTAGGTAGAAAGAACCTGACCTGACCTAAATGTGTACCTCTAGAGCCCTGTACAGGGACTATTGTTTGGAGACAGTTTCTCCTCCTTCACCAAACCTCGTCTAACTACCAGTAAGGTTAAAGCAGCTGACACCCCTCTTCGTCTGCCCTTGTTGTCCCCAGCCCATCAACGGTCTCCCCACAGCCCAGACCTGCTTCTTCCAGCTGCGCCTGCCGCCCTACACCAGCCAGGCCGTCCTGGCCGAGCGCCTGCGCTACTCCATCCACAACTGTCCCTCCATCGACATGGACAACTACATGCTCTCCCGCAACACGGACGCCGCCGATGGCTCCGACACCGAGTACTGAGCCAGACGCTCGCCATGGCCGACGCTTGGAGGTCCCCTCAGACAGCCAGGCAGCACTAGTCGACTGCCAAGCAGCATCGCTCAAACATGGCTCCCTTTACTTTAAAAGCACAAGCGTCTGTTGTGTCCTTTATTTTTACTTTTTTTTTTTGCCTCGTAGGTTTATAAATACAGATGCAGGTAGAGATGTTTGAGATATTTAAGGATTTTCCGTTTGGCATCGTCTAGCCAGTGTTCCCCTGCAATCTAAAGGGAACGTCTGCATGGTACACACTATTTTAATAGTACACACCATTTTGTTACTCTGTGTAACTTGATTACATTTTTTTTTTTTTTTTTTTTAAGCGGTGCCGACTTTCCTGGAGGCTATATACTGTATGCAGACAAATCCTGCACTGAAAAAGTTGCCTTAAACAAAAAGGCTGACTAACCTTACTGCGGGTGGAGACTATATTTATATCAATGCTTTGCTATGAAGCGTTGAACTCAATCTTTGTAAATAATAGTGAAAGCAGCTCATTTGTTGGCAGCATTGGCCATTAGCTGACATAATTGCCATGCTCTTGGACTCAAAGTACCACAGTACTCATCCACTGTCCCAGAGTGAGGTCAAATAGACGTGGGTCAGCTGGGATCTGCTGCACGTTCATCTCAAACACCAGAAGACTGCAACCCTTTGTTGCAGTAATATCGTAGTGTAAAAGTACTTTAAAAGGCTGCCAGACTGTGATCTTTCAGAGGAATGGATTACGCTCTTTGCCTGAGAAGACGGGGGAAAAATGTGGAAGGCACATGCTCAAGCTAGGTTCTAGTTCAAGCTCTGTGTATTGACACGGTATCATTGCTTTATCCCCCCAAAGCCAAGTTAAGGTCACACACAGGTGGCGAAGGCAGTGGATAACCTTCTTTCGTTGACAAACCTCTTAACATAGTAAGTTAGAAAATATAGACACTCAAATAGATACAGTATGTCCATCTAGTTCAAAAGCAAGTACTCCATATAGTTTGAATATTTTAGTCCAAGTACAATTATCTAGTGAGATGAATGTATGTCCACTAATGCCATGCACATTATGCACTGACAGATTTTCATTTGCCAAAACTGCTGTAGTGTACCTTTCAATGTTGCTGTGTTTTTTATTTAGCTGTGAAACGTCTGGTGCAAAAGAATATTTTTGCCGTGTTTTATTTTATTGTTTTCTAACTGCAGGGATAGGATTATGAGAATTTTACAAATAGCAATTTAGGTCAATGACATTTGAATTGCGACCCTTTTTTGTCTCCTGTTGGTTTAGCTTGAACTACTGTACAGAAACATGTAAGGAGAAAAAGGTCAATTGACAACATCCTGCAGCATCAAGGATTGCTGTGTGCTGTGATTGATTTGCAATATGGTTTAACCTTATTATTTTTTAAGATGCGCCATCAGGTTTTCTCATAAACGACATGGGATGTTTAGTTTTGGTCGCTGCCTTTTGGACACTTGAATCAGAAGAAAAATAGGATCCTTATCTGCTAGTGGATTGAGCTGTTGTGGTTGTTGTGATGTTGGCACTTTAGAACTATGTTTAACATTGTCTCTTAAAGAACAAAACAAAAGCATTAAAGGAGAATATTGACATTAAAACTACACTCTGCCTCTGCCCAAAAATATTGTATGAGAAGGAACTTACCAGAAAACTATGATTATCTCTGAATTACTGATAGAGATTTATATAATTATATATATAAATGCTTATCTTGTCCAATTGTATGTACTCTAAGAAGATCTTCTTGTCTATAGAAGATTATCTCATGAATATTCACTATGGCTAACAGATTTTACGGTTGATGTGGTGGGATGGTTTTGTGTGCCTGTTTTGAAAAGATGTACTACGTATTTAAGGTGAGCCATTACCTGACTGTTCCAGAAAGACAGTATTATTGTCCTTTAATAAACCTTGTTTAAATAAGGGCCTTGGTGTGTACTGTGCACATGTTGATCTGATAAGGGCACAAACAGTCGAACACACACACACACGTCAATCACAGACATAGAGAATAGGCTTATCCTGCACTCTTCCCCAGCATGCTGTGCTTTGCATATAACACGGGCTGCTTAAAAGTATGTTGGGGTCTTGTGAAATGTTATCATAATGATGTATGCTTCATTGGCAGTAAACCAGCTTGAGGAGTGGGACGGAGATGATAGCTATTCTTGACTTCTGCCTTTTGAGTCATGACAACGGACGTGAATGGCTCTCACAAATGCTCTAGTGTGCTCAGCAACCTCTGTGTCTTAACCATCATACATAGTATTCAATCTAAGTCTAAATTAAACATGAAATACGGTCTAAAGCAAGTATTTGTATCTGCACTCCTAGGTAGTTGCACATTTGATGTGTTCTAGTATTTGCAAAACGGACCGGCCCTTGAGATCTCCTATTGCTACCTGCGCTCTTGGAAATTAATCACAAACACGGTTTGTATAAACCTAGACCTCAGCTTTTCCATCCGTCCGTTTTAGAACGAAGACATACCTTAAAAAAAACGCCATGAGCACAAAACCAAAAATACCAACCCTCCAATGCCCATAGTGTAGCCGTCCCTCTTTCCTGATTCGATTTCCCCGAGTCTAATCCTGAACCCACTCTGAGTCAGCAGTGATGGGGCTGAGCTGAAGCAGCTATGACTGGGGAAGTGTGACGTGCGTCTTGTCTTCCATAACCTCATTATCCATCTGTTTGTGTCTTGAGTGGCGCTGTTTGTACGGTTCTCTCATCTAGGCACGGCAGGAAGAGTCAGCATTAGCCCTAGCCCACAGCTGGAGGAGAGCTAGTCTTCATCGTAATGGCCCATCAGGGGGTATAAAAAAGGAACTCTGTCTCTCACAATATTTAGTACAGAACACACAGTTTGAGAAAAGGGCAGGATGGAGAGATATGTGGGCAAGGCGATTTGTGTAGCAAAAACACTGCCAATAACCAGAATGTAGCCCCCTATCATCTTGTGTATGAAAGGCTGTGTAGACCTACATGTTGCTTGGTGTGTACGTTTCAGGTGCAAACCTGTGAGGTGAAAGAGAAAGTAAGGAGCAATCTGGAGTCCGGGCTTTTAAAAATAACATTAATAGGTACGGTAGTAACCCCCCCAACCCCTTTAAGCACACGCCCTTGTGCTTTAGATAGACTTTCATCCTAATAGTGTTCAAAGGATAGAAAGAATTTGGCAAAGGTTGTTCCTAAAATTTCAAAATCCCTCAGAACGCTTTTCTAGGCTGGCCAAACTCTTAAAGTTTGATCTTTCAGTTTGGGGTTTTATTTACGGCATAAACAGATAGAACACAATGCAGGCCACACCACTGTGCGGATTACTTTCTCAGAGCTTATTAAATGTCACTGATGCGAGATCCTGAGTGTTGAGTTTTTTTTACCGATGACTGAATGTGACACCAGCTTTGATTTGAAAGCCCAAACCATGAATAATGCAAGGCAAGAGGTGCTGCAAGACTAAAACCCTGGTACCCTTGATGGTCACTTGAGGGCAGTAGTGTAACTGAGTTCTGCCCTGGTTCTGCGGATACATGTGCAGAGCGGTCAGAACGGGCCGGACAGAAGAACGGATGTTCTGCAGTAATGAGCAAAGCATGACAGTGAGTGTGCCTGTGTAATGGGCCTGTCCCCAGGGACAATAGGACACTGGATGGGATTTATGTATGTGTCAGAAAGAACATGGAACATTCTTTGACCTTCCTGTCTCGAAACCATCAAACTGCTTAGTCCTCGCTCTCCACTGTGGGTGTCTCCCTCTCTCCCTCTCCCTCTCTATCTTTCTCTCTCTCTCTCTCTCTCTCTCTCTCTCTCTCTCTCTCTCTCTCTCTCTCTCTCTCTCTCTCTCTCTCTCTCTCACTCTGTCTGTCTGTCTGTCTGTCTGTCTGTCTGTCTGTCTGTCTGTCTGTCTGTCTGTCTGTCTGTCTGTCTGCCTGTCTGTCTCTCTGTCTCTGTCTTTCTTTCTCTTTAAACATGACGTAACTAACACACACATTTGTTTATTGTGATCATCTTCAATGCATCTTTCTCTCTCGGTCTCTCTCTACCTCTCTGAATGCAGCACTAACGCGTAGCATCGGTAATACACACCGACTGCCTTTCAGACAAGACTGCCCCCCCCGCCCCCCCGAGTTGATTATGCGGGTGATTGACGGATAGACTGACCTCTGTCACATCGGCTCTGCTTCATCAGTGGATCTGAAGTTGACAAATGAGCTCTAAAGTAGCCCCTGGTTCCAAACAATGGCTGTCCGTAATATTAGATGGAGAAGCATTGCAGTCCTTCTCAATAAGCCCTGATTACACCTTTGCAATTAAGAGCAACTACCCTTGTTAATTATCAGATGGAGCCACAACATTATGTAATCAGCTGTGTGATTTATCATTGTTTATTTGTCCTCAACAAACAAAGATATGATGCTACGTCTACAATTTGCATGATGTTATAGTTTTTTTCATGTTCTTACTATATTTGTGTGTATTACCCATTTTGTTTCCTATCAAGGGCTCTAGATAATTCATATGCAACCATTGTTGTTGCAGTGATAGTGTTATGTCATGGTCTAACACTCGGTTTAGATTAACATTTCCTAGATGGAAAAGACTGCATCCGAGCATTGATTGGAGTCTCTAGTACATTGGCTATGCTAATAACTCTTAGGATCAGTAGAATCTCCCTCCTTGTCAAGTGGCAGAATATAGTAGAATTCATACTAAATATCTCTGCAGTGTAGGGGAAGACATTGAAAGGAGAGAGAGACAATGTACCAGCTTCAATGTCCCAATTGCAGGCATAACATCCGCCTATGTTTTCTAAGAATGACAACCTGTTCACATGCCCTGGATTAGCTATAGTTGTCTATCATGAGCGGTAATCATGATCAGATCAGATTAAGATAGTTTAAAATCAGGACTTGACCTAAATCCATAATGTCATGTTAATAACTCCCACACAAGCATGCATGTAATGTAACATAATGAGCCATATTAATCATTACTCTATGCAAATTACTGCAAACTGCTGCAGCCCTCTTGTCAAGCCAAGTCTCTCTTGAAAATAGATTTTTAATCTCAGGGTGGTTACCTGGTTAAATAAAGGTTTAACAATAATAATAATTTAAAGAAAAAATGTGATATGATAGCCCATTTCTGTCCAAGCATGTTAGCCCATCTTTATGGTGGGGAACATATTTACATTTTTAGCCACATACCTGATCATTGTTCCTGAAGCAGCAATGGAAAAACACTGGGAAAGTTAGAGATGCATTATCTTGGTTTACCCATGCTTTGCTTGTATTAGGGCTTGGAAATATAATACATTCGATCCTGGTGCCACAACAGTGGGAGATTTGGAGGCTACCCAAGCAGTTAGGCTGCAGTGTTTGTTACAGCCCCACCAACTTGATAGTCCAAGAATTGTATAATGCAATCAGTCCAAATCAACAAGAGTATTTTTTCGCCTACTTAGTGGGATGTGAAGCGGTAGCATGATCAAGCACGGAATGTTTTTGATTGTAATGATTCCCAAACACACATTGAACCATTATCGCACAAACTCAGCCTCTCTACCTTTACCTTTCTACCTCTACCTCTCACACAGAGAAACACACTTACACATGAACGCGCGCGCACACACACCCGCACAAACAGACCATACCAAAGGGACAGTCCCAGGGCTCAGCTCACTTATGGAGGAGGATTTGGAGCCTCCGAAGCCCCACCAAGGGAATCAGCTAGCTCTGACAAGGTTATGTGAGTACAGGAGGCGCTTCAAGTCATTGCTCATTTAATTGCCCAGGGAAATCGGTGTGCACACAGCCAAGAAAAAGGCAAGCCAGAGCAGACCATGCAAAAGACGGGTCCAGGTCTTTTCTCTCTTTCCACTCATGGCCTGCGATCGAAGTGCAATTTGTAAATCAGCAAGCAGAACTTTTTCATTTCTTTTTTTTTTCATTTCGAATTTGTGCATTGTGTGGCCAAATCAGTTCAGTGGCACCATGCATATTGAAATGACTTTTTCGCACCATGAATTCATTTCTAACAAAAACAATTTACCAAAAAACGATTATAAAGTTCTTCAGGCAATTAGATTTGATATTAAAATATAGCATTTAAAAGAAGTGTGTGTTTCTTTCCTTACTCCTTTCTACCCATCATCAGGGACAGAAAGGTACATGCATGCTGAATATTTCATCGGTCCGAAGATCGCACCTGTGTGAGTGTGCATTTGCCTGTGTCTGTACGTGTCTGTGTGTGTGTGTGTGTCTCTCTCTCTCTCTCTCTCTCTCTCTCTCTCTCTCTCTCTCTCTCTCTCTCTCTCTCTCTCTCTCTCTCTCTCTCTCTCTCTCTCTCTCTCTCTCTCTCTCTCTCTCTCTCTCTCTCTCTCTCTCTCTCTCTCTCTCTCTCTCTCTCTCTGTGTGTGTGTGTGTGACCGTGACCTACATAGACTCACACGAACACTTCCCCAGAAGTATGACTCGTGCTGATCACCTGAGCCCTCCTGTCCCTCGCCCCTCTCTCTCTCCGTCCTTTCCCCTGCCTCCTTAAATGAGGGGAGCTCGGGTCGGCGGGGGAGGAGCCCTGGGTGGCACCGTGCTGATGGGGACTGAGTCCCTGGAGGACTGGGGTAATGCCCCATGGAGAAGGGATCCTAACCATGCAGCATGTGCCCACCGCTCCTGCGTCCGACGTTGGGTAGCAATGGGGCGCCTGCCAAGCACTCCAGTTTCAGGAGGTGTGACGCCATGACACTGGAGAGCTACTGACATAGTGGTCTCCTATGGTTTCAGTAGGGGGGGTGACGTGGTGCAAGTCTACCTACTGACCTCAAGGGCACCACGCGGTGGGGTGTGTTTCAAAAACAGACAGGGAGGGAGCTAAGGACGTGTGTGTGTGTGTGTGTGTGTGTGTGAGAGAGAGAGAGAGAGAGAGAGAGAGAGAGAGAATTGGATACTTAGAATGGTTGTGTAGTTGCTCTAAAAAGTGTGTGTATGACGCAGTAAAATGGTGTTTACGAACATGAAAAGAAACTGAGTACCAGTTTTTGGGCCTGAGCTAAAGAAGTCCATGATAAAATATTTTAATTCAAATCATCAGCACTTTTTCGGGGCACATTGACTCTCAAAACTGTATTTATTTACAGTGACTCCCCAGTCACTCATCAAGAAAAATCGAGATTTGGGAAATAGAACCGTAATGTAAGCGCTGAACACAGAGCCACGTAAAACTGGAAAGCGTAAACTGGAATTAAACTGCACAGCATGGGGTGGTGCTGTCCTTAGTTACCACAGCGAGCTGCTTCAATGGGAACTGGCTGTAATGCAGCATGGTGGCCTGATGCTCTGCTGAGGTGTCACCGTAGGGCATCAGCCAGCCTTCGGAGTGGAGGTGGGATGGGCACCAGGGTCGAAATAAGTGGCCCAAGGTGGGAAGCCGGTGAAACCGCTCTGATCAATAATTCAGGAGGATGTCTGAGGGGCCAAAACACTATCTTCTGAAACAACCCTGCACCCAGAGGCTCAAAGCTCAAATGAAAAAATAAATTGTGTGTGAAGGTGCTGAGATGTGTAGTGTTTATTTTATTTTATTTTTTTGCTTGTTTTTCATTTTTTTCAGGCAACTTGTGGTCCTCTGTAGGAAGGAGTGTAGAACTCTGTACCATGTAAATCAGCTTCAAGAGGTGCCCAACTGTAAATTTGGTAGTTTTTTATTCTTAATTATTTAATCAATATAGCCATTGATCTAAGTTGATGGACTGGGTTGTGTAAATGACATTTCTAACTTATGTATGTTGCTTTTGTCATCTAACAGTATTTTATATTTTTATATATTGTATGTTATACCATACCAGTGCGATTTGCAAAAAAATGTAAGTAATAAAACATTTGACTTTGATCTGTTTTCCCTGAATGAGCAGCGATTCATTATTAATCAGCTTGAACATATTCTTTTCCCAGGGATGCGAGCCTCAAAGTAGAGTCGATTCTAAACCGCTCCACCTTAGCATGGCTTATGGACCATTTTATGGTAATGTCCTCTTCCCTGAGTGCACCACTGAGTATCAGGCTAAAGTCAAGTCTTATCTCTGGCTTACAAACGTTTCTCAGCCTGGCCAGCCAATCAGTCGGTCCTCTGGCTCCCAAATGAAGCTATCGTCAATGGCTGGCTGGAGTGCCTCTCCTCCCCTGGCTGACAACAGACCGCGGATCAATGTGGTCCCAGGGACACAAGCTGTCTGACCGCTCAGCTCCGCCGGCTAGGTGGGAAGCCAGCGCCGAATAACGAACTCGTTTTTTTCTTTTCTAATTTATTTCAATAACCTATTACGTAACTGCAGCTGAGCTGGTGAGGCCGACAGCCCCCCCATGCCTTCTAAAGTAAAGCAGTGATGATTACATCAAAGCTCCCCAGCACAACAGGACAGGGCATTCCTATTTGTGTTGCTGAACCAGCGCCAGAAAGTGGATTTCTCCCCCCCCACACACTTTTCTTCTTTTTTTTCTTTTTCTTCTAATGATGCTAAAATCCGGAATCATTTTGTATTCTTAGTAATCATGAACATCTGGTTGGCCCCATCTGCTCTTGTTTTGTCTGCTGTCTGATTATGAGCCCTTTTGATATTAATGATGGAGGAGGATTTTCAGTTTTTATTATGATATAAAGAATAAATAAACTACAGTTTTAATGCACTAATACAACTCTAAATTGAACTTAAACTTGTGCTCCTGGTGTCCCTATATAGCCCAAACTATGTTTAGCTTGTCTAGCAGCGTTGACTAATCTGGAAAATGTTTGTGAAACACGTCATAATTCTGGTGCTTCTGCCTGGAGGACACTCAGAGGCTATTTCTGGGACAACTCCAGGCCATTAATCTCCCCCAAACCCAGCTTGTGCTCAGCTATCACTGTCTGGGAGTCGTGACTGAGGAAGGCGTGGACAAGGCGGTCTGGAATGGGTATGTTGGGGGGAACTCCCCACCACTGGAACTGTGGGCGTCAAATCAGCCTCATGCCAGTCGTGTAAAACCTGTGCTGAAACATCCTACAGACGCACACAAACATATGCCCACACACACACACACGCACACACACACACACACACAGACACACACACACACACACACACACACACACACACACACACACAAACACACACACACACACACACACACACACACACACACACACACACAGACACACACACACACACACACACAAACACACACACACTACGCGGGGGAAAGGACCCCCATAGCCTGTGTCTGTCTGTCAGCTGTCCGTCAGCCACTAATCAACCAGGCTCTCTCTGTGAGTCGTGTCCACTCAACAGTAGCTGTTGTCTCCTACACAATGAAGACGCAGTGCTAAAGCCGGCCAACCGGCCAGCCACGGGATTTCCATGCGGTTCCACTCCGTAACAACCACACGCACACACACACACACACACACACACACACACACACACACACCTCCTGTGGGTTAATTAGCCAGAGAGCATGGCTCCCCTGGCTATCTCCACCGAGGACTCCACCGAGTCCTATCTCCAGGGGCTTTGTCCAAAAGAAAAGTCCAATTGAAAGTTATTCCATGTTCTCTGAGTGTTAGTGTGTGTTTATTAATGAGAGAACGAGAGCGATGGGGAGGAACGGGGGCTTGTGGGCCGACGACTTCTGAGAGGAGGATGGAATAAGCAAAGGATGTGTAGAGGGAGCCAAACACACAGCATGAATATCAGAGGGGACGTCTGCTATAGGAAGACTGAGGGAATGCAAACACTTCTGACTGACAGGAGGGAGATTCCCACTGCACTGTGTGTGTGTGTGTGTGTGTGTGTGTGTGTGTGTGTGTGTGTGTGTGTGTGTGTGTGTGTGTGTGTGTGTGTGTGCACGAGGGAAATAAAGAAAGAAATGGAACAAGATAAAGAAAATGTTTGCACCACAATTCATAATCCCTTTGAATAGAAAAGGCCCTCAGAACACATGTCTATCTGTGAAGAACCACAGTGGAAACATTCTTGTTCAAATTTAAAAATGTTTGGGGGGCAGATGCCACTACATTTACATTTTGCTTGAGAAAACAATTCACTGTGGTGTAAAATTTGCTATAGCTTCAATTTTGGAGCCTTATGGCAGGGAGACACGTAGGGACTCTAGTATATGTGTGTTTTCCCAGGGAGCCCCTGGAGCTCAAGGGGCAAACCGAGCAGCTAGCGAACAGTCTGTGAGAAACGGTAATGGGCCATAGAACAGAGGCACTGCAGAACCACTGAGGTGTGAACTCTCTGAAGTTCACCTATTAGCACAACCCTTGGTGTGTGCGTGTGTGTGTGTGTGTGTGTGTGTGTGTGTGTGTGTGTGTGTGTGTGTGTGTGTGCCGTGATCATCAGGGAGGTGAATGTGACAAGACAGTCTACTCTCAGCACAGTGCAATACCTCTTTAGTTCTGACCAGGGCTGGACTTGAGATGGAGAGCGGAGTAGATTGTGATACATTTGTTAGCCTGCATGCCCAATGGCCTCGAGGTGCTTGTTTGTTGTTGCAAAAACCCAATACACGGAATGTTCTCTGGCCGAGAGATCCGAGCATCAAAGTTCATCGAGCACAGGGCGCTTGAGTTCTTTTTCAAGAGCAGGGAAATTGCAATAGCCTTTACGTTTGTTTGGCATGCTGTGCTGAGTTTTTGTAGGCAATATTCCCGGCTAGAGGCCAGATGAATCGCTCACTCAGGAATACGCACTGAGATGTTTTATAATGTTGCAACGTACGAAATAGCTCTGCACTGACATTCCTGAAGTCACACACTTGTCTTACACGTCTGATGTTCAATAAGGATTTGAATAAATGGAGTGCTGATGTAGTAGACCTCCATGTAATATCTCAGAAAGGTATTTTATGAAGAGCCTGGAAGAGAGACAGGGAATTTGTTTGACCATAGGCTCCCCTGCCCTCAATTCTGTAATATATCCTGACAGAAATAGAGCTACACAAACATACCTTGTCTACTTGCCTGAAGGAATAAACTGAAATAGACAGAATATGTTTCTCTCTGCCAAGCCAGCTAGCTTCTTGTCATATTTGTCTCTCTGTCTGTCTGTCTGCCTGGAAAAGACCAATGAATGATTGAAATAAAAGTGCAGTGCATCTTCTGTCTGCAGTCAGAACATTCTGAGCTTTAGAATATCAAAAGGTAAAAAGATGCACAACCTACACGTTCACTGAACAAGCTGGATAGAAGTGGTCATGGAGGAGGCTAGTGCCATATCATATTGATGTAACCCAGACCTGGACTTGCAAGGTAAATTGATGCTGCTGTGTGAAAATACTATGAAACAGTTGCACACAATGCACTGCAGTTTGCCGGGGTCTATCCTATCTGGTAATAAAATTATAATTTCAAGGCTGTGTTGTGTAGTTTATCACAAATCTGAAATAGGAAATTGATTTTTAAAATGTATGAAAACAATTAGCAGTACAAATACAAATAGTTTGCTCACACAGGACAATATCCAGGAGATTTTTGTTTCAAAAATAAAATCCGACTATCAAATATTTCTACGAAAAAGTTTGCAACCGTTCTTTTCATGTATGTTTATGTGTTTCATTTATACATTCATTCCTATTAAACTTCATTTCATTTTTTTTAGATATGAACTATTTATTAAACTTGACCTGAATGCGATTACATATGGTAGTGCTGTCGTCATAGAAATGAAAACCATATTTCAGAGGGGCTTATGATGTATCTGCACTTTCCCGGGTAACTAGACTATTAATCTTGCCAGGACTGTGTCATGTGCTTAATTTACAACCTGCAAATTCCACAAAAGCAACTTTCTCAGTGTTATGTTACACAATGCCCTAATTCTTTTCAGAACAGATTTAATAAAAAGCTTGTGTTTTGAAATTGTTATAGGCTACAGCAGGATGCCCCACAGTCTGGGTATGCAGAATGAATGTTATTTTTAGCAAGATAACAAAAGAATAAAGAGATCTAAACATGTGAACATGTATACTTAATAACTAACTTTGTGTTGTGGATGTGCTTCTATCTGGGACTCAACCTTAAGATATACGCGAGGGGAAAGCATTTATTATTACACTCATCATAATTAAGTCATAAACATGCTTTAATTTATCCAATGTTTTAACACGGCAGTATCATACCTTAGTGTAACCTTCCAGACTTTGCTGTGTCATTAGGAATACTCTAGGGCTAGGCCAACTGGGTATGGGTACCATACAGGTCATATCAGTTTGAAAAATGCCCTACGGTATGTTCCAGCCAGTCACACTTGTGGACATCACCGGTCTAAAAAGAACTATATTGGCTGGCTAAAGGAAAACTTAGAGGTACATTTGTCCCTACTGTGCATTTCTTGAAGAAAACATCCAGCAGGTTCAAGGCTGAATGGACAATGCCTTTGTCTTGCCCTTCACATTGAGGTGTCTTTGTGACCAGGCCAAACCCAATCCTCCTGTGGTGACTGTGTGTGTGTGTGTGTGTGTGTGTGTGTGTGTGTGTGTGTGTGTGTGTGTGTGTGTGTGTGTGTGTGTGTGTGTGTGTCTGTTTGCGGCTACGGGTGTTGCTCCAAGGTTACACACTCGTGTCAGGTACCCTGGGGCGTACCTGTTAGCACTTCGCAGTAAGTAGGCATAGGGCCGTGGCATAGGGAAACCTCAGAGCCCGCTGCCCGTTTCCATGCCAAGGTGAGGTCTGTGTGACTGAAACTCACCACAAGGCCACACACTGTGCACGGTCAGGGGTTTTGTACCTGCAGTCAAACATGTGGCCAGCACGTAGGTCTGCATGCAAACAATACACAAACAAATACTGTGCATGTCGTTTAAAGGGAACACAAGGGCAAACACAGTGGCCATAAACACGCATGTCTACAGGACTTACGAAGTAAATGGAGGATGTGACAAGGCCAACGATAGCAATGCCTTTGATTATCATCATCTAAAGATGACCCTGGCTATAATTATTATAACTGTGTGGCTTCTTGTTTCGAAGCTGATCATGCACATAGTTATTCAGTAAGAAATGTTGAAGACATTTTTATTTTTTGATTTTAATATTACCACATCATTCAGTGTTGATTAGGCCATGCAGCCACTTAAATACTATCACCAGTGAAAGACTCCCCGCCATGCGAGTTTGTATATTTTCTATGTGCTTAAGGGGCCAGATTGTGATCGGCCATCAGTGCACTGAAAGCACTTGTATCGCTAAGATCAGCTGCTCTACTTAAAGGACACATCATGATGAGGAGATGTGACCTTAAAATATGAATGCGCAAGATGGATTGAAACATCGGCAGTCAATGGCGATATCAAAAGTGACGTAGAAAGCTTTTGTGGTTTACTGTAGTATATAAACTGTTCTACGTTGTATATTGTGATAGCTGCTGTAACACTATCTATCTAACACAAGAACTTAGCTCCTCTTTCAGCCGGGTTTCTTAGAAAAAAGACGATAGATTATTTTTAGGAACAAATATAAATGAGGTGGTGGCAGCTGTGCAACCACCTGCAGTGTTACCTAGTACAGCTGTGAATATGGCGTTATGATATGAAAGTATCCGGGTTGGCTGCTTATAAACATTAAGGTGCTACTGTTCTCTCACCGTGTGTCAGTGCTATCTTCAGTAATGGTCAGTGTGTTTAACACGAGGACAGTCTGCCTCAGAAGGCCAAATGTCAGTTTTAGCCATCTCTTTGCAAATCCTGTCTCAATATACTGCATATAATCCTTGGGGATTATTGAAAAAATACTATAAAAATAGTTTGAGTTCGAGTCGTAGCTGGGTTATGTCTATCTGAAATAGGTATGATCTCCCTGCCCAGCTGAACGGGTGGGGAGAGTAGCCCTTTCTCCAAACCATCGTCAAATCCCAAATGAAGCACATAATTATGCAACTATCTGTCCAGAAGTAAGTGAATGAATGACATAATGAGATGAGGGAAGGGAGTCGTTGGCAGACCTTAGGGGGTAATGAGGCCTGTTCTGCTGGGGAGGACACAAGCCACAGCCGGACGGACCTTTTGGACTGCTAGATGCACCAGCTGTTTTCCCCACGTGTCCCGCTAAAGTGCAAAGTTATCAGTGTAATGATGAAGCTAGATAACATGTGAAGACTGGGTTTGGGTTTTGTTTGTTGCGTAAGGGATTGTCGGGTTAAGCCGTAAATATGAAAAGAAGTTAAGACTACAAGAGGGAAAAGCTGACAGTGAGACAAAGAGATAGATATGAATGTTGAACAGACTGAATTTGGAAGAGGATTTACTGAAGGAAGTAAATAAATAAATAAATAAAGAGAGGATTTGGTGATACAACATTGAGCAAGTTTTGAACTGGAAGACACTCAAACTGGCTCTGGGCATGCAGACGTGTGTATCTAGTTGTGGGTATGTGGTTTTCTGCCTGTTTGTTTGTGTGTGTGTGTGTGTGTGTCTATGCATTTGCACGAAATGCATGTGTGTGCCTGTGAAAACTGAGTGTGTGTCTGTGTGTGTGTGTATGTGTGTGTGTGTGTGTGTGTGTGTGTGTGTGTGTGTGTGTGTGTGTGTGTGTGTGTGTGTGTGTGTGTTTGCATCTGGGCTGACATTCTCTGCCGGCCTGCTCATTTCAATTAAGCCGATGTTTGGGCTTATCAATCATTATACAGCCCATTCCCTTTATGGTGGCTGAGGCTGGCCAGTCAGTCACATGTCCCAGACAGATGCTCCGACTCTGACATCTGTAGCTCTGGTTGGCTCAACGTACTGGTGAGTTATAGAGCGTTTTTTATCAGCAGGATGGGACCAGCCTACAAGCTCCAACCCACACACACACATGCATGTACACACATACACACGCACGCACGCACGCACGCACGCACGCACACACACAAATAAAAACACTTACTGACACACTTGCGCAAGTGTGATGCTAAAGAAAAGAAAATAAGCATGTGACATTGCAAACGTACCATATATAAATGTACACTTTTTTTTCCTCCAGAGGCACACACTCTCACCTTCCCACATATGCCCACCGCCTTGGTTGATCAGAGAGACTTTGAGACAGTGCCTTTAGCGTGTGTCTCTTCTCCCCCTCCGGACTGTGAGATGGACGGGTTGGTTCCTGCACAGGGAAGAAAGAGAGACCGGGGGGAAGGCATAAACGGCTGCTCCATTTCCATAAAGGTGAAGAGTTTACAGCCATCCATCACAGTGGAGGGCTGGACCTGCTCCGTTCGCCTCGAAAACTAATTCGCTTGAAAGCTTCTCCGGGTTATAACATCCTTCATCGACTAGTGCAGAAGCCTGGTCCGACTCACCCCCCCCCCCCCTCCCCCTCTGTAACCTCGCTGTCTGAAATACGGAGACACTTTCCAATCTGTCGAGCCTGGGAGGGTCCGGCACAAATCAATGGCATTGCGCCACAGGAATTGCACAGGCCTGGGACTGTTCTTGTGTGAGGAGATGTGGTTCATTGGTCCTGATTCCTCTGTTATTCATCCAAGCACTGTCCATAGGAAGGCTGTTACCTTGACTTACTGCGCTCGTCATCCGAGGGAAACCTTGGGGACGGGCCAGGGGGAAACCTCCCAGGAACAGCCGATAAACTGTGAGTGACCTGTTGATCTTGGCTGTTTTGTTCATTCGGTTACCGTGAAGAACGGCCAGGAATGGACTGTCCTTTATTTGTTTTCGTGTGAATTCTGCGTACGCCTGTGCTAGTACCTACCCACTTTTGCTGTCTGTGTTTTTTGTGTGCATGGATATTTTTAATGGCCATACATTTGTGTATACGTCTTTGTATTATTGTGTGTAAGTGTGTGTGTGTGTCTGTGTTTGGATGTTGTGAAGCATGTATTGCATTTAGCTTGACATGGCTGGATCTCCTGTTACCTGCAAAGTCAGAGGACATTTTTAAATGCAGCATGCACCTTGGCCCACTGAACATTAGACTGGTCTATCAGGTGGGAAATGACCGTGTAAGTGCTTTTGGTTTGGGACCAGGTCATTAGCAGTAAAGGCTGAATCCTAATGATTTACTGCTGCAATCATCCCTTCAAAGACAGAAGAACAAGCTTGGCGCATTGTTCAATGGAATATGTGTGGGCCGCTGTAAATAAAAATGATCCCGCTGCATTGAATGGGAGTTTCTTGAGCTGACTAAGCCGGGTGGACGCACCATGGTCCGACCGGAAACATCCCAGCTTTGATGTGTGGCAGGAAGGGCCAGGGCTGAGGCAGGGACTGGGGATGGGGCTGGAGCGTGGTCTGCCCCCGATAGGCAGAAACACATGTCCCGACATCTGTCAAAACGCTGGTGTTCCCTTAAACAGCCCGGCAGATCACGTAGCCTGCGCCCAGAGTCGCCCCCCTACAAACGCCAGAGCAGATTAATTATCAAAATGGTAGTGGCTTTACACAAGGAAAAGATTACAGCTCGATTCCATAACATGTCGAATGCTATTGGATTGGGACCGACAGCTTGGCTTCTTGGACGCTGGGTACTGCCAGAGGAAAGTTTGCTGCTGCACGCCACTCCAGGAAGAGGAGTCGGCGTGGAAATTGAAAAATCCAACTATTAAATTACAGTGAATGCCCCTAGCGAAGAAGTCACCCAGTGAGAGCCAATAGCATTGGTTGGTCTTATGTAATGCTGAACATGCCATGTAGTTGGCAGATCAAAACATAGCATAAGTGCATAGCATAACTGCATAGGGGGTTTGTGGAGGGGGCATTTCCTTGGATGAGTCAGCTACTTGTCCTGGGGAAGCACTTTGCGTAATAATCATTATGACAAATGGAATAGAATGACCTCAATCCATGCAATGCATATGAGCTACAGCCTATTATAAGAACAACAATCCCCAGAAAGACATGGTCACGTGTTGACTTATCGTGAGCAACCATAGATGAAAAAGAAAGATAACTGAATCAGTCATCTTCCCCCCTATTGCTTCTCAAGCCATCTCCAGAAACTGCGGACGTTTTAAAAAGTATTTTGTTTACCTCCATTCAACTGTCCTCGCTTTCCCTCTTCCTTATTATTTTTCCGTGGCTCACTTTCTTTTTTCTCTGAGG
This sequence comes from Aplochiton taeniatus, assembly GCA_017639675.1. Classification (NCBI taxonomy): domain Eukaryota; kingdom Metazoa; phylum Chordata; class Actinopteri; order Galaxiiformes; family Galaxiidae; genus Aplochiton; species Aplochiton taeniatus. The sequence continues at coordinate 8,676,022 of CM030172.1, forward strand.
TTTCTTCTCTGAGCCCAAAACACCAGGCAGCCATTTAGCAATGTGCTGGACACCCAGAGGTGAGGGCCATTTTCTAAATGCCTCCATATGGAGAGAGGACATCCCGGCACATACAATGCAGTACATCCGTCCATATTGCCGTGGTGACAGAGGGGGCGCGTGACATGCCACGAGGGGACAACAGGCGGATATGCCTCTTGGTGGAATTAAATAATGGACTAGTTGTCTGGCGGTCGCTTTCATCCTCCAGGGACGATGAAAAAGATTGTCTGGTCAGGAAACAACAAACACATAAAGGGTAGCACGCTGTGTGTGTCAAAATGCAGCTGTGTGTTCAATTGTGTTCGGTGTGTGTGTGTGTGTGTGTTTGTGCGTGTGTGTGAGAGACAGTGAGTGAAGGAGTGAGTTATTGATGGACATCTATAATTTTTTTGCAGATGAAAGGATTCTGCCTTTCACAGTGATATTTCTTGCTTGGGATGTGAAATGTTCCTTTAGGACATTAATGTATGGGTTTTGAACAACAACGATCAGAGTCCCAGTGGTCTTGTAGAGAAACATCTTCATGAAAATAGTTCCATGAACTAGTTACATTTCTAATAAGCTGCTTCTGTTTTGCAGTTCAACCATTCACATTCAGATTTTTTAAAATAAAAAAAAATCTTCCACTGATAAATTATTGTTGGTGTATTTTGTAAAAAAAAAAATGAACAAGCTATTTCAAAAGTGCATTAACAAGTTGTTAAAAGTTATCTCATTTAACAGGAAACACATTCATTTTTTGGGGGGGTCGTTAGAGTTCGAGACGATCTCGTTTCAATTGGACCAACATTACTCTGTAACTCTGTAAAAGACTCTGGACTTCAGGACGTGAGACCACTATGTGGTGTGCGCCCGTCCATGTGCTGCCCCTCTGCCGTGAAGGTGAATCCCTTTCTTCCCGTCTTTCCGAGGGGGCGGCGTGACATCATGGTCTCCAACACTGGGGGGACTAATTACTGGCAATTAGAGTCACGTATGATAAATACGACCCACTTCAGTGAGCTAGGGGGCTGCCTCATGATCGCAGTATGCCGAGCCAGGAAGTAATGCAACTCGTCGGATAATTGCACAGAGCTAATGAATTAAATGCTGATGAGATCCCATTATTTAAAATGCCATGTTAACGAACTGTGGCTGTCTCTTTTTTACTTTGCTCCTCCCTCCCTTCTCTTTCCCTCTTCCCCGTCGCTTTCTTTCGCTTTCATTTTCTCTTCCGCTTTCTTTTCCTGCCCCATATCAATATAGCCGATGCCTTCATGACTTTGCAGAGGAATAGACGGCCTGCTGAAATGGATCCGCCTGCCTCTATCTCCTGAGATGGACCCTAACGACGTCCATGACACAGTTTCCTGTTGATCGTTACTCTCGCCTGTCGGCCCCGAGATTGGAAGCCAACCTGGATCGGTCTGGACACCAGCTAGTGAAATAAAAGAAAAATGCCCGATATTACGTTAGCCTCTTGAGAGAGGCACCTCCATCTGTCATGCCCGAGTTTCATTATGGCAATAATGACAATAACCTGCTTAAAGTGGAGCTGAGCACCTTCTGTGCTTGAGGGGGGTATAGGAACTGCACCCACGCAAACACTCATTACACTGAACATCCAGGTATAATATCATTAGTCACAAGGACAGAACACTGGACCTGAATCATTTCCTGTAGCCTAAGCATAGTGTTCTGAAATCACAAACGTTTATGACATAAGATATCTGGCACTGCAAACATATCAATCAACATATACAACATCTATTATTCAACTTTGCAGTGCATTGCCAGGTCTTTTCGATTACTTTCATACAACAATACGCTTGTTTACATTTGATGCAACCGAAATTAGGAAGATCTTAAGAAGATCTTGTCTTCCATGTTTGGTGTGAAACACCCTGGTCTTACTCGCTGGTCTTTCCTGGTCTACACATTACGGTCTACTTAACCAAGTTTAGGACTCATTTGATCGATATTCCGGCATTGTCATTTTCAATCTTGGGCTTATTCACATAGGCTCACAGTGCACAGCTTCACACAGCTGTTAAATTAAGGAGGACATTTATAGCTCCACGCTGTGGACCCCCCATCATTCACTGTCTGAACACCAATTTCTAGACCTACCAAGCAAATCAACTTGTTGTGGAAATATACTCGAGCAAGACAACTCACTCTAACCAGTGACTTGAATTTCCAGGTGTCGAAAATGCCAACGGATACATTTGTAATAGCTACTAGTTTACAGCATGTGAACCCCAAAATGAATGTAGCATGCAATCGACTATTCAAAAACACAACTGACCTATCATCACCAAATGCTTCCACTTTAACTCACAGTCGCCTCATTTTTATTTAACACTAAATTGTTTATTTTAATTAAATAGTGTTTAATGTATGCTTGCAGGAAGAGTAAGAGTAAGAATTCCAATGTACTGGTACTTGTACTTGTTGCACATGGCAAATGAACTCTTGAACTTGAACAGAGGGCATAAACAGCCAGCCTCCCGGCCTGGGAACGCTTTCCTTTCAGGTCGACTGAAAAAGCCCCAGGGACAGGTGATACTTGAATGAAGTCCAAGTGCTTTGACACCCCAAGCCAAAAGAGTCACACAAAGTGATGTTGGGTAAATGTTGGTCCTCACAATGTCAGACTTGATGAGCTAAGAGACTTGTTAGTGATTGATTCATTAGAAGCGGATCGAATCGGCGCTCCTTGGCCATGGAAGTAGAGGTCAACTGAATCATTAATGAAGCGATGTGATCTAAGACTGCGTGGATTTAAAGCCTTATCCACTGAGCCTATGCTGGCCATCATTACTGTGAAAATCCCTGTGATGAAATGTCAAATTTCATGCTTACTGAATGCCAGAGAAAGGATTCTGCTTCCTCACAAATTGCTTTATTGCTTCATTTCTATAACTGAGTCTTTACACTCAGATCTATGAGTGGATCAGAGGGCATGTTTTAGTAAGGCTGGTTGATGTTCTAACGGGTCTGCCCGCTCAAACTCCCCCCCTTCAATTCTCCCTCCCCTTGGCTATGCCTCATCGCGATGTCACTTAGAGAAATTGAGACGAGTGACGTGGATGACACAGACAGTCAGACAGGGGAGCCTGCCGTGGTATATTAAGACCTGGCAAGAGTGCCTGTCTATCCACAGCGGTTTAAGTTCACCTGCAGTTGAGGTGGAATCGAAACGGAACACGGAAGAACAGTGAATTAATGATTGGGCTCGGTTCAACTCAACCTTTTGTTTTGTTCACGTTGTTTTATTGCGTGTTTTATTACTTTTGTAACGGTTGGCGGTCAACCCAATTCATCCTTTTCCTATTAGCCTACCTGTAGTTCCGACACAACTCTGTTGTTTGCAATGCAGGCTTTCTTATTGCATCCATGAGCAAGTGTGTTATCACAGGCGGGCTCAAATATTTCACTAATTCACTGTTTTTGTTTTTGGAAGTGGCATCAGAGGGTTATTCCTTAGGAGGTGGACACATTTCCTGGTTGATTAGACCTCATGCAAGGCTAGCCTATACCTGACAAAGGGCTTTGGCTATGTGAAAGGGCACCGTATCTTGAGTTGATCTTTCCGTCCTGATTGCTCTCAGCTCGTTAATGAGCAGATTAATTAGTTATCAGGCAGTTGTCCTAATGCGGGATGTATCACTTAGCGACGGGCCACTTTATAACCCTGGAGCATGGGGCTCACACCACTGGACACCGCTCACTTTGAAAACCTGATTCGGATTGGTGTATTAAACTTTAAGGTGTGCCGGTGGTACGGGCGAGCCCAGCAGGTTCTTGTCACAGCTTTTGATACTGGCAAGACACTAAACGCAATGAATATTGCATCTGGTCTGGAGTGCTACAGGCAATGGGACAGTAAGTAAGGCGCCCGACCATCAATGGCATCACAAATGATTGATGTGACAAAAAAAAAAAAAGAACTGAACATGGACAGTTTACACATTATTTCATATTAATCTATGATCCAATATGTATCACTCTCTGATCAAACATTTGTTTGACATGTTGACATTTTCTTTGTCTGTGGCAAAACATTTCATCGTGGGCCAAACAATTCTGGGAGCTTTTGAGAAGCAGTGACAATACACAATAGAACTGTATGAAATACTTTGCTGATGAACATACACACATACTCTCACACACACATGCACACACGCGCACAAACACACACATACACAGTCAAACACGGACACACACACACATTTTACTGGTACATGATACATTTCCCTCCAAGTTCATTCCGTGTGTTTTGTTTTGCTTGTTTCCAGAAAGTTGACCACTTGGCACAGACTCAACACTTAACACTTAACAAAGAAAGCCAAAAGTAGGTCGCGAAACATCCTGACATAACATTGCAGGCTCCTTGCCAGACCCGGCATCTTGTTTTCTCTCTGGCATTCCGACTCCGGCTGTAAAATCTACCAATCTCTATGTGGGTCTCTAATCAAAACTGACACACAGAGCATGGTTGATCTATCACTGCTCTGTGGAAACGTCCCTGTTATTCCCTGTACTCACTATTATGTGTGTGTGAACCATTCTCCATTTCCCTTAAGCTATCCTCTACGTACCAACCTGCTCATGATTCCTGTTTATCTTTCGTTCGCGTCTCATTCTGTCTCTCCCTCCTTTGTTTATCTCTCTCCCAAACTGTTTCCCCTCTCACACACACACACACACACACACACACACACACACACACACACACACACACACACACACACACACACACACACACAATGTAATTCTCTGTTTCAGCGATCCTCGTCATCCCTGGCGGCTCCACCTGCTCGTCGACAGTGATGAATCCCCGGCAACACCTGCCTAACCTTCCCTCCGTCAGCCCGGTGGCCCCAGGCCTACCATTGCGCAATCCCCATTTGCAATTCTTTTTGATGTGGAAAATTTCAAAGTTCTCTTGGTGTCAAGCCAGGAAGGGATGTTTTTTTTTCGACGAGGAGTTAGATCATTTCTAAAAATAGTCTGTTTAATCATTTGGAAACCATACAAAATCTTTAATACCAGGAAAACTGGACATATATGAACCCACATTCATTAGGCAGTGCTTATCGCCGTGGAGATAAATTAAATGTGTAAATTAGTAGGTATAATCAATGCGGCGAAATTCCTGTGAAGAGGATTTAATTTGCTGACACAGGGCTAGCTATAATAAGAGGCATTCAAGGTAAAGATAAGCCGGAGACAGATAGCTCACATGAGACCATTCAATCAATATCCTGCCTTTTGAAAGAGACTCTGAAGTGATTTTTAATTATCTGCGAAAATTGTCCTGTCCTCATGGTCATTTATACCTGCTCAGTCAGGCCCAAACGTTAAGGAGAATAAAGTAAATTGATTGTTCAACCGAGAATCTGAGGTGCGAAGGGTTGCCAGATGATTTAGTGGTCAGATGGCTGGACCAGCAAGTGGAAGGTTGCTGGTTGGAAGCCCACTGTGGCCAAAGCCCAACCTGTCAACGTGTCCTGGCACAATGAACTGACCTCTGGATGCTGGTTAGCTGAGAAGAATAAGCTGCCTTTCTTTCTATATAAAGTAACATGGAAAATGGGGTTCCAAAATAACAAAATAGATCAAAACAACACCAGGAAGAGAAGAAAATCCTGTAAAGTGCAGCTAAAAAGTAGTTTGGATTAACCTTTTGATACAATTTCTGACTTGCAAACTGGATCAAGATATAACATTAGCATTCACTTGTTTTTTAATCAGCTAAAGACTATAATGCATCCAAACACGATTATATCAATAAAATACAGTCTATGTATATGATATTTTCCTCTCTCTATGTTGTTGTTATATATATATATATATAAATAGCTCATTGTATTAAACAAGGACATTTGTAATCATCACTTTTGTTATGCCTGCTCCCCGTGTTTGGCCTTTTTTGTGTGACATGTACCGTATAATCCAGGCTGGCCCCTGTGGCTTCGGCTTCGGCGAAGGCTCGGTGTGGGATGATAAGACGAGCCGCGGGAGACGTCCGGCTTCTGGGAGGTTCAACCTTGCAGCACTGCTGAGGCAGCAGACAGGCACAGGGGGGGGAAGGGGGGGGGTTGGGGTTGCTGCATTGGGATGGATGGAGAGATGAGGAGGGGTGACGTTAAGGAGGGTTAAGGTGCCGGGTTGAGGGAGGACAAAAAGAAGAAGAAGCAAAAAAGAAACTACAAATGAAGCACAGGTGCGCAGAGGGAGAGGACAGAGGGTATGGGGAACGAGTTAGGTGGTTGGGAGACATGTCCTCAAGCCAAGGGAAGAACTGGTTATGCAAAGCCCCAGCTGGCTGTCCCTTCATGAATAACTTCAGTACACGGAGTCATCCCTCCAAATCCCCGGCCCCTCGGACCAGGAAGCTTATCGTTTCCTCTTACAGAACTGATCCCAATTTTTTTTTGTCCCCTAGCTTCACCTGCCCGCAAAACGAACACAATCTCTCTCTCTCTCTCTCTCTCTCTCTCTCTCTCTCTCTCTCTCTCTCTCTCTCTCTCTCTCTCTCTCTCTCTCTCTCTCTCTCTCTCTCTCTTTCTTTCTCTCTCTCTCTGTCTCCTGGTTCCCCTCTCTGTCACCCTAACTAGCTCTTCCACACACAAACACACATTCTCTCTCCCTCTCTCTCTCACTCTCTACACCCCTGTCTCAAATGCTCAAAAAACACGTGCATACACATACACTTTTACAAACCATTATTTGAGCAAAGCACACACACACACACACACACACACACACACACACACACACACACACACACACACGCACACACACGCACACAGGCACACACACACACACACACACACACACACTACCTTTCACACAGGTCTGTATGGCCGGCCCTGAGCTAAGACCCAGAGTACAGCACAGCAGATCACAGTTAGATGCCTTTCATAAGAGGACATCTCTAAGCCTTAGGCCTCATTTCCACTTCACTGTCATCGATTCATCAGTAAGTTCAGGGAATAGTTTGTTGTCTTTGATATTTTACAGTGTTTCCTTATTTCCTTGTGATGTCCCGCCTCATTCCTTTTTACATCCACTTGGGATGTTTGGAGATTCTTTGATTTTTCCCCGGCCACCTATCCACACGCCAACTATTTAAATCTAGATGTATTTAGAATAAGTTGACTTGAGTGTAAAAACGTACAAACAGCTGCAGTGTCAAACATTTCCATCACAATCCATTTCAACTGGTCATGTAGATGTAACTGGACTGTATCTGGACACGTTGGGACATCCTAGGAGACATGAAAATATGGTAAAAAAAAACAACAACAACATCCCAAACTATGATTTTTCAGCTTCTTCATAGGTTTGACCTATCAGTCTATCAATTTTGTTTTGTTTCAGCCAGACGTCACTCTTATTTCCATTACTCAATGTAAAAAAGAACATATTGTGGGTCTGATTCAAATTCTACGAAATCCCAGCTAGGTGGAACAAGACAGGCAAGGGAAAAAAACTGACAGAGAATATGGCAGTGTTGCTTCACATATAAACAAATTAAGCCAGAGCGGTTTACTGTAATCAGTGATAAAGTCCAATGTTCCCCAGTGAGACTAACAACATATCTTAGACAATCACAGTGTATTTGAGAACATGCATTATATGGTATAATGAGCAACAAAGGCAACACAGCTTTGCGAGGAAGATGTTCCATGTTAGGGCAGCTCACTGGGAAGAAGCCTTGGTATCTGTTGCCTTAGAAAACTGAAATGGAAAACAATACACTGACTATTCTCAATAACAAGACTGTATTATTGATATCATATGGATGATATGGATGGAGTAAATCTAAATTATGTGAAAAATAAACTATATCCCTTAACTATTCTATAAGATCCCCCTGCTCTGCTTCGACCCTAGGCAATGTTTCTTTACTATACTATCTCCCTCTTACCTATGCACACACACACACACACACACACACACACACACACACACACACACACACACACACACACACACACACACACACACATACTGTGGCATCACAAGGGGTCATGTAGTGGAAGGGTGCTACATTCCCATACAGGACCAACTGCCACATCCCAAAATGGCCGCCGCTGCCCAAACTACACCTCCCAGGAGGCCCCACGATTCACACAGGTGTTAATGCTCAAGCCACCTAATTGAGGCAGGACAAAAGGACCTGAGAAGGCAGAGAAGAGGCTCTCTGAGGGACAGAACGCCTGTTTGAAAGGAAACCGTTTTACCAGTTTTGTAGTTGATGCCCAAGACTTTTAGTTGTTTTTTGTTTAAGTCTGTTGTTCTGAACAACACCTTTGTTTGGGTTGTGTTTATTGAAAGGATATATAGGATTATTGATAAAGAGCGGCTGTTGTGGAATACATTTTCAACTTCTTTTAGTTTGAACCTGATCTTTTGCCTGTTATTTCCAATCTGCCTGCACTGCCCTGTCCAATGGGACAGCCCATGACAATACAACACACACACACACACACACACACACACACACACACACACACACAACCATTGCACGTGTGTAGTATAGGGTGCTGCAGACAAGCTATTATTGTTTCTGAAACATGGTTGCTATTTAGATTCTGCCGCAGAATTTCTGTCATTCAACCTTTGCTACCTCAAATCACAGCCCCCCCCCCCCCCCCACACACACACACACACACATGCACACAACCCCCAAACCACCGCACATACAGCTGGATGTTGACCCCACTGTCAGGGAGAAGTAACCAACAGTGACATTGAAGCCCCCTGCTGCTCCACCCCCAGCCATCTTTGGTGTGATACTATAGACTACCTGGGGGGAGTCAAGGTTTTGAATAACTAATAAAATGTCAGTTCAAGGAAGGGCAGCAAATACCTTTGGCCGCACAACGCTGTTTCAAAGTATGTTGACATAATCCCATTCTTTGTCTCACGAAAAAAAACGAATTCAACCACTATCAAATTGAAATGTTTAATTTAACTCTCACTCTACTAAATCCTTTCAAATACTATTCATATATGAATCACAGTACCTTATGGTGGGAAAACCGAGTGTAGAAAATAATAGTCTGTTCTGGGCCACCTCTGACTTGATTTTTATCTTCTATTCTGTGTAGGGTCCCCAATGTCAAAACAATCTGTTTTTCTTGTGTGCTAGTCTGAACATATCAATTGACTTACTTTAATTGTTGTTCATTTGGGGTTAAAACCTAATATTTACCCTTGGAATAACTTAATAACGTAAGTTATTTTGTATGTGTTTGTTAAGATTTTTTAAGCATGAAAATAAACTGAGCATGACAAAAAAAAAAAAGAAACACAAGTGTGTTCCTCATACATTTTTGTAGTTTAACATCTTCTCCCACAAAATAAACTGGAGAGCTGTGTTCCAGAGATCCAGAGTTATCTCCTGTAAAAGCTGAAAAAGGTATTTCATCACCTTGGCAACAGACAGCCACAAACATGGACACACTTGGGGCCGCCTTGCTTGGACAACCAAGCACATGACAACTAGTCAAAAGGACGGCACCTATCATAGGATCAACGCCAGGACACTAGCAAATCCACAACTAAAAATACTTGCCAATCCTTGGGATTACTACACTCAGCAAGTGGACACAGTGTATGCAGCAAATCTGGAATTAGACAGAGAGTGGCTGGGAATGGGGCATCGACCACAAACTTCTGATCCAGTTGTGTCGTCGTTTACCGGCCTGACGGATTTCAATGTTCCCTCTGCAAAGTGTTTCGTTTTCCACTGCAGGCCACACCATTTATCATGAACTCCTGTCACCCTGTCTGGCAAAAGGCTAGCAAGCAGAAGGCCATCAATTATCTTACTGGGTCACTCTCTTGAGGACCGAGAGAGTCTAAACAGACTTAAGCTTTGCAGGTTGTTATTTGATTATTTATAAGAAGATTATACAGTAAGTAATCTTTTATTTTTATTTTAGCTGCTGTAACTACTGTCTTACGTTCGGACGGTTTTATTTTCTTACATATTCTATTTTTCCACAGATAACTACATTGACAAAGTACCCAGAGTGGTGCCACACTTCTAAATGGCATTGCATCCTGTGGCTTGGCATAACATAATTCATTTCCATTTTATTTCAGTTAGCAGATGCTTTTATCCACAGAGACTTACAATTAGATTACCAGCAGAGGCCCTGAAGTTAAGTGCCTTGCTCAAGGGCACACTGCTGGTAGTGTTCCCAGGTGGGATTTGAACTCATGACCGTGTTTACCAGGTAGCAGTCCTACCCACTAGGCCACTGCTATCCCTATTTGCATGATATAATTACAAGTCCCTGCTGTAAATAGGAGAAAGGCCCACTTTTTTTATTATAAATTACTTGCAGCCGATCGTTTTGTTTAGCCATTCTGTACAACTTAATTCACCGCAGGCATAATATTCAAAACACCAGAAACCCCGGGTACGTGAAGGAATGGCTGACCTTTAATCAAATGTACAAATCATATGGTGCACTGCAGTGTTTCCACGGTCAGGGGCTTCGCATTTAAGCCACAGGCTTCGTTTTCACGCCAGGACTGAAGGCTTTAATTAAAGAAAGATTGGGGATGAGGGTGGCAGAGAAGATGGTACTGGTGTAATAGGATTGCAGCCGGCTTTGGTGCCTGTCCAGACGAAGCTACTGGGCTCCTAAGAGGGGAATCTGAGGGGATTGTCGGTAGAAACCTGGGCAGAGAAAGCGAAGCGAGAGTTCACCTGTGTGACACTACTACATTTGGTTAAAAAAATGTATTGGGGCGTTAACAAATATTTGTTTTGTTTAATAGGTTTTATGATGTTGTTTTACTGCAGCTCAAACAATCAAGCAACAGAACCAGTTCCCTCAGTTACATACCGCATGCAGCCAGTCGGATTCATTATCAACCTTAGAAGCTAGTTCACCATTTGAATTGTTAATTGTTATTTCCTGGAGGCTGTTCCGTCCAAAAAATGTACGTGTTCCAAAATAGTAATTATAAATCCAGCAGTTAATAAAGAGGTCAGAAAAAAATTAAAAATGTCCCGACCTTCATCTTGACTTTAGCTATAGGCTAGCTGTGTAGTGAATGACTTGCAAAAATACACAGGAACCATTTTGAAACTCAATGCTGCCATTCTGTAATAAGCGTATTCTATTTCTGGCAAAAATTATTGCAGTCATCACAGGGGGCATGTAATGTTTCATATCTGGCTAAAGTATTGACTGTAAGCAAAGACAACTGGCTGTAACCTTATAGACTTACTGAAACCTCAACGGGCCCTTATAGGACACATCCATGAGAATGGGGAAGACATCTTACCTATCAGG
>CM030172.1:8692375-8804793 GCA_017639675.1 Aplochiton taeniatus
TGAATGTTAACGAGATGCGCAACTGAACTTTAATGTGGAGCTTAGCGTGTTTTGAGGTTAGATAAGCACAGATTTACGTGCAACTGCAACATTATACGCACCGGTGCAGATGCTGTTAGTTCAGAATAGAACATAGTGGATGTGGATTTCAACATGATTTTCAACTCACTAATGCCCAAATGCAAGTCAGTATAGTGAACTGCCCCTCGCTTCGGCAGTGTGGTGTTGCATTGTACAAGGTTCATGTCACCATCCACTGGGCAGAGGATCAGAGGAATAGCCTGTCCGTTCCTTTGCCAACAACCCAGTGCAATGAAAAATTATTACAGATGCAAGGCAACATATTCCTGTCAGCACAGGTGTATGTATGTCTGTGCCTTATGTCTGTGTGTGTGTGTGTGTGTGTGTGTGTGTGTGTGTGTGTGTGTGTGTGTGTGTGTGTGTGTGTGTGTGTGTGTACGTGTCCACATAACATGGAATTCCTATTCCTGTACCTGTTTGTGTTTGGTTATACACACAGCTGCCACATACCTATTGGAGAGTGATCTCCGTTTTTCTCTACTTATATCCAGGGACTTTGATCTTTAATTTGGTGCGCCACAGTTGCATGTGCCCAGGAACTACGATGTAAAGAAGCTCCTCTAGGTTACATAATGTCAACATTCATTTAATTTGAAACTCATCTCGCTGTACTACTGCACATGCCTCTGCCGTAACCAAAACAACTGCGCCGGACGCCAGCAGGAGGACAATGATTATGCAACAGTGGGCCGTGAATGACACCACCATTCATTCACGAGGGGGGGGGTGCTGCTGTGTGTAGTGTGGCCATCACGAAACCCAATCCCCAACATATCCCCTCATACGCAGTGACTACTTAAAGATTGATGGCCGGTTAGTAATGTGTATTATTCATCGATTTTAGAGAGGCCTCGTCTGCATGGCCTGGTGTAGCCTCGGCCCTTTTGGAAGGGGGAGCTTTTGTCTCTGATGGAAGTCTTTCAGGGGGCTGGTGGCTTTTGTGAGTCTATCATACAGAACGACACGGCCCGCTGTGCAAGATGTTAGCTGACCGTGGCCAAAATGCCATACTGCTCACCTCCCTGTCACCACACAGTGGGGATGCCACAGGGAGTCAAATCAGGGACACCGCGTTGTGTGCCTATGAAGCTATTTTTAATTCACGGTGTGGTATAGTCGCAATCGCCACATTTCTTGTCAGTTTTGACACTTCCTCCTAAGTTTCCGTGAATACCATTTTTTTTTCATCAAAGTGCTTGCTAGCCTTTTAGAGCCGTAAATCAGTGAATAGAGACACAGACTCACACAGACATTTTGGTTTTCGTCAGAACACCTTTCAACACTAACCGTACCAAACCTCTATTCTTAGTGCAGGCATCAGCTATTTTTTGCATTATTTAAGTGCTTGGCTGTAGACATTGTTTTCATAGAGATCAGAGACACGTCGCGAGTCTAATGACTGTCCTTGGATGGATGTCTCAGATTTCTCCTTGATGACTTGCCATAATTAGGGCCGCGACTCTGCTATTTGTTTGATTTATTTAGCATAGAGAACACTGGCCTCAATGTTACACGACTATATTATTAAAAGAAAAAGAAAAAAGAAAAAACTTTTTCTGAAATTGGCCAGGTTTTAGTGCAGCTTTGTTATAAGGTGAATCGCAGCTGTCAACATGCCCCTTAACATTTGCAGCCCTTGACATAAAATAACGACCTTACAGATGGTGACAAGGCCCTTTGCTTACCTCAAAGCCCTCCGGTCTATGCAGGGCTGCTGTGTTGAGTAACCTGCGACAATTTAGTGCCACAGTAGCATGACATCATTATATCTTTCAGCTTTTAATTATTAGTAGAATGATATATTTTTTTCCCTGGTCAGCGTTGAAGCAAATACACCCACTGACATGTAAGTGCTTCTACATTACTTATGCATATGCTGTTAAGGATATTTGCAAATCAAACACAAACACTCTATGTAAAGTAATTACTCCCCGTACGGGGATGCATAGTTTGATAAAAATACCTAAGGTGGATATTATTAACCTGGAAGATGGCCGTCGCTTAGCTGAAGTGCAGACACTTATCTGACACATGATCTTTGGATATTCGTAAAGTCAAGGACCCAGTGCTTCATTTATTTAAACAGATCCATTACTGGCTAGCCAGGCCGTCAGACCAACATCTAGCTGGGCAGCCAGTCAGTCATGCAGCCAGTCAGTCGGTCAGTCATGCAGCCAGTCAGCCAGTCAGTCATGCAGCCAGTCAGTCGGTCAGTCATGCAGCCAGTCAGTCGGTCAGTCATGCAGCCAGTCAGTCAGTCAGTCACGCAGCCAGTCAGTTGGTCAGTCATTTCGGCAGGCAGCCAGCCAGTCAATCGTTCACTCAATACGTCTTTAGCCAGGCCAAGTCAGACTAAGAAATTGAGAGATGAGAGGGAGAGAGTTAGAGAGAGAGAGAGTGGGTGAGAGAGAGAGAGAGAGAGAGAGAGAGAGAGAGAGAGAGAGAGAGAGAGAGAGAGAGAGAGAGAGAGAGAGAGAGAGAGAGAAAGAGAGAGAGAGAAAGAGAGAGAGAGGACGGGAAAGAAGAGAGGGTAAGGGAGCTGGAGAGACTGAGTTATGCCGTCAGTGGAGAGTTTTTAGCATGCGATAGGATTCCTGAAAGCATCTATTTTAGTTTGTGGATGCGCGGCCCTTATCACAGGCGGCTGGGGCACTTTGTGAGCAGATCTCTGCTAGTCTGGGATACTGGACAGGCGCCCGTGCATCACTCCTGGAGCTTTTCATCACGAGACAGAGAGAAGGACATTAACACAAGCAGCCAGCTATACCAAGGGCTGGGCACAACCTGTTAAAGTGTCAATAGGTTGCCACTTACGCCCTGCATAGGGCCCCTTATACAAGCCCTCACATGCTGTATGTGGTAGCTTGGCCCACTTCCTATTGATAAAAAAGAAATCGTTCTAGACGTTATTTTCTCCCGCTATCACCACCTGCAACATCACCCTTTTACAGAAGACCTAGTGGAATTATTCCCCTATAGCTTGCCCCTGGGCCTGTAGCCCCGGGCCTGTAGCCCTGGGGTAGCAGGTGCCAAAGCCATCGAAGCCCGCCAGACAGAGGCTCTTCAACAGGGAAGAGACCGTGGACCTTCTTGTCCCTATGCGTTCAAAGCAGAGGCCAAGAAGTAGCTTCTTGTTAAGCCCTCCAGAGCTCAGAGAGGTTTCCTTAAAGCTGAGGCCAAGGTAGTAGACGTGAGAGTGAGACACAATCTCAAATATACTATCTCTCGCTCTCTCTCTTCTCTCTCTCTCTCTCTCTCTCTATCTCTCTCTCTCAAGCGCTATCTAATAAGACCCTGCGGAGCTCTGACTCCCTAGAGACCCAATCGCATTAAAATAATTTAACAATTCTATAATCTCATTCGGTTCTGTTCTTTTTAGAGAGTAGTTATTGTTATTGTTGAGTCTAGTGCTGGATGTGCAGTTATGTTTCTGTCGATTCTGTTTATCGTCAAATGGGTTCGAGTTAGCCTAAGCGATACTGGCAACCGGCCACTTCACAGACGTCACAGTCTCCACAGTGCAGTGTGTTTGTCCCTCTCTGTGCCACAGGGGATAGGTCTCCCTGAGAGGCTGCAGTGGGAATATGATACTCCTCATCCCGGAGCTGACTTTTCCGTTCCCCTCACCCAAAAAATAAAATAAAAAAACAAACAAAAAAATTGAGTGGATGCAAAATGTGGAGGATTAGATGTGTTTGATAGATGCACCACTTTAGAGTTCACACTGATGCGGATGACTCATAACACGGTTTGTTTCATAAGAATATATTTACTTATTTATTTTTTCTTAAATGGTTGCAACCTCATCTAATTTGGCTCTTTTGATTTAATCTCAACCTTTCCCCCTAAGGCTGTCTGTCTGTCTGGGAGTCATGGTTGGTTTCAGGATCACACAGGCATACACGCTCTCTGTGTCTCTCTCTGTCTCTCTCTCTCCCTCTCACACACACACAGACATTTAGACACACGTAAGAGAGAGAGAGAGAGAGAGAGAGAGAGAGAGAGAGAGAGACAGAGAGAGAGATAAAATGGTGTGGCATGCAGATTCAATCTTCATAGGGAAATCCACCCATTTCAGTCATTTTTGTTTGCACTACAGAAATATGTATCCGTAGAAAGGTCATATCTAAAGATTATTAAATAAAAGTGCAAATCAATATTCTTTATCATATTATAGAATACCTGTGCATCACTTGCTTGTCAACATTATAATATTTGTTTCTTTACAGTGTAGGTGAAATATTGAATGCCATCTAAATCATAGTTGTATTTGTTCTACTCATTTGGGTTGTTCATTCTAGCTTCTGTTCGGGGTTAATAAATCACACCAGGACAAGGATTACTTTATTATGTAATCCTTGACAGAGATGAGTACACATATCCTTCTATGGGATTTAGATTTTTTAACAATCATTTTGTCTCGGTACTATACATATGGTTTTGTGTCTCTGTCTCACACTATGTATCAAATAGGTTCTACTGGGACTTGGTGATGCTGGTGATGATGATGGGGAACCTGATCATCATCCCCGTGGGAATAACCTTCTTCTCGGAGCAGACCACCACCACCTGGCTCATCTTCAACGTGGCCTCGGACACCATCTTCCTGGTGGACCTGGTGATGAACTTCCGGACGGGCATCGTCAACGAGGAGAGCTCCGAGATCATCCTGGACCCCAAAGTCATCAAGATGAACTACCTGAAGAGCTGGTTCGTGGTGGACTTCCTCTCCTCCATCCCGGTGGATTATATCTTTCTAATAGTGGAGAAAGGCTTTGACTCGGAGGTGTATAAGACGGCCCGCGCCCTGCGCATCGTGAGGTTCACAAAGATCCTCAGCCTGCTGCGTCTGTTGAGACTCTCCCGACTCATCAGATACATTCATCAGTGGGAGGAGGTAGGAAGATGAATCTGTGAATTTGTGCATGTGTGTGCGTGCGTGTCTACACTGGGGGAGAGTGTGCTGTATTATGTGACAGACACTTCATCCGAGACAACGAGCAATGTGTATGTTGTGACGAGAGGTGCTCACAATCCATATGGGGCTTGAAGAACATGGCGACAACGTCCTTTTATCCACACCGAGCCATCTTTGGGGCTATCAGCAGTGTTCCTCAGAGTGTGGGTGCGCATACCGTTGAAAGTGAAGATCTCCCCTTGTGAATTAAAATGACTGAATGAATTCACACACACAAAAAATGATCACTTTTAAATGACTCGCGACGTGTGCCCTCGTCAAGTGGGTCTGTCCCTTGTTTTGGACCCATGTCTGTTTGAAAACGGATTGGCTGCGTGCCGTGGCGGACGCCGGGCCGAATGGAGCCGTAATTCCTTCCTCCGTGACTCACATCCTAGCGTGACTCACGCCGTTTACCCAGACTCCTTTAGCTTTCGCCCCTTGTCTCGTCTCTTCTCTTTTTTTTTTCTCGTTCCGTGAGTTGGCTCGGCGGACCTCATGGGCCACGCTCTCAGCAATGCCCACTGTACGACGCCGCGTGAGGAAAATAAACAGCGTAATTCCGTAAACCCGCTGAGGGGACAGCAGCGTGTCCGGGGACTCGGAAAGGTCAGGACGATGGGCTTACTTCTGCCTCGTTAGCGTTTTACTGCAGTAAAACGGGGGGAATAAACGGGGGTCGTTTTAAAGCTCGTTTTAAGTTGGGAGTCAGTCCAGCGCTTCCCTCCCCGTCGGTCGTACTGCGACACAAACACCAAGGCATGTTATCTCATGTCAGGGGGGCGTTGTATGTGTTTTACTTTCAAAAGAAAGAAAGAATGACGTTGAGATGCGCTGGCAGTGAATTGACCAGCTGCCTCCTCATTTAAAGACAGACATGGGGCGTCTGCTTCTTACTCTTCAGGATATTTTGGCAGAAAATTCTGGTGTGTCCAGTCCCATGTCATTATGAAACCATAAGACACCAAACCGGCCATCTGACACCTCTCTCTCTCTCGCACGCACATGCTCTTGCACACAGCAGCAGTGCCAGCAACCCCCCCCCCACACACACACACACACACACACAAAAAGGTCTCATGTTCCTTTTTAATTCGCTGTTTAGATATGGCACATTCTCCCTTCACAACTAAAGGCCGGCATTACCATGACACAATCATATCCTCGTTAATAAAACAGCTAGCTGCTTCGAGCCACCCCCCTACCCCCCCGAGCTCAGTGTTCTTGTTATTGTTTGATTCATTCCGAGCATTGGTTGCAGCTCTCGTGCTGTTGCCAGGGCTTAGAGCGAAGTACACATCAGTCACCACTAGGTCCGGATTCAGACTGGGGCTACACTCGAGGGGAACGCGAATGATAGACGTTCCCAGATCACAGACTGTGTGGCGTTGTGATGTCTAATGGGAAATTGCCCTTGTGATCTGCCACATAGACAACCAGTGTGCAGTTTGCACAGCTGTGTGTGCTGAGATGGTCCACGGCCCACGGACAGAAACACAAATAAATCCCATTGCCAGGTTCAAGGTTGCAGGCGAAGCGCAGTCGGCAGCGGCGGTCTGTCATAACGCACAGACGCGGAAAGCAGCACTGCAGCATTCTCCCTCTCAGGTCTGATGCTCCCTCTGTCTCTTTCTATCAGGACATATCCTTCTCTCTTCTTCTCTCCCTCTTGGTCTCTCTCTCTCTTTCTCTCTTTCTCTTTCTGTGGGTTTCTTTCTGTCAGTCAGTCTCCTTCCATTTCGCTTAATTTTGGGCTCATTAACTTTATATCTATCTGCCATTTTTTTTCCTGCGCTCAACATACTTCCGCCTTCTTTCTCTCTCTCTCTCTCACCTCTCGAGTTCTTGGCATAACACGTACATTTAGCCATCACGGAATCTGACATAAAGAGGAGGGTGGGTACACACACACACACACACGCACACACACACACACACACACATGCACACACACACACACACACACACACACACACACACACACACACACACACACACACACGGACAGAAGCCGAAACACCCACAAGGAAAGCATAGTGGAGGGGACGTAAAGGCACTTGATGGAAGCTCCAAGCTGTCGCAGCACGTTAGGCGTGGGGCGTGGGCACGTTAGGCGTGGGGCGTGAGATCGGCCCGGGCGACGGGACAAACGCAGTCCCCCGCTGTCATAATTGGCCGCGTGCAGCAGTCCATCATCATAGTACACTGCACAAGGGGGAAGGAGAGACCGGCAGCCTCTGCAGTCAGTCCCCCAGTCAGGGCAGGCAGGCGGTGATATTACAGCTGGCAGGCCTTTCATTCCTTCAACGGCCCCTCCTTCCCCTTTGTCTGTCTGTCCCTGGGCCACAGAGAGGAACAGAGGCCGGCGGTCCGCCAGCACGGAGCACCACCCTCTGTTTTTTGTTTTTTTTTGTCGCCTTCTATTCGAAACGAGAAGGTTTGTTTTTTTGTCGCCTTCTCTTCGAAACGAGAAGGGCTGTGGAGGAACGCCAGCGTGGTCCTCCAAAGAGCCATAGCCACCTCATTCTCCTTTCATTGCTCATTAGGCAACTCATACATCTGACTCGCTTGTACTGCAACAAGCCCTCTGCCATTGAACAAGGGCGGGCGATAAATCAATTGCCATCCACTGTGAAACAGTTTATACTGGCAGTGCCAGAGTCAGTTGGACCCAGTTCATGAAGAGCATTAGCGTTAAATGTACAGTACATGTATTTTTGAAATAATATTGTTTTGTTTCGTGGAGTCGGAAGTGTACATCCAGAGTAAATCTCTTGTCGGTCACGTGACCTAACATTCCACAGAGAGAATGTATGTCCGGTGAAGCCAAGGGGCTTGACTCCAAATATGACTGTTACATAATACATTACTATTTGATGATCCCTGTGGATTCCAGAGGAGAGATTAACTTGGTAGGAAAGTAGTATTTTACATGTCTTAGAGGCTCTTATCCGTGCTTATCTTCTCAAACTACTTTGGCCTCATAGAGCGACACAAGTACATGCATTTGGAATGCCAGTTCTGTGGATGGGTTGCTGACTATCTGGGAAAAAGCCATACCTCCTAGTGGAAAGTTAAAAGCAACAGGGTGATGATTGCATGAGATAACCAACATGCTAAGACCCCCCCGTAGCATGATGTTTTCCCCCAGGAAACTTCCGGGGTCACAAAGCACGTACTTTTTACTCCATCTTTATGATAATAGGTAGTCCTAAGTACCTGCTTTGCACAGCAGATAAAGGCAATTGGTTACATCGAGTGGGATACATTTAAACACCTCAGAAAAAGGACACTCAACCCTTGCCTTAACTAGCAATAGGGCTTGCAGTGAGCATAGAGACAGGCAAAGAGGTATAGCTAGCGCTGTTATCAAAATCCCCATGGCTCTCAGGGCCACATCTGGCTCATCTCTGGAGCTCATCACAGCCACCACCCACCTGCCAGATCACAGGCCCAGCACAGGGGGCTCTGGTTGGGCTTGTGGCTGTGCGCAGGTCCCATCTGCATAGGCAATTTAGTTTGGTTGAATGGGGAAAAGAGAGGCCCGACACAAATGAATGGAATGAAAATATGTGTCGCAAAAATATGTTGGCTACATCAAGAAAGATGTTTCGTTGTCTCTCTTTGAGTCCAACTGTATAATGTTTTATTAGGGCAGGGAAAATAGAGTTTTTTATGAATTCAGATTCATATGCTGCTACTGAGCTTCATCTCCCAAGGTATCAAATGTCATTCCCGGCCTGTTAGAGCATGCTAAGTTATCTTAGCCATGCCATTGTTCTATTTACCCTGGTGTCACACGCTTTCCTGTCTATCTGGGGGGAAATCAATGCCTCCTAAGTCGGTCAACTAATCTGTTCAGTTATAATGCGGGCAGCTAGTTTCTGTGTCTTTAATGCTTATTCTACCTGTAAAAGGCCGTCCAACTGGTCAATAGCCGGCCGAATGGATCTAAAATGGTGGAAGAGGGATGTGCCGGAGAGACGTTTTCCCGCAGCTTGGTTAGGTACCTTTCGCTTTCTGAGCACAGAATCCTTTTTTCTCTGAAGTCCTTCTGCTCCGTTTACAGCAGACATCTTAGGTCCAGGCTAGCTGACCTCTGTTGTGTTCCAGGCTACATGTTGATGTTTTTGTTGCTAATCGTTATATGATTAAGCTTGTTTAGATAGGGTAGGCACACGTTCTAATTACATGTAGATGTAACCATGTCATGTCTTCACACGAGGATAAAGGAAAGAGATACGATGGCATCTTGGCATTCTGTTTGTTTGTGCGTGTGTGTGTATGTGTGTGTGTGTGTGTGCGCGCACACGTGTGTGCTGGGGGGCTGTGTGTGTGTGTGTGTGTGTGTGTGTGTGTGTGTGTGTGTGTGTGTTATTTGCAACCTCAGCAGGAGACAGAGGCAGCTGCCAAAATGGAGATTAGGCTGCTCTAGTTTATTGAGTGTCGTGGCTCGTCCACCTGTCTCAGTGTAGGTGTCCTGCCAACCACTCCCTTCAGGCCACAAGGCTAGCACGAGGGCGCTCGCCGTTACAATGCACACACAGACACACACACACACACACACACACACACACACACAACCACACGCACAAAACACCCAAATGCTGAGTCATGTTGAAGATCTGATTCTGAGTCTGTGTTTGTGTGGGCTTTTTTCGTTACTTTCCTTTGATTGGTTTCCTGTCACCTCAGCCTTGTTTTCCCCCCCTTTTAGTTTAATTACAGCTTCTAAGAGACAGCTGATGACAACAGGGTTGGTTGACCTGGCCCTAATGTTGTAAGCGGTTTTAGTTACCTGCTTGCGCTTTAATGCATGCACTTGACCTGTGGGGCGGTTGCAGTCAACTCCACATCCCACAGCAATCAGTCTGATAGACACACACTGACTATTGGTTAAAATGAAAAATGTGGTAGTTGTTGTTGCCTAACTATGTTTTTATTCTAGAGAATGGAATGTCAATGGTAGTAACACAATGCAGCCTGACCTCCATTTTACATTTAAATACCACTCACAGAAGTAGGGAGGAGGCACATGATGAGCTGCAGAATTATAGAATGTAAAAATGGGAACAGATGTCCTTGTGATGGTAGTGTGTGTGTGTGTGTGTGTGTGTGTGTGTGTGTGTGTGTATATGCGTGCTTGCGCATGTCCATTCATTTCATGTTTCCTTCTATGTGAGCATCTGTGTGTCCAATGTTTGTTTGTCCTTGTGCGTATGGATAGATGCCCCTGCTAACAGTAGCAGCTCTGGCTTTTTCCTGTAGCCGACATGCAGGCCTGTGAGCAGATCCTCCTTCCCCATGGCGTGTGAGGAAGGCACAGCCTGCGCTCCTGCGGTAAAAGGACTTATAATGCGCGCTGCTCTCAGTGACTCCCCCCTCCCACCCCCACCACCCTCTCGGCCGGGATGTGACAGCCATATTTAAAGGGAAGGAGGATATATGAGCGTGCTTACAGGAAGATGGAGCAGCATACCATCACAGGCCTGCCCTTTCACTGGCAGCCATTTTGATTTTACAGCTGTCAACACTTTGTTTTGATCTGATGGTATCACAACCTTGGATGTAGATGAACCTTTTCTTTGCTTGGTCATGTTCGAGTGTAGACGGTTCCCTGCGTGGTGGTACTAAGTAGCCTGCTTGTTTACTTGATTGCCTGTGTGCTAGATCTCCACTTCATCAAATGCGTTACAACAATAAAAGAGCAGAGGTTGTGTTCTCCCCCAAAGTAATTGGGTAGTTAATTCAAGTGTTCTCTCTTGTTCTGAAATGCAAATGCAGTTCTGACTTAAGCTGTCGTCAATTAGCAATTGAGCTTCGCTGAAAAAAACGCTCTCTATCACACACTCATATATATCCTACTCTGTTCTGCCAAGCATTACAGCATTCCCCCCCCCCCCCCGGAATGGCATAAACGAGAAGTTATCTTGTTTACTTGGTTTGGCCCTACCCTTGGGTTTTGAGCGCAATTTGTCTTTCTGGTAAAGTGGGGGGGAGCACACGCTGCGCCCGAAACTGTGGTCCAACGCACTGCTCAGCCACAGACTGATGCCCCAGGGCCAGGGGACCCGGGCTTCTCTCTCACTCTGCTGGCTCAGTAGGGAGCCTTGTTCTTTATCTCCTCTTCCCCAGACAGATTGGACTCATCTCTTCCTGCCAAGGCACTTTGCTACTCTCCCTCTCCCGTTGGAGAAGTTTGTTAAATGCGCCGGGGGATGTTAATTGCACGGCCATATGGTTTGGTCCACAAAGTTAATGGACATCTTCGCGGTGTCAAATTGGTCTGAGGAATGCGTGGCGGGCGAATGAGCTGAAATTCTGTTATTAGAAAAGAATAAAGATGACAGAAAAAAGGGGGCCAAGGGTAATCGCCTTCCCGTCTGACTGACCAATTACAAGCTGTTGGTTGTCCAGAATTCCAACCCCTTGTGGTGTAACTGGATTTAAAGGTCTGAACCGAGATACTTTGTTTGGTCAAAC
This sequence comes from Aplochiton taeniatus, assembly GCA_017639675.1. Lineage (NCBI taxonomy): Eukaryota > Metazoa > Chordata > Actinopteri > Galaxiiformes > Galaxiidae > Aplochiton > Aplochiton taeniatus. The sequence goes on from CM030172.1 coordinate 8,703,897, forward strand.
TTTGCATAAAGTTTCATCGTATTGTGACAGAGACGATATGCATTGCTCTTTTGACACCCAGGGTAGACCATTTTTAGATATATTCAATTCAAAGTAGCTGACAGCGCAGCACTGTAAGGCAATCATTGGGCAAAGCTTTCTTTGAGTAGATACGGATATGGCTCTACATTCAATGTCTGGCGTGTGCGAGTCCTTCCTCGGGGCTGTTATGGTGGTGCTGTGCCAACCAGGGAACCTCATGTGCTTGGACACTTCCATTTTTGGAATGCCATCTATTTATGCACCACCCATGTGTCTTCCCTTTCTCACTGTCTTTATTCTCCATTCTTTCTTTCTTTCTTTCTTTCTTTCTTTCTTTCTTTCTTTCTTTCTTTCTTTCTTTCTTTCTTTCTTTCTTTCTTTCTTTCTTTCTTTCTTTCCATCTCTATCTCTCTCTCTCTGTGCCTTTTGAATACCGACATGTCACCCCTGATGCTCGCTCTATCTCTCCGAGAATTCAGCCATTACATCCCCTTCCGTGAGTGAGGTTCCTGTGAGGCCCTCGCGCCGGCCCGACACCTTTTCTGAAGCCTGCCTGCTTGTTGCTACGGGGCGGATCTGAGCGTGCTTCACCGGGTGCGGAAATAGCTGAGTCACTCTCAGTTGTCTCCCTTAACACTTCTTTTTTTGATCGTGTGGCTCCTAGGTGGCCAGCACAGGGACACAGCGGACGGGGACGGGATGTTACCCGACGTGTTCCCCGTTCAAATGTTCCGTAAGCCTGTGTGTCCTGTCGATCCACAGCGGTGTTCTTTTACCGCTCAGTGCATGGATTGTGTTGTCAACAAACAGTCGGACATGACACTTGTATCTGCTGTTCTACTGAGAATACCGCCTCTCCTCTGAGGACTCGAGGAGCTCTCCTACTCTGGGCCTGCGTCTGCCCTGACGATCTGTTATTTTGTTTCTCCTTCTCCTTCTCTCCCTCGCTCTCTCTACCCCGCCCCTCTCTCCTCTTCTCGCTCTATCTCTCTGTCGCTCTGTCTCTTTCTCCCTACCCTCTCTCTCGCTCTTTCTCTCTCTTACCCTCCTCTCGCTCTCTCTCTCTCTCTCTCCTCTCTGCTCTCTCTCCTCTCGCTCTTTCTCTATCGCTCGCGCTCGCGCTCTCTCTCTTTCCGCCTTTCTCTTTCTCTCTCCTCTATCTCTGAGATGTGAGTAGGGTCGTCACCATAGCAGAGAGATAAAACACTTCAATAACACTGGGGGAACATAATACAGGAAGTTGGAACTGCTCCCTCTTGTCTATGCCCAAAGTGTGCTCCCCCAGCGATAATGACGTGTGGCGATAGATATACTGCATCATTTGGATGAGCTTTTGCAGTTTCAAACCAATTTGGGATTATGATCTGCAGTAATGTGTTTTATTAATATTAATATTTATTTAACAATGCCGAGGTTTTGTTGGCAATTCCACTAACAATGAATTTTATCTTAGAGCGTCATTTAAGAAAAACAAAAAAAGGACTCCTGCATTTATACAACACTAATTCAATAGAAGTTGTGTTTTTTATTTAATATTATATTTAATCCTAAGTATTTCTCTTGGACTCTCAAATCATCAGTCTTGCTCTTCCCCAAAAGCAACCTGTCAATCACTTTCATGTACCCTGCAGACTGGGTCTCTCTGTCACTCAGAGAACCACAGGGAAGGAGGAGCACTGCCTTTATCTAGAACTGTCTACCCTAATCTCCCTGCATCGCACATCAATGAATAATTATTAAACAGAAAAGATCTACAAGAGCAACACTCACACCCGTCACCTACTGATGGCCTGTTGTGCAAGCATGTGGCAGATGGAGATCTGGCAAGGGGCTATTTTGAAGGTGATAAGTCTGCAGATTACACTAGGTTAAACTGGTTTATTTTGGGTCTTTGCGAACTAAAGTATGTGTGTACATGTGTGTGTATGACTGACTGTGTGTGTGCGTGGGTGGGTGTGCACAGTTTCTGATACCCTGCTATTATCGTCACTGTAGCGTGCAATCTGAACCTGCTTACTGTCTTGAGTCAGATGCACATATTGTGAACGGTTGAATTGCATACAAAAAGTGTGTGTATTATTCATACATGTGCTTTTGAAAGCTACAGTACAAACTATATACAAGCTATATACAGTACAAACATTCCCATGTCTTGCCTTGCTTGAAGTTGAGACCACAAAACATGAAGTTGTTTTTGTGATGGACATGTTAGTATATATTGTAGAAATATACTATTCAAGATGTGTGCATGTGAACCAGGACTTGAGAAACAGACTAAATATCAGCCTCTTGTTGCTGGAATTAGAAGTTTATACATTAGATAAAGATAAGATATGGCTGATAAGCTACCAATCAAGCATCAGATATGGCTTCCCTGAACTATGCTGGGTTTAAACAGCCAAATAGTATGTGTGTGTGTGTGTGTGTGTGTGTGCATGCGCGCGTGCGCGTGTGTGTTATGAAGCACAGGACAACCGCCCAAGATGATCGAATCTTTCCAACGGGGCATTACTAGTCGTCTGTTGAGGGGGAGTAATGACAAGCAAAGCAGACATGCAGTAATGACGCCATAACACATCAACTCACTCATCACAATCTAACTTGGTATTCATTCTCAGACTCTCATTACAGAGTTAATGTACTGAAGGATGTTTTACCGAAGATAAAATTGAGATAAATTTGTCTTGAGTCCGCCATGTTTCATTTGGCATCCATGTTATTAGTCTAGTTAGGGCTGTTTATGTGTATGGTGTAGACTTAAATCAGGACATAGTAAACCACACACAGTTTTAAAGTTGGGTGTTATACGCTGTGAGGAAGGGTTGTGAGAAAGGTTTTGTTTTTCCCCGCTTAAACACAAATCCCAGTTTAAAATCATTCATGCCGGTACAGACTAATGTGAACATGCCAAATAGATCTTGCGTTGATTATTGGCTTAACCTGTTTTCACTTGAGCCAATTATTCAACCCGATTGGAACCCTTACTGGATTTGCGGTGTTGGTTATGTGAAGACCGCAGGTCATTGGGTGCAGTCCAATCCACCTCTTGGCATGGTTTTGATAGGCCTTTCCAGACTGGCACTGGCCAAGAACATGGCTTTCACCTTACACCTCACCTCTGTCCTTATCAGATCTATTTTCTCTGGGAGTGACGGGGGAAAGGGTGGTTGGGGGGCGGGGGTGGGGGAGGGTGGGGGGGTGGGTGGGGGCGGTGGGGGGGGGTGGGTGTCTGGGGTGTCTTCTTTGTTGTAGGATAGACAGAGCTTGACAAGGGGCGATACCCCCCCCCCCCATTTATAAAGCTTTGGTGTGGTTGATTTTTTTAAGAGAGCCGACATGCGGGTTCTGTTCTCCGCCCCCTCTGGCTGGCACCATACAAATGACTTGAGATGCCAAAGCCAATCCATTGCTGCCTTCTTCCCTCTGCCTTGAACACAATTGCATTGGTGCTTTGTCATGGATTGGGCAAATCTGTCAAAAAGATGAAGTGGCTTTGACATGTTTCAGGAACAGAATCTACCGTTCGCAAGAAATGTACTGCACCATCAGTTAGACATTGATTTTATCTCATGCATTTATTATAGATAGATAGATAGATAGATAGATAGATAGATAGATAGATAGATAGATAGATAGATAGATAGATAGATAGATAGATAGATAGATAGATAGATAGATAGATAGATAGATAGATAGATAGATAGATAGATAGATAAAGTGTTTGTTTTTTTGCATTATGTCTTGGTTTGTTCAAGTTCCTTACACATGCAAACCCCTCTCTCAGACTGAGCAAAGACACCAGGTTCCTATAAACAGACAGTGGGAAGGCATTTGAGGAGAGCATGATTATCGATAGCAGGGCCCAGCTCTAAGTGTTCCAATGACTTTGTTAGTTAGCACTCTTTACACAACAATCCTTTTACTGTGTCTAATCAAAGATTGAGTTATTTAGCTAACCCACCCACTGGATTTAAGGAATCTCATTAGGGCAAAAATCAATATTTTCTCCAGATAACATGTAGAGAGGGTTCTAATCAGCAGTTATTGTTATCCGGCTGATTAATATTTCAGATCTGAGAAGTCCCCAAGGCCCGAGCGGCCTCAAGCACTGGACGTAATTATAGCCTATGCACATAGCAATGTTTTCAGAGCTCTAATGATAGCTGTTACTTCCGTCCCTTTCTTCTCGTTCTCTCTCTCTTATTCATGTAGGCCACTTATTTATACTTTAAGATCATTGAAATGGTTGATCAATACCAAACCTAGTCCTATAATTGGGTAGGTAGATAATGCCGTTTGAAGTCAAAAGTGAAGATTTACCACATACTATTCCACATCCAGACAACGAGGCATTGAAACTCTGCAATTCATTACGCGGTTGTTGTTCATTAAACATAAACCACATTTGGATTTGAAGTAACCTAGCAAAATGATTATAGCAGATCAAGCAACTTAAGACAACTCATTCATGCGACCCCCCACCCGCCTTTTTATGTGTGTCAATTTCAGATGTTTCCTTGATATGATATGATGTAATTTGTGATGTTGGATAGAAAAGGGGGACTTTTTCTGCGATGGGGTTGCAGAACCAAGACATAAGCAGCCAGGCAGACAGTCAAGTCAGATCAGGCAGGCAGGGGCGAGGCAGGCAGGCAGGCAGGGCAGGCAGGCAGGCAGGCAAGGCAGGCAGGCAGGCAGGCAGGCAGGCAGTAAGTCAGTCAGAATCATGTCAGTCAGCCTGCCCGCCCCGCCAGCCAGTCAGGGCAGACAATCAGTCAGGTAGGTAGTCGGTCAGCCAGCCAGCCAGCCAGCCAGTCAGTCAGTCAGTCAGCCCAGACCACCCGCCAAGCAGCCAGCCAGCCAGCTCAGCCAGCCAGCCAGCCCAGCCAGCGCCTCTGGAGAGAGGCCGATAGACTGGGAGTGACAGGCAGATCCCTGCCCACTCTCCCTTAGACCAGCGTTTGGCCTTGTGGCTTCTCAGCCTTGGCCTCTCTAAAGAGAAATACCTAGCCCTGGGTGAAAGCTGCGGGTCGTTGATTTACTTCACAGTTATGTCCTTGTCAGACCCACATCCTCAGGACTGGATCCTTCAATCACGACGAAAAGGGGTCAGGAAGCAAAGCGGATGTTAATAGAAGGCAAACTAGGCATAATATATGCATAATTATGTTTTCCATGTATGTTTTCCTACGGACCGAAACAACATTCATGTATGTATTTTAAACCGTGTGGGTATTCAGTGCAGCAATTCAAATGTGTACCCTACAAAGGCACAATGATTGTAAGTGATGTGGCCACTGTAGTCTGTCAAAGAGCTATGGAATATAGGAATGCCCAATGCAAGGCATCCATGCATGCGTAAGCCCCTGGGTTGTTTTCGCTTACTAATCACATCAGCTGTAATCATACGCAGCAACTCATGCCTGCATTTCTACGTAGCAATTTTACACAGCACTGTCCAACATCAATGTTTGGCCTAAGGAAACTACCTTAAATATGATAAGGCAATGCCCCCTGGAGAATAAGCTAGACTATTAAATTGGGATTTCATAATTCTCAGAGAAAGGTATACAAAGAATATTCCACGCCAGGGTATTCTTCCGGGGGGTTGTAAAGAGAACGCGGGGGGGGGGGGGGGGGGGGGGGGGGGGGGGGGGGGGGGGGGGGGGGGGGGGGGGGGGGGGGGGGGGGGGGGGGGGGGGGGGGGGGGGGGGGGGGGGGGGGGCATTGTTTGTAGCCTGGAACGGTAAACTGAGGGTTTCACTGCAAAAAACATAAGAGACCATGCCTTTAAATCTCCTTTGTAGAAATGGGGGCCGATCTCAACTGGCAGAATGACGCACGTGTTCATTTATTCCATTGATTTGGCAGCTACACCTTTGTTGTCAGAGCATGACTTTGTTCCTATCGTGACACCCTGAAACATGACTGGAAGCGTGGCTCACCAAATGAACCCTGCCTTGTACAATGATGACGATGCTGCTGTTGTCCAATCGGCAGGCCTTGGTGAGCGCACACAACACGCCGCGGACACTCTTTTGATTCTGTTAGCATTTCTCCTGTTACACTGCACAATCGATAGGGCATTCCATTCGGCCGGCTTTCGACTCACCCATAAATACATTTCGTTTATTTTAGATGCACACACAGCCTTAGCCCTTGCGGAATTGAATTTCCTGCTTGGACAGAATATTTATACCTCTAAAAGCATTTGTCTGTGCACATACCTATACATGAATGCATGGCCTGTAATCAGTCCCAGACATTTATAGGTTTAGGTTTGCATTTCGGCGCCAGGCCTGCTGTGACGCAATCAAGACTGAACGAGGACCAGATAGAAAGTAGCCGCGCTATCCTGGAAAAATATCAGCCGGTCCTTTTGAACGACCTTGGTTTTAAATAAGTGGAGCTCAAATCATAACACACATTCATTATTGAACAGCTTAATTGAATGTGCGGTCTATACCTCCAAGCACTACAAGGACCCTCAGAACGTTTGCCTGCTCCCTTTACATAGCCAAACAGACAGGCAAATCTAGAACATTCAAATTGCTTCATGCAAAAACAACACATGCTCTGGATTGTGTTTCCGATGTATGTGGATGTGTGTTTGACTTTACTGCTGGGGGCCATGTTGCTTTGTACACTGCTCTATTTAGTGTTGTTCATTTTCTGTATGCAAATCTCAATGTTTGACTTATTTGGTTCCTACTTCGTGTTTTGTCTACAATGGATAAACAATAATGGCATATTTAAAATCTTCTTCAGAGTACAGCATGCAGCCAATGGACATAGCCCTTGAGAAATGTTCAAGTGTGGACATGAGTTCCATATTATCAGCTGTAGTGGCCACCCTCTCATTGTTTGCCATGGCCAGAACCTTTGACAGGCAAATAACTAGTCAGAATATTGCTTGTCTGCCCGTCACCTTCTATTGAGATAAATTCAATCCACGGAAAAACATTTTCAAATCTTTGCGGGATCCTAAGCAATAACATGGTGAGACTGAACCTCCCTCCCAGGCTCTGAGGACTCCCAAAAAAGACCCACGGGGATGCTGCTGCTTCTGCTGCTTGGAGTGGAAGCGTACAGATTAAGGCAGAGCAGAAGTGTGGAGGTTATCACGCTCGCGTGACCAAAATAGAACCCGAGCGAGGGGGAGCACAGGCGAAGGAGCGAGCCCAACGGTCTGGAGTGATGCGCTCACTGGCTGGGAGGGGAGTTCATAGATGAACAGACACGCAGACCAACACAATCACTCTTCTCCAGGATTGATGACCGGTTAATGGATACGCGACTGGAATGATGGGAGCGCAGTAGGCCGCAGCCTATTAAACAGACACTTATCCTCAGCCACGGACAGTGTGGGTACAGGGTGGCAAAAGCCATATGCAGTGCTATAGCTTGGTTTTATTTGACGTGGTGTGCAGTGTGAAGTGCCACTACCTGGTGCGTGATGAAGGAGCTCTGCAGCTTAAATATTACAGTCACATATAGCCGGGCTTTGGCTGAGCCCAGATGAAGTTTGGATTCTAGATTCACTTCTGTTTTACAGCAAAAGCAGGGCCATCATTATGGTTGCATAAGACAGATGAGTGAAGAATTATGCAGTGATTTTTTTCTTCAAATAACAGCGTAGTAACTTTTCAGTTGTTTTTATTTGTATTGAAACCTGGAGCACAACTGTTTCTTTATTCTAAGTGAAGTGACACATCTTTGTAATGGATCCATTTTGATTTTCTTTCTTTAGAAATGACCCCAAGACCACGACATGTGTCCTATTCCACTAGGTTCACGATCAGATAATACCAATTATTTTGGTAGGCTCAGGGATTCTTTGTTGGTGTCTTAGTCCGCTGATTATACATAAGAGAGGACGGGATACTATGATGACATCAATACATTTCCCCTCCAGCATTTTGATTTGGCTTGCTAAATTATGCATCGCAGTTTTCTCCCTGTGCGATAGTCCCTCGCTGTTCCTACCTTGCCTTTTAATTAATTTCTCCTGCTACAAATTCCCGAATGTGGTTTCATTAGCTTAAACATTCAGCTTTTGAGGTTTAAGGCGATGTTCAGCCTGGCCAAGATTGGCTTATTTATTTGTAAGTATAGAAATGTTTAGCTGTTTTCAATGTTTCTGGAGAGAGCCATTCCTCTGAGGAAAACAGTTTTTTATTACACGCATATCCACATGCCATCGACCAATAACAATGAGAACACTCAGGGGTGAGAAACCCAAGATTGTTTTAAAAACGTTTACATTTCATGAGTATCTGTATTTTATATTTTTTTTGAAAAGGGAGAATCAGCTGTGATTCTGTCATGATAATGCCTGAAGATGGTAAATAAGAGACTTTATATAATTTTCCCTAAAAAAGAAACACGCCGTCATCCTTCAACATAACGGCAAATGGTCGCTTTAAGCCGGTCAAATTAGTCCCTCTGCTAATCCTCAGCAGCCTTTAATAGAGTGTCAGCCATTGCCATGCCCCAATTTAAAAGATCCATAAAGGACGTTTAATTGTGCAGCACACAACGTGATTATGAGCAAATCCGTGTGTGCTCTATACTTGTGCTCCCCACACATGTGACATGTTACAGTGATGCAGTGTTCTTGTCACAAAACGTGCATCCCTCAAGTGCAAGAGAGCCTATCCTCTCAAATGCTAAAAAATGAAATTATATATAAAAAAAAAAAAAAGTTTCAAGTTCTATGTTCAGACACATTTTTGATTCGTTTTGTGGTAATACTGTAGTTCTTTGACTTTGATTACTATAGAATTACTGTAGGGGTGTGACCATATCTCTTTTTAAATTGTGTTTGAAGGCTCCTAAACGCTTTCTTACCATGTGCAGGCCATGTTTTTTCCATAACAGATGAGCTCAGCAGGACTTAGACTTATGATTCCCCCCATTTCAAAGCCTTGATAATCGTGATGTTGCGAACATGACCCAGGTGTGACCCTTTGCTCCTACCACTTTGCTGTCATAGACTATGCTAGATCTCTTTTCAGAAAAGGATTGGAGTTGGCCCCCGACCCCCCCCTGCCATCAGATACAGTCCTCATGTAATGCAGCGCAATCCCGAGCATTAAGCTGTGGCGTTGGTAAAACAGAGCATGGGTTGTGTTTACGCCCCCACGACAATGTCCTGAACTGTGCAGTTTTGTTTGAGGGCTTAGCAGGAGAGATGCTAATGAGCAGTCTGAGCATGCTTTCAGACCCTGAGAGTGGTCCTCGGCACATACTGCTGTTTTCATGTTCTCATGTTTTCATGCATGTTGTACATTAATGAGATGCTCTTCCCACATCATGTTGGCCAGTTCTTCTTCCGCCACCATGCGTCTCTCTGCATGCATGTGTGTGTGTGCGTGTAGCCTGAGAACCAAAAAGCTCTTGAGTCACGACAATCTTGTTAGGGGTCTTAAGAGAAAATTCCCCCCTTTGCCCCCCCCTCTCTCTCTCTCTCTTTCTCTCGTTCATTTATTCTCTCCCCACCTCTCTCCTGCGAGTGGCGTCTCTCCCAGGCTGTGGGTTCAGTGGAGAGCCCTGTGTGATAAAGGTGTTAATTAGGATTAGGAGGGAGTCTGTGGCCATATCAGTGTGTTTGGGACAAGCACCGACGAGGAGTATGTGCCCCCCCCCCCCCCCCGTGCCTTTTGTTCCGTGCACACAGATGCACCGCAGAACGAAGGGATCCGCATTCACACTGTCTTTGAAACCGGGGACGCGTTCCGACAGCCGGGAAACAATCACGGAACCTTCCACAGGTTCGGGATCCTCCGAGGGAGATGGCGGAGATGGCGTTCTGACGTATCCTCAGTTGTCGCCTCTGTGCCAGCCATCTTTCCTCCCACCATAGGTGGGGGTGCTACAGAAAAACGCAGAGCTATGCAAACATGGGGTCACGTTGGGCTTTGGATGAATCTGTGTGTCAGCACTGAGCTTTCAACATCAGATGGAGGGCTAAAGACCTAATAAATAAAATAAATAATTTATAAAATAAATGAAAGGAAGACTTAGATGTATCCTCACAATCAGTTCTGATTGCTTTCTGGAGGCCTCATCCAGCCCGCTGGCCGTTATTTGTCCATGACAACACCAGGACTGCTAATATGAATTATTTAAATGCTTCCTTTACCCGCTGGCAAATCAACCTTGGTGTGTCCTGACAAATGCACAACACTGGCCTGAATTTCAGCCACGTTCTCCAGCAAGGTGACCCCGCCCTCTGGAGCCTGGTGCCCCCTGCCAGTGCATCTTTAGAGGCCTCAAAGCCAGATCCAACATGAAGCTGGATCAACGGCTATAAGCTACCGTAACCTCATCACCCTCTCGATAAGTCAGACACACACGCGCGCGCATACACACAGGCAGAGACAAACACACACACACACAATTTTTACCCTTTTTGTGTCTTTTGTTGTGTTTTCAATGATGTGCCGGTGATGAGGGGAGTGCAGACAAGCTGTCAGGCCCTGTCTATTTCTGTTGTGGCGTGAAACATTAGCAATTCAAATAGGGCGAAAGTGCTACTTCCTGTTTTTCAGTCTTATCCCAGTCCTGCAGGGTGCTGTGCACTTTTTAGATGCCATGTGTTTTGTCTGTTGTATTCTCTATCTCTGTGTGTCATCAAACAGCGATGTGCACAGTCTTTCTAAAATTAAACAGAATAAAGACTTAGAGGAGAGCGACAGAGCCAAAGAGCGGGTGAGAGAGAGAGAGAGCAAGAGAGAGAGAGAGACAGAGACAGAGAGAGAGAGGTTATTTGCGCTGTGAGACAGCCATCCTGTGAGCTAACAGCTAATTTTAGCCCTCCTGTGCTCCCTGCTGTATCTCCCTCTGGATGAGCGCGAGTCCCACTGATCTCCACATCAGAACATCCACTTCTTCTCTTCGTCTTCCCTGTGTGGCCACCGTCCTCGGTGCAGGGGTAATTGGACTGTCATAGAAAAAAAAAAAGATATATATATATATATATATATCACTCTGGACTCTACTGGACATAGGCAAGCTGTGCAGGGCTGGGCCGGGTTGGTTTAGGTTGGGTTGGGCTTAGTTTAGATTTACTGCATAACGTACTAACACATTTTGTTGTGTCGCCTTAGTCTTCCTAGGTGCTTTGTAAACGGGGTTTGGGCGTGAGGTCACCATTCAAATTTCCAGCTATTAGTCTCCCTGGTTGCTCTCCATCTGTTATCCCTCTCTCTCTACCTCTAATCTCTCTCTCTCTCTCTCTCTCTCTCTCTCTCTCTCTCTCTCTCTCTCTCTACCTCTAGTCTCTCTCTCTCTCTCCCTCTCCCCTCCCTCTCTCTCTCTCTCTCTCTCTCTCTCTCTCTCTCTCTTCAATTCCTGTGTTCTCATTTTGCTCTCTTGTTATATTGTTATTAGCTCAACTGAAACGTATCCCCATACTGAAGGAATCATTACCGTTAACATACAGTATATTGTGTATCGTATAATCCACTAGCTCTTTCTATCGATGATAAACTGTTGTGAACCCTTTAATGTTACACATGTACAAAATATGTTTATATATGTTATATATATGTTATAACATTATTTAGGCATGGCAATAAACTATTGCATCATTCTCCTGTAATAAGCCTTTGAAATAAAGCACAAAAACACATTTTTCATTCGACGTTATGGAGGCGTACTCTCTAATTGATGGGACTTAATGTAAACAACTTGCTTTTTTTAGCTGTTGACATATCTAGGCTATTCTCTCTTTGGCTGTTTTGTATAGATACATTGACGTTGAGACATACTGATGACAATAATGTTCCATGTGATAACATTGTAAATTATGCAAGTTAAACACCAGTAGCCATTGCTTGACATTTACAAACTATTTGTTTTCTTTCAGTACACAATTACATTTGAGACTAGGCAGGTCTGCAAGCATAATTACAGGCAGTCAAACAGCATCCAAGTGTTGCTAGAATATCGGAAGTGTTTACAGCGTTACTCGGCAATACGTCGCCAAGAAAGGCCAACCTGATGTGTGGAGTGACTCGTAAAAAGTGCAATTTTCTAAAGCAACAGCACCAAGTCTGCAGCTGCTGTTTGAATAAGGAGCATTATCGTATGTATTCATTTTCTCCTCTCAACCTTGAATCCATAGCAGAACAACTTGTGCCAGCCCAGACCCCCCCCCCCATTTCAGCCATCACCTAGAAAAACTGCCTAGAAACAAAAGGTCACCATTCTTCACTGTCTGTGAATTTTGTTGAGCATAAAATTAACTTCTCCTTGCACCATGGCATTCTACAGCACCATACCATAAGGGCCTATTAAAATGCCATAAAAAGTCATGCATTAGTGGCTTATGCAGTTAATAGCAAGAACAATCCACTCACCTTTAAAAATAGAGAACAATTACCTGAGGCCCCTCGTAGGGCCTTTAACAGCGAGATTGGAATGGATGGAGAGGGCCCCAATGCAGCAGGGGCCCCAACATAATGTCCAATTTGGCTGGTTTATCGTGCAAACGTGACATTTTGCCATGGAAAACGCTTTCCAGATTTTTTATATTCATTTTGGTTGAGGAAAATTGAGAGCTGGTCGAAGGATAATGGAATAACCAGGCAACCAGGGGGAAAAGTAATGATTTTCTCATGCAAATGAGAGGTTCCGATGCAGGGAAGCATACGGACGTGATTCACTTTATTCAGACCGGTTCCATTGAAACCTGGCCTCATCTCTAACCTGCTCACTCACCCTGCAGATGGCTTTCTATTCTAGGAATATTAATTCTGAACAGCGGCCAAGTAACTATTCAGTTTCTGCCCAAGTCCACTAACACAACTAACACAAACTTCCTCTCCTATTTCAAAGTTTTTCACAAGCAAACCGGTAGATACAGCAGCTAACTATCAGAGTTTTTTTTTTTTGGGGGGGGGGGGGGGGGGGGGTGTTGTTGCTTTATTGAGACAGGACAGTGGGTTGACAGGAAATGTGGGAGAAAGAGAGGGGAGGACATGCAGCATAGGGCCCGCCTAGCCTTAGCGGATACGCCTTAACCCGATGAGCCCCTAACTATCAGAGTTTAGAAGGTAACACACATAACTACTGTATAAATAATTATATATATATTATATATACATGTAATATATTTATATATATATAAATAGTAATAATAACTTATTTTGAAACCAACAATGTCTGTCCGTTCTCCTATTTCTGTATGTGGTCTGAGACGCCACGCAACTAGTTCACTGTGAAATACACCATGACCACGATGTATGTCTGTTGAGACTGACGGTCCTGGGTCAGCCTATCACCTCACTGTGAGTTAGCCTGAGCACTTCTGAAGGTGGGGATGTACTTTCCCCGCTAGTCAGTTTGTTTTGGACGGTGGCCATGTTGAATTATGAATAGCTCAGCGTCTGTGAGCTCGGTGTGCATGCGTGCCCACACACACTCAAAGCAGACCCTAGCACGTTCACACACACACACACACACACGCACGCACACACGCACGCACGCACGCACACGCACACACATAAACTCTGACTCTCTGTCTCTCTTTTCCCATTTGGTGAGAGAATAGACCAGTGCCTTATGTGACCAAAATGCCCTTCAATTCATCTGTGATTTAGGAGTGGTTTTTCCCCCACGTTTTGTTTTTGTTTTTTGTCTTCACTTATGGTCTAGACACACCATTGACAGAGGCCGACCGTACTCAGCAAGCTACGATGCTTTTGCTTTCCCTCCTTGTATGGAAGATTCACCAAGTTGTATTTCTGCAGTATAACTGTCATGCACAGCACATCAACTCGTTTCCTGTATATGTTTATTGTCATTTCCTTTGGATAGCGTACGCTCCTGCAACTTCAAAATGTACACACACACACATTAATGCTTCTGTGATTAAAGTATTATGCTTGAAAACCTTCTTGCTCTGTATCTCATAATCCTTACATTGTGAGACAGTTTTCCTTTGCCATTCATATAGAAATCCAAATACAATAACAGTGAATATTTTCCTGCCTGGTCACTAACTGTGCGCTCTATCCTTTTCCTCTTTCCCCCCAGATCTTCCACATGACCTATGACTTGGCAAGTGCGGTGGTGAGAATATTCAATCTGATCGGAATGATGCTTCTCCTCTGTCATTGGGACGGCTGTCTCCAGTTCCTAGTGCCTCTGTTACAGGACTTCCCTCCCGATTGCTGGGTGTCACTCAACGGCATGGTTGTGAGTAGAACTCTCCTTCCTTTCGCTCACACATCATTCATTTTTTTTCTCTTCCTATGAATGATGTGCGAATGTGTTTGAAATATTTGACGCACAAATGGTGTCAACATCTTGTCGAGCGGAATGCAAGGTCAACTGCGGTTAGCAGGATCAAACTGAGCACAGCTCATTAGCGTAGTCAGACGAGTTTAGAGGATAATTAGCCAAGAGATACATTTCTTGTTTATATTATTTTGTGTGCTGATCATTTCTTTTTTTTTTATCTTACTTTGGCAAAAAAAGATTTCAGTGCAGTTTTAAAAGGATAAGGGTTGTTGCTGATTAATATTTGCCATGGTAGATTTACTGGTATGGCCCTCCCTCCACTGAAGGAAAACACTAGTTGTTTGAAAGCACACAGCTTATAGAAAAATGGGATGCCTCTATTCTCAAATGACTTATGGACAGTGGCCTGGAAATGTGCGCTTGGTTATATAACTTTTTTTCTATTGTCAAGCTCTACATTGTTTACTCCAATTCAATGCTGGAACTGCATCAGCCTAATACATGCTGTTTTATATCATACAGGACAGTTAGAATTCATGTGCTTGGAAATGCGATTTCAAGGTCCTGTGTTGTGAGCCTTCTAGATTATGTAAGCACTTTGGAGACTTGAGAAAATACAACTTAGGCAACTCTGAGAAGTGCTTAATGCGGGATATCCTACCTACGGAATGAGATGGACATAAACACCCACACAGAAAACAAATCACTGTAGTCTGAAGGTGTTCATATTTTTTTAATTCGAACAAAGAAAGAGATTTTTTTTTATTTAGTTTTCTCTAAATCTTTTGAAGGAATTGATTTTGTGTCAGTGCAAATTCGGAGCCTTGGCCAAAATCCATTTGATGGAATCGTGATGTTTACTCATGGTCCGTTGTGTTGCAGCGGGTGTTGTCGGAACCGGGTCAAAATATCGGTCTTGATTTAGCCGGGCCGCTAGCAGCAGCCTGTGAAGGATCACAGCTCAATACGAGTCCGAGGGGACTCTGGGTCTAAGCTGTTTGTTTCATTCAATCCCTTTCCCACATCATTCACCAACCATGTCAACTGTGAAGCCTTTTGATTTAATCAAATTAATTCCATGAATAATTAATGAATAAAAGGCTGTCACGGGTTGAAGTTTATTTGTTCTGGGGTTGGTGCCAGGGGTAGTGCAACTCAAACAAGAATATACAGCAATATAAGCAATGTCATGATGGACGCAGTTCAGTAGATTTCTGCTGTCGAACCAAAACCGCTTGGCTATTAGGAGCTTGGGCTCGGGGTGCCTTCGCTGTCATTTGGACTTTACTAACCTTTGTAACGTGGGCTCAAGAGACACTTATTGTAATGCGAGGCCGGCTGTGAAAAGTATGTTCAACGTGGTAAATTCGATGACTTGTTCTGCCATAACAAGTTCATATTCACTTCAGAGTTTTGATTTATTTCACAGTGACCCGCCCGGTCCTTACCTGGTTGCTCTCCATCTGTTATCCCTCTCTCTCTACCTCTAGTCTCTCTCTTCTCTCTACCTCTAGTCTCTAGTCTCTCTCTCTTCTCTCTACCTCTAGTCTCTAGTCTCTCTCTCTCTCTCTCTCTCTCTCTCTCTCTCTCTCTCTCTCTCTCTCTCTCTCTCTCTCTCTCTCTCTATCTATCTCTCTCTCTCTCTCTCTCTCTCTCTCTCTCTCTCTCTCTCTCTCTCTCTCTCTCTCTCTCTCTCTCTCTCTCTCTTTCTCTGTTGTCAGATAGATGTTGCCGTAGGAGCTAAGGGGTGAAACAAGCTGTGGTGGATGTTCATTACAGCAGGCTGAGCGTACGGGGGACGGGGGGTGAGGAGGGGGAGGGGGGGTGGGGGCGGGGGGGTGGGCTGTATTGCTCTCCTGGGTGCAGCTGATTGTAAATGCACGGCCTGGATGCTGCCCTTCTCCTTTGCGCTGCCCCGGCAAAGCTCTCTCAGATACAGCATGCACGCCCACGGCCCAGAGCCGGCGTACTTGAGGTGAAAATGTCAACATTCCTAAGAATCACAATTGAGTGCCAAGGCTGTATTTGTTGGTTAGTAGGTGTTTTTTGCTAGAGCGTCAGCCCACAGCCACATATCCATGCGGGCTGTCAAGCCCGGCGTGAACCTCTGCAAATGCACACCCACATTCCCTCGCAATTATGTCGCTGTTCTCCCCGAGTGCCGTAACGTGCCCTTGCCGAGGGGCCGTTTACGCAAAAGGAGACGATGACCGCCCCGCCACCTCCGTCCTCCTTCCCTTGTGGCGTCACAATAGACGGCTCTGTGTTCTGTGAGACGCCAGCGCTCATCTCCTCTTTGGGTCATATCTATTAGGTCTATCCAAGCCTACGGAATCCCCGGTCAATGAGGCTGGTCTGTCGATAATGAACTACACATCACCCCCCCCCCCACACACACACACACACACACACACTTTCATCATGGTATACAAATCAATGGGGATGGAAACATAGTCAAAGAGTCATTAGTGACGTCCCAGAGTGGCTCATGGCCATTTGTCCCCTCAAGGGGGCTGTGCGAGAACGAAGAGTATTAGGTGATCGTATTGGGGCTTCTCGGGAGGAGAGGATTGCTCCATGCGCAGGGCTGTGGAGTCTGAACTTTGAACTTTTGGTTCCTACCTGAGCAGAGCTGCATTGCGGTACTTGGTTCAGATAAAAAAGCAAGGGGCGGATTGTAGCGGAGTTGGAAGGTTATAAAGACTACTGTAGCTGTTCTCAGAATAGATAAGGAAAGTCAAAGCAAAATATGTGATTGTATTCAACACTGTAAAGTTGAGGCCTAGCATTGACATTTAGTGAATGTGAATGTGCATGACATTTTTTTTTTTGTGTTAGATTAGCTCTCGCTCGACTTAAACTGGATTTGCATGCACAAAGTAGAATTTAGATATATTTTGTGACTTTAGCATATGGTATGATAATGAATGTTGTCAGATTTGCCTAGTGTCTACTTCCCATGAAAATATTCAGTTTTTAATGAGCCTAAAGCTAAAAGTGTTCACATTAAAATTACGCAAGCCACTTGTTGTCAAACATAAATTGGTAGTTTTGTTCATATTTTTCTTTTTAGGTTAATGCTATGATTTCTCGCCGTATCTCATAAACTTCTTGTTGTTCTGATAATTTTTTTTACAGAAATTCCAATTCCCCAAACTATAGCATTGTGTTTATTACCACTGGCCATGATTATATAAACCATGCTATGCAAATGAGCATTAGACTATTTAGGCCATTGTCTCTATATCACTTTATGCTGCAGGCTGGGTGGGTTTGCGTGATCTCTCTCTGGCTCTTTGTGTGTGTGTGTGTGTGTGTGTGTGTGCGTGTGAGCCTCTCTTCCTGTTGGTAACAACCACAGCGTGTTTGTAGAGAGGTGGAGACCCTATAAGGTAGAGGTGTGCTGATGCAGACCTGACAGATCCAAACCGAAAAGCCCCAGACCGAAGCCGACGTTGAGCTCCCCGTGCTCTCGCAACACATTAGCGTTCCCACAGGAGCGTTTTCAATAATATCACTTTTTGTGTTGTTGTTGTCGATGTTGCCGTTCACCTCAGTGTACCCTCATCTGTTTTTTTTTTTCTTCCTCTCTTCACAGCCCTGCTTTGTCTACACCTGCCACCATAGTTTGCCACTCTTCATCTAACGCTGTGATTTCCCCTTTCATTGTTGTTCCTACCCACCTGGAGGTTTTTGGGAAGGTAGAGCGCCCCCCCCCCCCCCCCCCCCCCCCCCCGGCAGATACAGACTCGGTTGCATTTTGCTGTTGTTCCGTGGCGCCCCCTCCTCTCCCAGACCTGAGCTGGGATGTAGATACTGCTGAGTGGTAATGTATGGGGCATAGGACCATTATCTAGCAGACTAATGGCCTGGGAGTAGCGTCTTCCTTTTTGGGAGCTGCATTTTCCTAATCACTGGACAAGATAATGCTGCTGTCACTGTGGTGGATGGAGTACAGAGAATGGGGAACGGTGGGCAATGGTATGTGTGTGTGTGTGTGTGTGTGTGTGTGTGTATGCACGCGCCTATATGTGTGTGTGTGTGACCTTTGACCATGCTAAAGCTTTGAGAATGTTCACCACCTGCTGTCGACAACCTACTCAAATACATGCCTGCACATATACACAGTACACACACAAACACAAACACATCCGATCGATTTTGAATTATGATTCCTAAAGGCTCAAAGCCTGCCCTATAATTCATGCATATAGATTATTCTCTCTGTAAGGAATGCATTTCCATTATGATCCACTGGACCAGTTCACATCGGCATGAATACGTGGGCTGCACTTTCCAATCCATCAAACAGAATGCCACGTCGTTCTGGTAAGCAGATACCTGACAGAATGAATGCAAGAAAGTGTATTAGTGAGTGTGTAGAGTTGAGGTGTGTATGTATGAATCTAAGTGTGTGTGTGTGTGTGTGTGTGTGTGCGCGCGTGTGTGTGTGCGTGCGTGTGTGTTTACGACGTGCATGTACTGTTACTTAGTTTCATTTGAATTTTTATGGCTGAGCAGCAGTGGTCAACTGACATGTTGAGAGAGTGAAAGAGAGTGAGAAGGAGTGAGAGCAAGCAGACTTGCTTGTCTATTGGCTATCAGTCAAACTCCCTGGCCTTTCTCGTCCTACCTCCTCCATCCATCTTCACCACACCTACTTTGTGAGTCACATCAAAACGCCTGCCTCGACCCAGGGTTTATAAATTAATCAAATTCTTCTCACGCTGCGCCCAATCACAGCCAAGATTTTACCAAGGCTCGTGGCAGTGTTTTTGGCTTCAGAGTAAATAGCCAAACTGTTTTTTGTATTTATTTTATATCACCCTGAACTTAGATTCTAAACAGTGATTGTGATTATTATTTTTTGCGTAAATGACTGTGCCGTTTGCTGTGCTACCTATGGGGTGACTTCCAGGTGATAAAACAAAAGCTATTGTTGAAGGATTAGGTCTCATTGTCATGTAGAGTTGTTGTCATTCCGTGTTTATTAAGCAGCCCACGCTATTTTCTCCAGAATACTACATGGAATTAAACTCGGCACTCGATCACCGAAAAAGGTGACATAGCATGCCCAAATAAGGAGCCCCAGAAAATTCCGTCTCGATTTGATGATGCAGCAGACAAATTGGCTGTGATCCAATATTGTAAAATCTATTCTCTGTTGAATATTACGTTTGTTTTACTGGCACACCTATTTTTTTCCCGCTTTACCGTCATTTTATCCAAAGGGATTGCATTCTGCTAAACTGTGGTTTTAAAAACGCTTTCCTCTGTAAGCTTATTGTGCCACTGCGAGTGACAGGATTAGGCCACATCCAATCATATGGGTGGGTTTGTAAACAATGGCATCGTTTTGAACCGCCTAGGATTGGAGATCCCAAATGTGACCATCGGTTGAACAGTCCACGTATGAGTGCTTAACATGCAGCACAACACAGCAGACGATAAAAGCATATGCCGGATTTGCCCTGCTCAAATGTATATTATTATTATTACCTGTAATGTATTGCTCCAGCTACAGTGAACATCTTGATGACTCCCGCCGAAATATTTTCACTCTACTTCTGTTATTCTACTGTACAAATAGCGGAATAGATGTAATCCATGTACTTCAATAAGTACATGTGTATTATTTTCATGACTTGTATGTGAATGTATCATTTGAAATCTTGCAATGTGGCCACTTGGTGCCATAAGTGTTAACTACAATAGGCAACATAGAAAAGTAGAGTGAGAGTCAGAGTTGGCATGGGTCCAACGCTATTGTAAAGGTTGCTTAGACACTTCATAGCACCGGTTAAACTTCAGTCCACAGAGATTTTCTAATAAGTAGCAAGTGGTGACTAAAAAGTGGAAACTAACCTAAAGCTGGGTATGTTGACTGAAGCCCACCACTTGTCAGATGTTTAGAGTGGATAAGTGCTTCATTACGTACCCCCCCCCCCCCCACACACACACACACACACACACACTTGAAAAACATTATAATATTGAAAATATTTTTGTGATTGGAAAATAATAGCATGCAAATTAACACCCAGTCCTGGCACGCGATGGAAATCATGCAAATATGTTTCCGTGCTAGGGCTCAGCGTTGATTCATGACTCGGCAGTATCTCCTTTTCTTACTGAGCTCCACTTCCTTGCCCTCCCTTCATCTGTCATGCATTACCGACACTTTATATATACCCCATCCTGATAGACTGCTGTGAAACTGCCTTGTTAGGCTTATCCGGTTGATTTATAGTTTGATAAACACGAAAGCGTCAAGGTTCCTGCGGTTCCTTGCAGGGCTCCTCAAAAGACCGCAGTGTCCTTATTGAGCTCTCGCTGGGAACAGGTTTTTTGATTTGATTATGTCAATGATAAATAATTAAAAACAAGGCCTCAAATTTTTCATGCACGGAAAACAAATTGCTTCTTTTTTTTTGAGAGAGAGAAAAACCACACCGCATGCTAATTAAGTGAACATTCTCAGAAATATTGAAAAGTGTTTTTGTTAAACTACCAGAAGGTTATACTAGCAAAACTTGAAATTAATCATATTTCTATGTTGAAAGTTTGTTTTTCAACTGATTTGTAAGATCTCTATTGCAAGATGAGGTTTAAAACAACATTATATTTGCTGTGCATTCTTACCAGTTCTGTCTTAAAAACAGAAAAAAATGGAAGCCTTTGCCAGCCTACTGTATATGCTCACTCTGCTGAAACTCCACTGGCAGGAGAGGGACCGTGAATGAGCGCACACCAGGGACTCTCATCTTGGCTACTAGGGGGGGAAAAAGCTTTCATTGTTTGCCTTACTTCTACTCCTGTAGTTGTCAGGTCAGAGCCTTGGCAGGCAATGTTTTACGGCCAGCCAGTCTTCTGGCTTGGCCCTAAAGTGAATCACTCCCCCTGGCCCAGAATGCTCTCATGCAGCCACCCACCCACCCCTACACACACACACACACACACACACTGTATCACACACACACACACACACACACACACACACACACACACACACACACACACACACACACACACACACACACACACACACACAAACACACTGTATCACACACACACACACACCTACATGCACGCACGTAAAGATGAATGGGTACAATTCCCCGGGTTTGTTCCAACACAAACTGGCTACACGTTACCTTAGGGGCCCTCTAAATCATATTTGGCAACGGAACTTTTTTCTTTAGGGTTATTACTGTTTTATGTCTCAGCCTTTGGTACGTTTCCTCTTTTAAATTGAGTTTTGAATTGTTCATTTATTGGAAAGCGTGGCCATTGAAAACAGGAGAACCTTCTTCCTTTTTTAACTGTACTGATGTATTTATAGTATTAAGTCACAACATCACATTCTGTGTTGAATACTATATGTCCCATTTGCAGACACATGCTGGTCTATGATTTAACTGGGTTTAGTTTCCTAGTTATATATCCATGATGGAGATCAGGCCATACGGCATGCTCCCATCCCAGACTCACAGTCTACTCCGATCAGGTTGGCCACAGACCGACAACCTGTCGCTCTCTCTCTCGGTGGATACTTTAGTTGATCTGGAAAGATCGGATGAGAATTCTGATGTGACACACGTTCACTCAGCTGAAAAGATACACGTACAGATACAGTGATCAACAGTTCACGTAGAGCAGAGACAGCGTCACAGAGGAGGCGGGCATGATCACTATGAGACACATATAATATGAGTTTTTGCATGTTTAAAATGCTTTTGCCATGCATTGCTCCATGACCAAGCGCGTTTTGCTTCGAGGAGTCCGTGCTCACACTCATGTAAACGTGTGCAGACAGTCATTTCCATTTTTTACATCCCTACTGAATAAATCAGCTCCACAACCGCACATCATGCTGTGTGCATGCACTTGACTGAGCAGCCCAGGCTTGGCCGTCACCTGCTGGTTACCAACCCCTTACCCCACCGTGATGTGTTGTCAGTGTGCGCGTGTGCGCACGCATGTGTGTTTAGGTATTAAACATTCAATTGCACTACACATTTACAAATTAAAAAAAATATATATTTGGCTGCACCCTATGATAATTACCGTCATCTTAAAATATCAACAAATATATGAGACACTCACTTTATATTCATAGCACTCACTGTTATATTCATAGCACTCACTGCGATTCTGATGAAGAAAAAAAAAAAAAATGTCCAGCAAGTCCAGCCATTCTTCTTATAATGGTGTCAGAGCGTAATTATCAGGTAATTTTCTCATCAATCTGCGAAAGAAACAACTAATCAGCGTGAAGATTAGATTTCATATTAATGAGTGACTCAGCAAGGAGGGGGGGGGGGGGGGGGGGGGGGGGGGGGGGGATTTTAATGTGGATTTACTAACGGGCCAGTCGATGGAGGTCGCAGGTTTAAATTAGGTTGGGAAGGCGTAAAGTAGTGTGAGGGACTACTTGCAATACAACGCGGATAGATGATGGAAGGAACAGTGTGGACGGTTAGGCTGTATGGTGTGTGCCAGTGGGAGTCCAGGTGGTTTGCAGAACCCGCGTGAAGGCTGTGTGTGTGTGTGTGTGTGTGTGTGTGTGTGTGTGTGTGTGTGTGTGTGTGTGTGTGTGTGTGTGTGTGTGTGTGTGTGTGGGCGTATGTGTTCTGTGTGTGTGTGTGTGTGTGTGTGTGCGTGTTTGTGCATGTGTGCATGTGTGTGTGTGTGTGTGTGTGTGTTCATGAGTTTGCGTGTGCCCGTCTGTCTGAGTGAGGATGCTGGGGCAGTGAAGAATAGTAGAGCAGGCTCCTCTCTCGGCACTTTTTGTTCTGAAATAGGGAGGAACAAAGCAAAGCGTCAGCAGCAGCAGATGACAGAGTCTGCAAGGTGCGCACAGAGACGAGTCCTCGTTTGTCTCCCAAATGGAGCTCAGTGGGTCTCACCGACTGCCTGGGTCCTGTTTGGGGCTGCTCGGGAGACAAAGATGAATACTCGGGGGGGGGGGGGGGGGCAGCTGCCTGCAGGCGCAGTGGCATATACAGAAGAGGAGTGGTACGTGGAATAGTTACTAGTGTTGAGAAGAGAGGAGGAAGGAGAGGCGGAGAGGTGGGGAGGGGTCGTGACGAGGAGGTGTGAACGCAGGTTGTCTAGGTGCTGCCCTGTATATGCTAGGAGAGGTCAAGAGTCCAAAGTGGTGCAATTCAACAGAGTGGAATGAAAGCTGATAGAGAAAAGGACTTTGAATGAAAATAGAAATAGAAATATGTTCCTGTTGCAGTGATGGCGACATTTTGAAGGATTTTTTTTTTCTTCTTCTTTCTATTATTTTATGCTCCCCTGTGAAAACGGTTTGATTCGAGACACATTCAGTGTCTTCCCAGTGATGGAATTGCTTTCCCAGCGGATAAGAAAGCCTTTGAAATGAACAACTTCTAGATAAGATGTTGAGTGGTTACGCGCTCAACCCAGATGCAACCCTGAGAGAGGAGTCGGGAAAGAGAGTGGGGTCTACAGGAGGGCTGTAGCTGCAGCCCATCTGCATGCTCCCAGCTTTGAATCCCATCAGGGCCCGTTTGCTAATAGTCCCCGAGCAGACCCAGTCGAGGCCTGTTCTTTTCTCCGCCTCGAGCCCTCTGTGAAGGATCCCCAGGGCTAAAGACACACAGTGTACTGCACATCAGCCGTCCACAAACAATGGTAGTAACGCAACCATCAATTGTTTTACTCCCGCTGGCAAATGAGGAGAGTGGAGTGGCCAGCAAGATTAGAAAGAGACGAAGCAGAGAGGCCAAAGAGAGAGAGAGAGAGAGAGAGAGAGAGAGAGAGAGAGAGAGAGAGAGAGAGAGAGAGAGAGAGAGAGAGAGAGAGAGAGAGAGAGAGAGAGAGAGAAATAGAGCAGAGAACGAGCGGCGAGAGGCAAAGAAAGGGAGGGGAGAAGTTTAGTCACTCAGTGTTGAACGTTAGGCTCTCAAGCATGAAGGGTATGTTGGCAGGATGTTCGCTGGAGGTTCAGTGATCCATCAAAGAAGCGCCTTGCCTCGCTTTGCCTTGCCTCTCCGCCCGCCAGACAGCCTTTTACTCACTTCCTCGCCTCGCACTAACCACCCCCCTCCCCTTCTCCATCCCTTCTCTTTTGTCTCTCCATCCCCTCTCCCCCCCCCCCCCCCCCCCCTCTCTCTCTTTCTCTCTCTCTCTCTCTCTCTCTCTCTCTCCCTCCCTCTCTCCCCCTCTCTCTCTCCGCAGAACGACTCCTGGGGAAAGCAATACTCGTACGCCCTCTTTAAAGCCATGAGCCACATGCTGTGCATTGGGTACGGGGCCCGGGCGCCGGTCAGCATGTCGGACCTGTGGATCACCATGCTCAGCATGATCGTTGGCGCCACCTGCTACGCCATGTTTGTGGGCCACGCCACCGCCCTCATCCAGTCGCTGGACTCCTCTCGCAGGCAATATCAAGAGAAGGTAAGGCCAGAGACCAAAAGGGCTGTTAACATGTGTGTGTGTGTGTGTGTGTGTGTGTGTGTGTGTGTGCGCCTTGTCAGTACTGCTGGAGAGGCAAGAGCTAAACGTTACTAAAGTTGAAATGGTGTGCAATCAGGTTAATAACTTGATTGGTTGATCAGTGTTAATATAAAGCCATACTATACTGTATATAAATATGTTGAATAGTTTTGATTTTAGAATAAAAAAATAAACGTGATTTTCTTTTTGTTCTTTCATCATAATAATGTAAATAAGACTGTCTCCTTTAGCTGCTCTTAAAAGCGATGGTGATAGTTTAGAGCGTGCTTTAGACCGGATGCATCAAATATAATGCACGTGCTGTATGTAACGGAAAATGATTATTTACCAGTAGCAAGACCTACATTTCCAATTATAACATTTTATTTACAGAGTATATTTTGCATAACATAATTCCTAATACATTGCCCATCTATATTTTATGTGATGTGGTTAATTCATTTTGAAAATTGCGCCCTCACATTTGGTTGTAATATTTTAATGAAACTTACTTGGGTCAAATGAAGTATTAATCATGTTCCCAAGACAACACACACACACACACACACACACACACACACACACACACACACACACACACATGCATCAATTATACTGCCCAAGGTATCTGGCAGACACCTTATCAGTAACAAACACAGAGCCTGAGTCACCTTGACGGTGACAATGACTAGGCGGACTTAGATGGACAAAGCAGTTTATTAATTCTCAGCCTCCATCTAAAAGCATAAGCCGTTATCGTTTAATTCAAACGGGATGGTTCGACCTTGCCGGCTCATTGTGGCAAATAGACATAGCTTAGGGAGCCTAGTATTGTCCTTTTCTATGGTACAGAGTTGAAAAGGGCCATCTATTTTTGATTTGTCGGTTCATCCTTTGAAGCCTCTCATTCCGTCCGCCTTTCCCTGGATCGAAAGCACACGTCCCGGGTAGCCCATGTCATGCCCCAGCTAACGGACTCTCAGCGGAGGGCTCCCCAGCAGGATGTATAGCCTGGTGCTGATTTGCCGCATGGCTGTGCGGATCAGCAGAGCAGTAGGTAATGGCCTTTCACCCCCCAGCCCTAACAGCCAATACCCACAGCTCAGGGTGAAGGGGGGTGGGTGGGGGGTGGTGTGTGGGTGTAGGGAAAGAGGGATATGGAATAGGCAACCAACAGTGTGATCTGGAGTCGAAGGGATGGATAATAAGGGAAAGTGTGCAGAAAGATAAGCAGGATGAATACATGGAGAGTCAAATGGAGACTCATTGAGCGGAAGGATAGAGGGAGACAGGATGCAGAAATGATGGGATGAAAGCATGGGTGTGCATAAAAAATCTAATGGCCAAGTGTGGGAGAATGGGGAGTAATGGAAGGAAGGTGGGGGTGGGGGGGCAATAGAAAATCCAGAGGGAGTGAGTGTGGGAACATCCTAGTCCTAGTCGTAACCCAAAATTCAAACCCCAGAGCATCAGATGCCATCTTGAAAGATGTGATGCAATTAGATGGAGACATACAGTACTGCAGACTCCTGCTTATAATGCGTGTCTGCACTGCAGAGCCACTCCAAGGCCAAACCAAGTACACACGGTCATTTGTCAAACACGACTACAGGTAAAGTGCATTGTTACATACTCCAGAGAGACGGACCTTAGAAGGCAGCAGCGGAGACGATGAACCATTCCGTTGTAATGATAATTTGAGTGATAACCATAGAACTTGTTTCGTCATAAGGCTGTGGAATTGTGCGCATTTGGCACCGTGGCGTATTCAAACAAACGTTCAAGAAGAAAAGCCACAAACCATTTTAGTCGTATTGACCCTCCAGCCATTTCCACAGCTTCATGGCGTGGCTAATCTGTATATTTCTGGAACGCGGTCTACTGAAATGACTGCATTCGGCTGCTATTGCCCCTCTTTGTCCGTCTGAATGCTTAATACTAAGACCTGCAGTTATGGCATGCGTGGAACTTTCTCAAAACAATTTGGTACTGCTGAACAAACTGCAATAACCGGAGAGCTACAGGTTGAATTACTGTTGTCCTATTTTAGAAGGCTAGACTCGATGTGATACGATGTTCCATTAACTGTTAAATTGAGGAGTCGGTGGGGAGAATAACCAATTGAGTCCTCTCAACGTTTGACCAACTATTTTGAGTGTTTCTCCAAGTGTCAGCCTACTGTTTGATTTAGTGTGTCTTATTGCAGCATCAGGAGTGTCAGGATCAAGTCCTGTTTCCTGGGAACAACCAGAGTAAAAACAGATGTTAGCTTTATACGTGTGATAACATATTTTCTGATTAAACAGATTTTAGACTTACAGCAGTTAAGCCGTTCAAATTGCACCACCGGTTTAAATAACCACGATAGTATTCTGAGACCCAGCGTCCCTTTACGTAAGCACACGTGTTCCCATGATTAAAATCCATAAGAACTTGCCAGAGATGTTATTAATAGTGACTACGCAGAGCCCTAGGCTTAAAAACATCAAGGGTAACGAGTTCCAACACCAACGGCAAACTGGGATACCTTGGTCCTACCGGCTCATCACCAGGTGTAGGAGTGGCTGGGAGGGGGTCTCGTTACTCATGAGTACACAAAGTGGTTCCTCTTCATTTAATTAGCTCAGTTCTGGGTGACGTAATTGTAAAGGGTTCCATTGTAACCGAAACAACAATACTAAGACAATTATGCTATAGAAATGAATGAAAATAATTATAGATTATTTGACCAACTGGTCAATACATATTTTTGTTATTATTATCTTTATTGGTTCCGGACACACAATTCTACATTATTTACTAAAGTCCCTCAGACTTACATTTGAGCCGGCTTCCAACTGGAAATGTCAAACGCCGCCCAACTTCTACTGTGTACTCAGAATAAATCAATTTCCCGCCAACAAAACCCCTGTTGCTTATCACCTTAACGCAGCCGCTGGGGGAATCAATGAGGAACACGATGCGTCCTTATTTTTTGTTCACACTTTGACAAATTCCATTTTAGAGGGCCATGTTGGCGTCACGTTGGCTTCGGTCCCCATCACTGGGCCTCCGACCGTCTGCCGCTGTCACCGCCGACAACAGCGCTGTCAGCCGTTCTCACACACCTTTATTTACCGAGGCAGAGCGAGAGACGGTGTTTATTTTCAGACGCAGGACCATCGCACTGGCTCCGGTGACTCTGCTCACACCCCTGTCAGTCCGTCTGTCTGTCTTCCTGTGTGTCACGTACCTGCGTAAGTAAGCAGAGCGGCAGAGGCTGATTAAAATGGATGAGCTGCTGATTTATACCGCTCTCCCCCTATCCGTCCTTTATCGCGCTCTCTCTCTCTCTCTCTCTCTCTCTCTCTCTCTCTCTCTCTCTCTCTCTCTCTCTCTCTCGCTCGCTATTACTCTCTGAGGTTTTTCTCTCTCTTCCTCTCATCTCTCATGTCTCTCTAGTTGTTCCCAGAAGACAATGCACCAGTCTCTATTTGCATACATCATTGGGCTAATCGAGGAGCAGGGTGTCTGTGATATCGCTTTGGCAGAGAGTCGATACAGCCCCCGCCGCACGGCTCCCCACTGCCCCATCCTCTTTCTCCCTCTCATCTTAGTGGGAATTACAGCAGGCAATGGTTCTCATCACATCACGGCCTCCTCTGGCTAGCTGCGTGGGGGAAGGATGGCCAGGAGTACCACGGCCCTTTATCTAGCCACACAGATTCCAGTAACTCTCTCTCTCTCTCTCTCTCTCTCTCTCTCTCTCTCTCTCTCTCTCTCTCTCTCTCTCTCTCTCTCTCTATAAACCCCCCACCTCCCTTCCCATCTGGTTGCTCCCAGACCATATTTCTGCTTAGCCATCACCTCTTTAAGAAACAGCAGTGCATTACAAAACAATGTCTGTGCTCTCATGTGGCCCTCTTGCTACATTACTATCAGCCCAACTGAATCCTGTCCCCCCATTTTAACACTGTCTTTTAGTTCCTCATGTTTTTGCATGGAAATGTATAACACAGGAGCCATTTTAGATTATTTGCTGGGTCAGCAATGTGCGTAAATTTTTTTTTTTAATGTTTTACTCAGTGTGCTCAATAGAGGTCACTGTTTGGGTTCTTACCGTAGAAATAGCGCTCAAGAACAAGAAGGATGTTCTGCTACTGTGCCATCATTGTTCTCTTTCCACCACCCTCAACACTTCTGCAATCACCACTCAAGAGCCCTTTATGTAAATGCTTCACAGCCAAGTACAGGTCATCACTGTAACCTGTTTAGCCAATCAATGCTCACCAGCCTCTCTGAACATAATGAAGTGGCGAGGCAGTCTTAAAACTGGGAAGGAAAAGCAAGAGGCAAGCTGCAACTAAAATCCTTTCCAACACTAGGACCCTCTCTGCCCCTTAGCTGCGTGTGCACTGCATTATGGGTAGCTTGCCCTATTAGATCCATTTGGTATTTGACTCAAATGGCAGCTCCCATGTGGACAGTGCAGTCTCGTGTGTGGAGCTGTTGTGCCCATTCTAGCTTTTTCTGTCGTATCTACAAAACCATCAGGTGACACAAGTAACCACAAAGTAACCCAAAGTGTTAGTTTATGTCTCACAAGGTAAATGAAAAGTATTTTCTGGTTACAAATGTCTTTATTTTACGGAAAAACTATTTTCAAAGTCACAAAAAAAAAAAAAAAAGGTTTCTATTGCATACGGTATGTTGATGACTTTATTGCTCTGTAGACCATTACTAAGCCCTTTCTGGTTTATGCCTGTGCGTGTTGGTTGTTACAGTCATGGGGGGAGAGCCTAGATGCATAGGGCCTCCTGTCTTGGTGAGATAACGGGGTCTGCTACCTTGGTCTGACATGGCTCCAGGCATGTTCTTGTTCTTACTTTCTTTCACCACCTGCCTCCCTCCCTCCTTTCCTCCTTCCCTCCCTCCTTTTCTTCCCTCTTCTCTGAACCAGGAAGCACAGACTGTGTGATCGCAAAATTGTCCTCGATTTAAGAGACAGGCACAGACACTGTGGGGGCCATGTTTTTGCTGTCCAAGGACAAATGTCCACAGAGTGTATTCATTTTTGTTTGGCTGAAACTGTTTACAAGTAGTAGCTTTTTCCAAATAGCTGGTAAAATAATGTGCTGATATTTTCAATGTCGGGCTTCATAAATAATGCATAGCAGTGTTTCTCTTTTGGACTTGACATGTTTGTTTTTTTCCATCATCTATGTCTTCGCAGTACAAACAAGTGGAGCAGTACATGTCTTTCCACAAGCTCCCAGCAGACATGAGACAGAAGATCCACGACTACTATGAGCATCGCTACCAGGGCAAGATCTTTGATGAGGACAACATCCTCAGTGAACTCAATGACCCGCTGAAGGAGGTAAGGAACAGGACAAACCTCATCCCAATTTTGACGGGAGAACCGAATTTATTTGCCACAATAATGCAAAAGATTTGTTTGTAAGCGTTCCTTATAATTTGATAGGGATTTTATGCTAATGAATGCTATGATCAGGAATCAAATCTGAGCTTGAGGCGAGCCTTTGAATAATAGGATCATGAACACATCTGGGCTATCAGGATGTCTTTGCATAAAATTCTCAGGTATCAGGTGTGTGCCCGTGGAATGTACATAGATGAACCACGGTGGACCAGAAAGTCCCGTGTAAACAAGCTAGTTTGCGTGTTGTCTCCTCTGCTGCGTGACCAATTTAGACGACGACGACATCACAAAATGGATTCTCCGCAACATGGTGGCGTGGGGCGCTGGCGGAAAGCCAATCAGGCTAACGGATATAATTGGCAGCAAGAGGTCCGCTCGGGCAGCTCACACCTTCAGGTGTGAAAGGCGTAGTGAGACCCTCACCGGATGACGGGATGTTTTCTGGCGTGCGTTTTAAGTGATTATGACATCAAGCCAGTGACGAGGCCAGCGCCTGGCAACCCCGGAACCTTTTGCGGAACGCGCTGATGAGACGGGACGTTAGCTTTATCAAAGAAGCCTGTTCGATTGACTGCGGTGTGTCCTACTGTTATGAAGAGGGTTGGCCCCACTGTAAGGACTCGGCGTGTGTACGCTTGGTATTAAAGGCCTAATTGGGAGAGGAGAGCAGAGTGGGCTGCTTAGATCAGAAACACTGAGGGTAGGAGAAGCCCAGACGAGGGACCGTTAATCATCCCTGTTTCTCATGTAGCCCCATTAAGTCAGCATGACCCAAGTTCACACACACACACACACACACACACACACACACACACACACACACACACCTGAGATTAACAACGCAGCACACAAACGGATACTGTTGTCTCTATAGCAACATTGCACGTCGTCACACATGCAACGCCTGTGACGCCAGATTGTAGTACCGTTGCAAATAGTACGCAACATAGCCTGCTGGCCTAGTATATATTAGCAAAGCAGACTTAACATTGCAGGACAGGAGGAAGCAGGCACCAAGAGAGGTGGCGGTGGTGGAAAGGAGCGTGGTGACGCATTATGTTAGTAGGGTGAGAAAACAGCTAATGTCTCATCTTTTAATATTTCCTTTTTTTCCCTTTCCTGCAGCTGCTGGTGCTAGCGGCTAGCTATTTATATAGCCCCCACTTCCTCTCCCATCTCTCTCTTCTATCCCCCCCCGCCGCCATGTGATGACTTTGCTTTAAATAGAGAAAGTCTGAAGATTGTTTCTCTCCCTCAGGAGGGCCGTGCAGGGCCTGAACACTGCCAGCTATCTAATTCATTATACGTCGGCCATGATTGGGGTCAGAGCCCCTTGGCTTTATGCTGACACAGGCGTCTCAGGCTCCGCTAACAACCCGGTGTCTAGATAGCCTCCCGGAGATTGGTTAGCGTATCCTGGCACCTCAGAGTGAGATGCACTCTCATTGGATAGTCATCCCTCTTCGGAATGCCGCGCGGCCACTGACGTTATGCCCCACCCCCCCATTCCCAATTTCTATCTGCACGGGAAATGAGGTGACGCCTTGTGTGTAAACAAACGCACAGGAAGCAGGAAATCTGCTCTTCTTCCGTTTCTGCGTCGGATGAGGGCGTGAGGAGACTAGGAGAGATAGCAGACTGTCACCCAGGGTCAGCTTATCAGCCTTAGTGAGACTGAGAGGTTTCTCAGAGGGATGTGAAATACGTACCATCCATATTAGGCGTCATGGCAGCAATAAGAGTCCAGTTCGACACCATTGAAATAGAGAGGCTGAGATTATGTCTGGACCATGGATATGATGATGGCGTCAAGCATTCACA
Source organism: Aplochiton taeniatus (assembly GCA_017639675.1). Taxonomy (NCBI): domain Eukaryota; kingdom Metazoa; phylum Chordata; class Actinopteri; order Galaxiiformes; family Galaxiidae; genus Aplochiton; species Aplochiton taeniatus. The sequence continues at coordinate 8,735,878 of CM030172.1, forward strand.
AAATGCATGTTTGCTTTAGCAAGACATAAATCAATCCGGTCATTTCTGAAGATGAAGCAAGTGTTTCACTTTGTTACCTTTATTTTGTTATTTCAGGAAATTGTCAACTTCAACTGCCGGAAGCTGGTGGCCACCATGCCTCTGTTTGCAAACGCAGACCCCAACTTTGTGACGGGAATGCTGAGCAAGCTGAAGTTTGAGGTTTTCCAACCCAATGATTACATCATCCGTGAGGGGACAGTGGGGAAGAAGATGTACTTCATACAACATGGCGTCGCCAGTGTTATCACCAAGCTCAACAAAGAGATGAAACTGACAGACGGTTCCTACTTTGGAGGTAAAGAGTTCTGCCAAATCATGCATATGCAAGCATATTTTAAGAGACAACAGCTCTTTGAAGAGGAATATTGAATGCTATATATAAATAACAGCTGCCTCACACACACACCAACACTGCCACTGCCACACACACGCGCAGGTTGACATGCAATACCCTGACAGCCTCGGGTGCTCTGTTTGATGTTATTTGTAGATGGGTTATTGTAGATGCTGATTCTCATTAACTACTGTCGGATGGCTAGCCCCCCCCCCCCCCCCCCCCCCCACACACACACACTTTTATGTAACGTTCATCTGGTTGGTGGTGTGGGCCAAGCAAGGGATCAGTCTTCCCAGAGGACAGACAGAGGTTGCTGACTGCCTCCTGCTTACCTCGGCCCTCATGTCTCCCCCCCGGCTGGCACTAGCTCCATCATTGCAGGATGTTCCTTCAGTTTAAATGACAGCGAGAATCCCTTCGGTACACCGTCTGTTCTTTGCTTATTTTAGATAGTATTATCTCTCTCTTCTTTTACTTTTCCATCTCTCTGTCTCTGTCTGTCTGTCTGTCTGTCTGTCTGTCTGTCTGTCTGTCTGTCTGTCTGTCTGTCTGTCTGTCTGTCTGTCTGTCTGTCTGTCTGTCTCTGTCTGTCTGTCTGTCTGTCTGTCTGTCTCTCTCTCTCTCTCTCTCTCTCTCTCTCACACACACTCACTCTCACTCTCTGTCTTTCTCTCTCTCTCTTGGTGTGCATGTGAGTGTGTGTTTGTCACCAGAACACAGCATTACGAAACGTATCAATTATTTAACAGCAAAAATTCATTTAAATCAAACTTGTTTATTTTGCCCGTAATCTCTCTAAGCGGACAGCATAGCAGAGCTTTCTATTTTAGAATAGGATCGTGCATATTTAATATCTCTACTCAACCCCACTTCAAGCAAGCAACTTAAGATTCTAAGAATACACATGGTTTGGGGAGTTTGCCACATGCAATTTCCCAGTCTAAAAACAGCAGAGGATCAAGGATAAATTGATGGATTCTTCTTTTATTTTAGACATTCGTTCCCAAAGCTGCCTCACATGTCACAAACTACCTGACAAGCAACCATCGGCCGATTTATGAATTGATTACTGCAGTTTAGAAGACTACAAAACACTTAACTTTGGATTAGAATATGATGCAGATCAGAATCAGACTTTTTAACAAAATTGAAATCCTTCCATTGTAAAAAATATACAGAAAGGTAATTATTAGCCTTTTTTGTTGTCTGTCAAGATATGTTGATAAGTTAAACCAGCTCATTATAAAAAACATTCTGGATAAAATGTGCTGTCAGTGAAACTTATCCCAGTGTACTGATTAACCACCATAAAAGCAACTTACAGAGGACAGGGAAGTGAAACTGTGTCTGGGAGTTTGTGGGGTAGCCCCAAGAGGGTGGTTAATAGTAGTGGAAATAGGGATTACTTAGTGATGTAGGAAGTTAAAAAGGTAATAGTACTGATAATAAAAAAAATTATGTATTGTAAATTGTTTTGCAGTGATCAACTTGATCAACTTATTTGTTTGTTTTTTACCCGTGAAGTCTTCTTCAGTATGAGAGGTTATGACAAAAGGCTTTTTTAAAATTATTGTATCCACTACAGAGATCTGACTAAACAACTTATTTTGAGAGTCAATGTGTTTTAAATTGGTCTTCAAAAATGGTCTTCTGTATGATTTTACGAGAAATCGAGAAATCCCTAAATGCACTGTAGACATTTTGCTGCAAAGGCCATAACTAAGGACATGCATAGTCATAGCTCTTATAACAGAAAAGTCAAGAGCATACTCTTTACCATTAGCATAGCACTAAAACACTGACATTCCTAAAAAGATTCGAGAGCACCACAATCAAGGTCCGTAATTGTAGAGGCGTCAAACGGAAAATACAGCCCGAAACTTCTTAGTTCCTTTCACGAGTGGTGAATGAGTGGTGGATTAGCATTCTTCAACGTAGATATGGATGTTTCCGGGGTGACACAAGTTCACGTCTGGTTTAGGTTTAGGATTTCACATGGATCACTGTGTGTCTGCGCCATGGAACTGGGCGAATGCCACCGCTTGGCACCCACCGGAAGTAGCTGAATCTAAAATGAAACAGAGATTACGTTTTGTTGACAAACTGTCCGGGTCTATGTTGCAGTGGGGGCGCAGAGGGTATCGCGGACGTGGTGTTTCTGCCGTGCGGTGCTGCGATGTTGCCAGCCACCTGTCCTGCTTCCTGTCGACCAGCTGGACAGTGTTAGGCTGACCCGTTAGCATGAGTACAACATTAGGAGATGGGTTCTGACTCGGGAGCAGCTGGCCTTGTCAGGAACCACATTCCTCTCTTCCTCTCCACTGATTCATACCATGCGCACAAACACACAGACATGATGCCACATATAAAAACATTTACCAATGCATTGCACAACCAGACCAGGCTATTGCAAGCCCACCACGACCAGAGCAAGAGAAGAGAATAAGAGGGTGTTTGTATGTATGCGCGTGTGTGTGTACTGTGTGTGCGTGTTCTGTGTGTGTGTGTGTGTGTGTGTGTGTCTATGTGTGTCGGGAGAAGAGGAGGTGTTAAAGCCTTGATCCTCGGTTTTAGGAAATAGCGCCTTCGTCGCCCTCCTATGCGCCACCAGGCTTGATGCAGTCTGGGTAATGAACACAGTCAGGAGGGGCTGGAGATCATGGAGGGGTGGGGAGGAGCAGACCCTTTGGAAGCACTTCAACAGACTGCACCGCCCACGAAGAACAACACAGGCATAGTTATGGCCCCTGTTGTGTTTCTGTGATTATTCAGCGCGACTAAGATAACGCTGGTAATGTTCTGAGTAGAGATGGATAGCCAGTTTAGGTTGGCTTACAAACCATGTAGGCTACATTGCTGAGACAGTGGTTTGCTGATTGGGGTAGATGCTTTGCCCAGTGTAGAAAAATACAGTACAGTGTACTGTAAACAACTGAAACCCACATCCCTACCCTTGAAAGAGAGAACTAGGGAACGAGAGGCAGAAAGACAGAGATTGCCAAGACTAGCAAACCCGTTCTCTCATTCACAAGCTTATTAGCATGCTAATGCAATCAAAGCCTACGGAGATATTGGCCCAGCTTTACACTCCTGAGACCGGATACCTTGAATGCTACTACTGCTAACTGCCATGCTAAATAGCTAGCATGCCAATCACCCCTGAAGCAATAGGATTAAGAAATGCTGTGTCATTATTAGATGCTAAGGGGAAGTGATTAGCGCACGAGAAGACAGTGGCAGATCTTTGGAGGGGCTAATTAGTTGGTTTTCGTTTTTCAAGCCATACTCAGCAAGGGGAGTCCCCTGTGTCGGTGTGACGCTAATACGACATTTTCAGATGGACACTGCAACCAGAGCCAAAGGTTCTTAGGTCTATTAGTTATTCCATTGGATAAAGGTGACGGAGAGCTTGGAGGTGTTTGGCGTCGGATGCATGACACATGAAGTGACGGCAGATTACCCACCATGCCCTGGGGTGGGCTGTGATGCTTTGTGACAAGTCAACGGACATGTGTCACACCACATCATAAGAGGCAGTAACCAAGTCTGGTCTTACTCACACTCTCTCTTTCGCAGACACACACACACACACACACACACACACACACACACACACACACACACATACGCTCCTGTAACTTGGCTGGCTGGGCCGCCAGATGACAGGGCTTCTGTGGGAAGGCCTGCCCAGACACCGTTACCACTCCGTGGGAATGGCGGCTGACTAACTGATTGTCCAGTGATCTACGAGCCTGGTGGTTTCGGGTGGGTTTTTTTCTCCCTCTCTCTCACGGGCACACTTTTGCTCTCCCTATCGAGTATTTTTTTAGGAAATGTATCTATCAAAAAACAGTCTCTAAAATGTTGTTTGTTTGGTTGTATATATTTCCTGAATGCGCTATAAAGCTGGACTCTTGCTGCCATATAGGTAGCCTGCTAATATGCATCATGTAGTCCAAGAAGAGTTCCTCCGTTTTGTCTCCTCTTCCCGTTTCATTTTCCCGGTGGTGATCGGCAAGACCCTCATACACTACCGTCTACTGTGGTGGGGAAACTCACACTACTCGATGTGCCGCAGATTTGCACCGTGAAAGCGGCACTGGCACGGCTCTTATTTTTGTCAGCAGAGGAGGACAGTACATTACTACAGGCTTAAGTGTTGTAACGTTAACGTGAGGTAGCGAAACTTGGTCTAGAGGCAAAGCCAGCATTTATTGACCAGAAAATCTGGTCTTAGCTTCAATAATTGCCCCTTCGTTTTTACAAGGCACTTGTGCCTATTATTACACTACCATTGGGCTTGCTATTAAAGTAATTTAAAATGAACACAGACAATTAAATCGTTATTTACAATCATTATAATGAGAATTAATCTGCCTCACTTTTTTTTTGTATCCTTCTCACATTCTGCGTTGTTTTGATTTCCAAAAGGAGTCTTTCCTGTCATGCAACATCTTACTTTCTGTGTTACTCCCACTGCTCATTTCTCTCTTTCTCTCTCTTGCTCTCTCTCTCTCTCTCTCTCTCTCTCTCTCTCTCTCTCTCCTTCTGTTTCTCTGTCTCTCTTTCTCTGTCTCTCTGTCTCTCTCTCTCTCTCTCTCTCTCTCTCTCTCTCGTTCTACCTCTCTCGGCTCATTTCCTTTTTTTCTTCCCCCTCTCTCACACTCTCTCTCCATGCCAACATAGATGGCACTTATGAGTATATTTCTCTCCTTCCATCATAACAGCCCTAACACCTTGTTCACACTCGCAGCGTGAGAAGGCTGGTCTCGCGTCCTGCGGGCTGCCGCTCCCTGCCTGCTCCGCTCCCACAAAGGGAAAGCAGCGCCCGTGAATGTCAAGGGCACAGTCGTCAGACGGCCGGCTCGCGCTCCGTAGCCCGCGTCGTCTCGCGTCACTCGCTGCAGACAGCCCTGACGCCGGCCCTCTGCAGTGCACGGGGCCGTCGTCTGTCCGGGCTACGGCTATTTCCTGGTTTTGTTTGCATAGGGGGTAATGGTAGGGGCTATGTTGTTTAGCTGTGGCTTTGATGAGCAGAACAGAGTCTCTGCAGAATGATTTCGCTGCCTAATCTTTTTTTCATGGCACTCTTTGTGCCGTCTACTTGCCTATTGTTGTGCTTCCCAAGAATTTGGATGAACCTCACTAGGATTACTCTATTTGAATACGTAATTCAAATAATATAGAGATGATGAAATAATAGAAAGATGGTTTAAATTGTATATCCATTGCGATACTGTTCCTCAGGAACACTGTTACTATCTGGATCCACCTCTGATAGATGTGGATAAATTACGCTAGCCTTGCAATTACTGTCCCAAAGGCTAACATACAGTCTGCTCAGCACCATCTGGATGTGAGGGGTGTCTGATCCAAGGAATCAGTCCAGCTCACTTACTTCCACACAGGTACACACATAGGAGGGAAATACAGGCTACAACATTCTCAGGAGCAATTGGCTTTCTGAGAATCGTTATTGAAGCTGGGATATTAAGTAACATCATAGCATGGGAGGTCCTTCTTTTTTGTAGTTTAGAAATCAGTTTGGGTTTTAACATGACAAGAGCGGTACTTAGAGGTACTTAGACTTGTTAAGCCCAACTACGTTAAGTTCTCCTTTTTAGTGGTATTTGGCAAGTTTTAGATAAAAGGTGACAGAAGTTCCCCCAAGATCATTACTTTGTGAATGGGAAGCCATTGCTACTCACCCTTATCAACGGTTCTCAGATTGCTCAACAGCGTCACTGCGGTTTAAGGTGAGACGCTGAAAATAGATTTGAAGTTATTGGAGGAGAATTCGCAGTTGAGTTTCCCAGATAAAGACTGTTCCAACTGGAAGAAAATGTTCTCCACATAGTAAACAGTACTAAATAGCAGCAGTTATGGCACATAAGCTAACGTGAACATAATGCTCACTCATACAATGTGATGGCATTATTTCACAGAGGGTGATGAATAGACTTTGCACAGCAGTACTGACAGCCCCACTGATATACCAGTCAGTTTGTTTACATGCACACGAACCCCCTGTGCCATCTGGGCTGCACCTGGGCGCCCGTGCTTCATCTATATGCTAATCTGCCCTTGTGATTTGGGCCGGTTCCACGTGCCGCTCTGCGAGGCGTTGATCTATATGTGATGGTGAAGAGTCGTTATACACTTTCGGGCTTCCAGTTGAAATGTATGTGAGGATCTTCCAACCAACCTTTTGCGGTGTTTCTTTCTCTCTCTCTCTCTCTCTCTCTCTCTCTCTCTCTCTCTCTCTCTCTCTCTCTCTCTCTCTCTCTCTCTCTCTCTCTCTCTCTCTCTCCTCTCTCTCTCTCTCTCTCTCTCTCTCTCTCTCTCTCTCTCTCTCTCTCTCTCTCTCTCTCTCTCTCTCTCTCTCTCTCTCTCTCTCTCTCTCTCTCTCTATTTCTCTCTCTGCATCTTTCTCTCTCTAACAGAGATCTGTCTACTAACAAAGGGGAGACGCACAGCCAGTGTGCGTGCTGACACCTACTGCCGTCTGTTCTCCCTCTCTGTGGACCACTTCAACGAGGTCCTGGAGGAGTACCCCATGATGCGCCGCGCCTTCGAAACCGTCGCCATCGACCGATTGGACCGCATCGGTAAGACCTGCCCATCTTGCTCTCCTTACCTCTGCTACTCGTTTGATTGGTTGGTGCGCCTGCCTGTCACTGTGCCTCGTCGCCTTGTCTACATTCGTGTTCGTTTGCCCTTTTCCTCCTTCATCACAGCACTATGTCGGCCATCTTGTGCTGCATGACCTGTATGCTTTCTTTTGTATGTCTCTCTTCCCCTCTCTTTTACCATCTCAGTAAACTTGAGGATATAGAAACTGTATCTAACCTTTTCTAACAAACATTGATCGTTTAAGAACTAAACGAATTAGCATTTTGTTGATGGATAATTAACTGAAAGGCAGTGCATGCCGCTGTCCGGTTGGGAGTCAGGTCGCCCCCTTGTTGGTTTGGTGTTGACCCCCCTGCTGGATCCAGGCGAGTGGACGGAAGCTAACCTCACCTGCATGTGCCTCCGCCTCGCCTCCCACTCATTTGCACACCTGGGTATGAGCAGCACCCCGCCCCCCCCCCCCCCCGCCCCCCCCCCCCCCCCCCCCCCCCCCCCCCCCCCCCCCCCCCCCCCCCAGCCAGTCGGCCCCACACCCAGCCAGAGATCAACCCCACAAACAGGGGTCCTGAGCTGGGCATGGTGGAAACAGAGAGCCCTAAGAGGCCCCAAAGTGTCTGGTTAAACCAGGCATGGCTTGTAAAAGGCTGGACCCCTTATAGCTACAAACAGCCAGTCCCTCATTCCTATTCCACTTTGGTTTCCTGCTTAGGCCAATCATGTTTGTTTACTTTCAGTGTCTATTGAAGGGACAAACTACAGAGGCCATGAGGAATTGTAACTACAGTTAAAATGTAGAAAATAAACCAGATATTAAATAAATGACAACAAGTGAAAAGGGGCACATGTATGTAATGCAACCAGGGCTTTTCTTAAATACTTTTTACCTTTCAAAAGATAATAACTTGTTGTAATTAGCTCATGACTTTTGAAGTATTTAGCCAGTTTTTTTGTTTGTTTTTTGTATGTATTGCAAAATAGTTTGGTTCTTGTGGTACTGTAGGTATTTAAACACTTCACAATGGCAGATTATCTGAAATATTTTGAAGGTTTGCCTGAAAATGTCACATTTCAGCTCACACAAAGCATTTATCCTATAGCATCTATGCTTGTAGATAATTGCACCAGAATACTTAATGCAATGCATCCTTTTGAGAGTGAGCACCCCTTTCATATTGTCTATACATTCTCTTTGTTCAAAGATAATGATTATACTGTATGTTCCCATGTCAAATATTATCTTTTATCTTCAAAGGAAAAAATACAGCAGATAGTTTGGTAAGCTATATTTCATTATGTTTTAAATGCCTATGGAAGGTTTTACGTTATAACAGAAGTAGGATTTGAGTTAATTGTCAATGTATATTGGAAAACAAAATTCTAAAGTTGCCAATTAGAGATTTTACAAAGCACAGTTATTATGTACATGCTCTCGAGTGTCAATTTATGCGTACTTATATTTTATGTCAGTGTTTTTCATGTTTTATTCACTTCCCGCAAGCTTACTTTAAGATTTTTAAATAATATTTCCTAAGCGTTGGCAAATGGTCCAGGCCCAGGACCGGGCATTGCAAACCCTAAATCAACCAGTAATATTATAAATTGACTATAATTCAATTTAAAAGAAAATAACGCTTACTATTAAACAATGTAAACAAATATGGATTTATTTTACTGTACTTATGCATTTGAAAGAGATGATTTTATGTTATACACCATAAGATATATCAAAATACAACCAAACATTGAAAGGAATCTATAAGATCGTATTTAAACTCAGTCATTTCATGAATAAACTAAAAAGATCCAATCGATCTTCTGGGTAACTTTACTTTACACCTATTAAAGTTAAACTTTACAACGGAGACAAGGGGTGAATGTCTTCATGGTAAGGCCTAGCTTTTTAGAAAATGTGTCTTTGTACTAAATTATGAATCCAACACTGCAAGCAAAAGCGAGTTGAATTTGCATAACAATAGTGTTCAAATGTTGGGTCAAAACTAGTGGTCTGTAGTCTATATATAGTACACTTCCTGTTTATTGTGTTCATTTTGTATCGCTTTCTTTGTTGGTTCTTGTCCACCTGACCCAGGCATGTTGATATTGAATTGCTTTGCTCCCCTAGTATTGATTCAACATAGCAATACTATTGTGACTGGCAAGTCAGCATCGACCAATAAAACAGTAGCTGTGGTTTTGGATAGGAGCAAAATCGAAGTAAATCAAGCACATCAAATGAACACTTGATGATGATTGACGTAGAGAGTTTGCACTCGCAATGTCATTGTTGAGATTGATACTATCTTCAGAAACGGCCATCTTTGAACGAACTGGCTATACAGAGCATGAGCTTCACTTGCCCTGTAAATTACTGAGGTGTCAGACATATGTAAGTTCTTATCTGTGCCCTTTGACCTTAACGGTCCAAATCTGCATTTGCCCTTTTCAGTGCTGAAGTAGGTTGGCTTTCTGACCGAGTAGACCTGTCACATCCCTTTTAAACTAGAGCTGCCCACTCTTGAATAACACTTCTCCCTAGCCAGAAGTGTTATGGACTAAATCTATTCATTTGGACTTCTAAATTATAAAGGGGTTTTGTCTCATACAAGGGAAAATACAATGTCATGATTCGTGCTGGATGTATCGTCTACATATATGGACTGCATTTGGTTAAGTGCTTGTCTCGTTCCTAAAAAAAAAAAAAAGAAGAGAAAACTAAATACCCATGCTTTTACACCCATTACGTGTTGCACAATTGATGTTATCTCTATCTAAAAATTATTTGACCAGGAGTCCCTCTTGAGATGAGCACATCTCGTTTTCAAGAGTGTCCTGGCCGACGAATAGGCAGCAGGTAAACGCTTTATTCCAATTCCAATATTCGCACAGTGGGGAAATGACCTAGGGTCACACTCAAATGGATCCGCTCTGAAATACACTCACCAGGTGCATTGTCAATCACTGTTATACAGCAGCACATTAACTTATTTCCTTCCTATCGATTACCAAAGCTGTGGTTAATTCATCTTTCTACCCTACAAGTGGTGCAGATGGCTTACTGACTACATCTATTTGAACATGAAAACTAAAAGTAATTAGATGTAGCGTGACTTGATTTAATGTTAGGCGCCATATTGATTTTGTCTTGAATTTGCTTCCAGCAGTACCACCAGATTATGTATTTAGTATACTATGGACTTTCAGCATTGTTCATATCCAGCATTTTTTATTTTATATTTGAACCCATTGGTCAAAGCATAATCACAAACGACTTCTCCTTAGATCGGTATGCACTTAGAACATTACTAATGACAGTCAACACATTGTGTTTGTTGCATACCGTTTAAAGTATCCCATTTCATTGTTTATTCATGATTTCATATGCAGAGTAAAGCCTATTTTAGTGTGTTGAATATTGACCTTTAGTTAATGTGATTATGTGTTTAACCAAATTTCTAATTACAATGTCGAAGTCTTTGTTAGGGTGTGGAAGCTACTTTCTGCCATGCCTATTTTTAGAAGATGGGCTGACATCACCACAGCCAGCTACCAACATCCAACGAGAATCATTATGTCTCTCCCAGCAGTAAACACATACTTACCACATACAGAATTCACAGACCAAAGGTATTTAGTTGTACCAGTTTATGGTTGTTGGCATATAAGATTTAGCATTGGCATCTATCGCTAAGCAGAGCGGCATTTGGTACTTACTAACCTTTTTGTTTTGTTTTACTAGAGTTTTACTAGAGTGGAGAGGGGGCTGTGTTAAAGATTCTTTTGTTCGTTTGGTCATTTTTTATTTAATTTTTATTTTCTCCATTAAGCAGATTTGTAACCTTTCATGTTGACACTTTTCTTTTTTTATCATTTACATTTTTATTGTGTAGTATGTTTGTATTGTGTGGCTTGTTAATGACCTCCAGTGCTATGGTCCTGTGGGTCCTCAGTGCTATGGTATTGTCATTTACAATTTGTTTGTGCAAGCAGCATGCTAACTGTCAATTACGGTATATATTTGCTTGCAAGTTATAGAGGCAAGGGATACCCGTTCAGACCAAGAACTTAAGAATGTCAAATTGGAAAGGTTTGCAAGTAAAAAGTCTAATAAAGTCTCTAACTGTGGAGTTGTGGATGTGAACCAGGTTAAAAATCCCCAAAAGTGATGTTTTGACCCTATGTGTACACCCTCCATTTGAACTAACATTGATTCTAAGAAATTTATAATTTTCTTTGGGATGTTTGGTATGAATCAGCTGCCAAAGTGCGTTGCTGTATCGATCGGTGTGCCAACAGGTCTTACACATATTTACAAAAAAATTGTGGGCATATGTTGGAACTGTGAATCTAACTCTGCCTAACTTCCTGCTTGGGCTGTGTTATATACCCACTTCAACACATGGGACTTTCCCAACCCAAAACCCCTTAGTTTCTGGAAAATATGTTCACTGTATTCATGTCTTATCCTACCAATCTGCAGAGGTTAACCCTGTCACCTTCTCAGAAGCATGTAAGTCTATAGTAGCCCTGCAGTTGATGTCTGGTGTTAGCTTTAGCTGTTAGCCACCCACATCTGTAGTACTTAAAACCATAACTGTTTTTAATTGTTTACATTTAATTAATTTAACTTCAATGTGATTGAAGCAAAAGTTATGAAGTTAGTTTGTACACTCAAAGTAAAAAGTCACACATCAAAATTAATTCTGAGACATAGATATTTAAAAATCACATTATGTTTACTTACATTTAAATGCATAGTTGTATAGGGATTTAAATAATGATTTAGTTCCAATTTGGGTATGTTTTTTCTTACAGACATGCACAAAAATAGTCTTTCATACTGAAGGTTTTTGACCACGTAAAACGTGGGCATCCTTGAATGTTGAAAGCAATCCACCACATAATATTAACGGTGCACTCAGGTGGAGAAGTTTTCTCCTCCCAAGGCCGCTGTGAAATGATTGATGCTCCATGGCTTGAGCCTTCAGCACGGTAGAACCCCACTATGTCATTCTTACCAATACAGAGAGATTTTTTTTTTAAAGACAGGAATTCACAAACAAAAGGTCAACAATCCCGAAAAATAAATAGATTCTAGAAATAAAACCTGACATTTGTAATTCATTCAAAGTAAGGAGGCAGAGTTTGCTGAGCTCTAATGTGCTGTTTAAAACGTCCATATTAAAGAGGACTCATTTGTCAAAATTTGGCGGCTCTGTAATGACATATTTCCAGGGTCTTTCATTGCCAAGACGCCGCTGACACGTTGATCAATGATCAATGCTTGTCGCGCAGTGTGAACTCCCCAGCAATTTATCAGAGCTCAGTTCCCAAAACACAGCGGTTGAAGTAACCATCTGTCGACTCTGATTGTCAGAGGTCTGTGAATGTTGTGACAAGGAAGGAGGAAGATGTTTAGGATTTGAGAGGATAATGCCCTTTGCCAACCATAATTATGGTGCTTACTGATGTGCACTGTTGTGCACACTAGTGGAATTAGTGAGGCAGCACTATTATCACACTCCTACCAACAGTAACTAGACGACAACCAAGCAAGTGTAGAAATCTTTTCTGGAGCTAAACTTAAGTAATAGACAAGTAATCGGGGATTCATATGTCTTGCCCTATCAATTGTAGCCCTTTAAACAAGGATAATGGTGTTAAATGATTATTAGCTATACATTTGTGTTCCTTTTCCAATAATACTATAGTATATGTTATCATTTTTATGGTTGTTTTTTTATAGTGTTTGTTGAAATCCTTGTGATGTATATTTCATAGTTTAAATGTTGTGGTTGATGTCATGTCAAAAGTCTGTGATAGCATTAGCATACGGTGTTGTGAGTTATAATAGCTACCTTGATTTTCGTTGGTGGAAATGAATCCCCTACAATGTACAGTACGTATATATCATAACTTTTACACCCGTATCATTAGGTGATATGCTATCCCACATTTACTGTCAGTTTTTATCTGTTAATGGACGCCTCACTCTTCTCTACCATCCATGCCCCATTCACTGTTACTCACACTCCATTACCAAAATCACCCACCCTTGCTGGAATTACTTTACTGTATGGATGATTAGCATAGTACTGCCGTATTTGCCATTGCTGTGGTCTCACATCTGTCATTTGCTCCCACCCTTTCCCCGCAACAGGGAAGAAGAACTCACTCCTGCTCCAGAAGTTCCAGAAGGATCTGAACGCCGGCGTGTTCAACACGCAGGAGAACGAGATATTGAAGCAGATCATCCGCCAGGACAGGGAGATGGTGATGATGGTGGACCGCAAGCAGTCGCTCGCCGGGATGTCGGTCACCGGGATGAACTCCACGCCGATCTCTGGAAACTCCATCATTAACTCGCCGGCGCAGCCGCCCTTCGCCACCGCCCTGGCCACCAACCAGTTCCAGCAGTCCTCCGCCCCTCTGACCTACAGCGCCTCGGCCACCATCAACCCCTCCGCCGCACGCCTCATGTCGGCCACTGCCGGGGTCTACCCGGCCGCCAGCATCTCCCACGGCAACCTGAATTCCTCCTCTCCCGTGCCCCAGACCCCCATCCAGCAGCAAGGGGCCATCATGTCACCTTGCTCCTTCACGGCAGCCATTTGCAGCCCGTCGGTTCAGACCCCCCTGGCCGGACGCAGCTTCCAGTACGGCTCTCCCACCGCCTCCCAGCTCTCCCTCATCCAGCAGCCTCTGCCGCTTCAGCAGCCCATGCCCCTCCAACAGCAGCTGGCCCAGCAACCAGCAGTGTCAGCCGCAGCGGCGGCTGCTGTGGCAACACAACAACAACAACAACAACAGCAACAACAATCATCTCAGCAGCAGCAGCAGCAGGTCCCCTCCCCTCAGAGGGGAGACCTTCACAAGAGCGCTCAGGTTCTCCAGTCGGGGAGCTTGAGTCGAGATGTACGCCACCTGTCGGCCTCCCAACCCTCCCTGCCTCACGACACGTCTCTGGGACCCAGAGTGCACCCGGCCTCCGGGGACTCGCTGGCCTCCATCATCCCACCGGCGGCGGTGGCCGTCCAGGGGGTGGCCATGCAAAGCGGCCTCCGCACCACAGTGCCCCAGAGGGTCAACCTGTTCCGCCAAATGTCGTCGGGAGCGCTGCCCCCCGTGCGCTCGGCAGCAGCGGCGGCGGCGGCGGCGGCGTCGTCGGGGGCTGTGGCCACAGCATCTTCAACGGTCCAACACAGGGAATCTCCAGGCTCTAGAAGAGATTCTTCAGTCTCGAGCAGTACAGAGACAGAGCAAGACAAGATGCGCTTTGCGTCGAATTTATGATCTCATTTTACATTTTTTTTTTTTTTTTTTTTTTTTTTTACTTTGATGTGTTTTTCGATTCATTTTTAAAAATGGGGATATAACAAAAGAGATAAAGGAGGAACTTCAGTATTTTTGTTTTTCTCCAGGTTTCTGCTGAAAAGATAACCTCATAGAAATCCTGTACAGACTTCCCTTGTATTATATTTTAGACACATTTGTCCCTAAACTTAAGAATGTATAATAAATAAAAATATATATATATGTATATATACATATATATATAGACATATACATGTGTGTGTATATATATATATGTGTATGTATATATATATAAATACATATATATATACATATACATATATATTTTTTTATATATATATATATATATATATATTTATATTTATATATATATATATATATATATATATATATATATATTTATATTTATATATATTGTGTGTGTAAATCCAACTAGAATATTTGACATTGACTATTTAAAAGCTCTAGTATGAACACGAGTCTTCCTTCCTGACAAATATAAAGAAACATATATGTACAATGTAAGAATTTTGTTAAATCCAGAGTCTTTGTTTATTGTTTTTTTCTTCTTTGTTTTTTGTAACTGGAATGCATCGTGGACCCTGGAAAATACAATTTTCCTTTTCTTTTCTTTTTTGTACCTGTGAGAAGAAAAACAAATTGTCTTCTATTATTAATCAGCAGCTTTTGGCACCACTGTGGAATAACAAACGCAAGAAAACTTTGAAAAACTGTCAAAAGCACACTCAAATATGAATCTGACTACAACATTTCTGGACTCCACTATTAGCAATTGATACATTTACATAGGCTAGGTGTTTAATTGCTCTCAGCAATACATCTTCTCAAGCCACTTTGTTCTCATGGTGGCTCATCTAAAGACCATGACAGTGTTATGGGTCCAAAGGGAAAATAATAATATAAATGCTGCTTTATTTGTTTCTTTTAGAGAAGAATGGCGAGTGATGGGACAGAGAGAAAGAGAGAACGAGATCGAGAGCGAAACAGAAACCGAGAGAGGGAGAGAGAAAGAGAGAGAATGGATGGATGGATGGATGATTTTGTTGTTTTTCTATTCCTAATTTCACACTGCTGTGATAGGAGTCATGTAATGTTGCTTACAAACTATGTGTACATTTATAATATTTATAAACTAAAGATTATCACCAATATGCAATAGACTGTGATATAAAGATTATCTATATGTGTGTTGTAAATAGTTTTGTAGAGCTAGTATTTACAGATACTGTGTGGTGCATTCTCAATCATAACAATGTCTTACTTCTATCGGGAATCAGGACATCATCTATATACAAAAAAATTAAATAAAAATACTAATGTGACAAAATACATATGGTTCATTAGAGATAAGCAAACCTTAATGCAATAGCTAGCACTACTTGATACAGAGAAATGCCCGTTTGGAGATGTTACTAATGAATCATTCTCTAACAATATCATGTTCTTGTTTTGTTGCTACAGTATATTTCATGTCAAGTCAGCTTACATAATCAAATGTAGGTTGGAATAGGAGCATTATAAGATAAAGACATTTATCATTGCTTGTCTTTTATTTATTTTTTTATATGTTGAACCTAAGTATTATTTACATGATTGTTTTAACTGCATGGGTTCACAATCAACATTAAGTTACACAATACAGTAATAAACTTACCTAATAGAGTTAATATCCTGGCCATTAGTTTTGGAAAAGTAGACCCGTTATTCAAAGTAGATTACAATTATATTTAGTCCACATTCTGACAGCTGTCCTATACTTTCCAAGTAATTAGAAATTCATTTAATACTAAATTCAACATATACAGACAGTACAGTTAACGTTTGAAGCTTGTGAAATATTTATTTACATTAAATGGCCTCAGTGTCACAACTGATTCTGATACTTTTGGTTTTTAAATATTATTTGTTTTTCCATCTCATTCATTGACTTCCATGTCATTTTTTTCGTACACGTGCTTTTTGTGTTTTAGTAGGATTGTATATGCCTCTCATTCAAAGCAATGGAAAAGTCTTCCTATTAATACACTGTTTTGCATTTATGTTTTTGTTCATTATAATGCCTATGTTATTTTATACTGGACTTTTAATTCATGATATAACTGGGTATTACTGTACTGTGAACTATCCTATGAATGGAGATGAGAGGCTACCGACATGACATTTTCAACAATTTTCTGTTGGCTGTCAAAAAGGTCAGGTGTCCATTTCGACAGATGTCCAGGGCCCCCTTTCATCAACTCTAAAACGTTTATAAAACTGCTACAAGAGCAAAAAAAAGTCTGGTTTGCATTAAGGTTTCCGTCTTTTGTGTGTGTGTTTCTTAATCCATCGTATTTGGGCTTAGATACTCTGAGCAAGTTATAACTGATGTGTAAGGAAGAGTTTTGAGGGGACAAGGTAAGCCAATAAAACTGTGACTCTAGCATGACCAACTGGAATATATTTTGTCCTACTGGCATGTGTTCAGTGTGTGTTTTAGGAAACATGGCAATCAAATAGGTTTCTTAAACAGGATAATATAGTGTGATATACACCAACTAATATTTCAACTTGTCATTACTGTTCATAAAAATAATCAAATGTGCTCTGAGAGATTATAAATCAGAAGTATGTTTCAGGCATAGGTTTGTGTTTTACGACCTTTGAATATTCTCTTTCAGCCACTCATGTTTTAAGAGTCACAGTCTTCATGGCACCAACTTCCTCATTCGCTCAAGAGCGGCTAAGCCCAGGAGAACACCATTTTAAAAGATTACAGTACAACAATAGCAACATGTCAATATTGTACCAATACAAAATCCACCCAACAACTTCATAGAAGCATGCACTGTCACAAATACTTAAAAAAGATACTATCTAAAAATCGTTGACGTTAAATGTATTGTGAGATTATGTTTTGTTCATTGTCTGTCTGTCCTAGAGGTTATTTGTATGTAACAGCATTGAATTTTCACAAAGGACATTCTTAAGTATTTGTGCCTAAACTATAGCCATGTTTCATCCTTTATGTTATTATGAGTATAAGCTCAGTGAAAAACGAGGCACTTCTGCAAACAACCATGCATTCACAATTATTATTACGCTGTTTGTGTTCTACGTTTTGATATTTTAGAGAGGGAGATGTAAGCAATGATTACGGCCAAATGTCTCAATTTATCCGATTGAAATCTTTGAACACAATGTGAACATACATAATTGAACATGTTCTATTAGTAACGATGCTATGTACAGTAAACTTATGTAATCTCTGTATGTCTGAAGTACCTAACGTTGAAGGAGACATAGAAATTAAGAGCACCTTTTTTACTTCCTCTGTAGCTAGTCACTGATGTTTGGGTTAAATAATTAATGTTGCGTGGAATGAAACTGGCCAAAGCAAAACATTCTAAGTAATTTTATTTGTTTTAAATGCACTTTCTGATGAACTAAAGGGGTTACGGAGACTCCTGGGCTAGTTGTATGTGGGTAATAAGGGAGATGTATCTTCAAGAATTTTGACTCCCTGAATCCATATAGGGTTCTAAATTAGGGGAGGTGTTCTATTTACAACAAAGAGCGCTTAATCCTGAATATGCCATAGTGTATAGGAACTAGTACACAGTAAAGATTGATAGCAGCACTGTTGGTTTGTGCTGTTTTTGATACTTGCCTTTGGAGGGAGAGCTTCCCAACTATGTGCTTTTTACCACAATTTTGACCGCAGCTAGCATAATGGGATGGGCATTACAATGACATTCTAATCAGACAAATGAGCTTACAGTTTAGCATGATATGGAGACTCTCTAAAACCAGCACATATATTTGTATATTTCTTTAGTTTGTTTGTTTGTTTGTTTGTTTGTTTGTTAATTTGACAAAAAAAGATGCAAAAGGAACAAGAGCAGTGCCCTAGAGAAGAAAGACAAATGTTTGCTGGTTGACAGTTGCAGGTTTAATATGTTTACTGAGGATGTGCGTATTATTGGAGTTAGGGATAGCTGGATTGAGCAGCCCGCTCCTCTAAAGCCCCATTGACATGATCATTGTTGTGCTCACTCATGTTAACCAAGGCTTGGTAAAAAAAAAAAGAAGAAATTAAAAACTACTAGTTGGTTACTTGATACAGACTAAGGAAAGGTCAATGTAAACTTTCTTACAACTATATGCAGACAAACGGTGTTTGTCAAAAAAAGATTATTTAGATTATTTTTTTTCTGTTTTTATTTTGTTTGTTTGTAAATAATAAACCTTTAAAATATA
This sequence comes from Aplochiton taeniatus, assembly GCA_017639675.1. Classification (NCBI taxonomy): domain Eukaryota; kingdom Metazoa; phylum Chordata; class Actinopteri; order Galaxiiformes; family Galaxiidae; genus Aplochiton; species Aplochiton taeniatus. The sequence goes on from CM030172.1 coordinate 8,754,461, forward strand.
GAAAATAAAGAGACATATTGTCATTTAGCACTGAGTTTGTGTCGTTTTGTAGCGTAACATTTGCCAGAGATTGCCAACGGGCCTTGCAGGCCCCTGAGTGAGTATGTCCCATCACTCCCATTCTATTTCATATGAGCGGAGATAGAGAAACAAAGGTGAGAGAGATGATGGAGAGGGGGATGGCGTCAAGAACAGAAGCTGTCAGCAGTTACTGGGGAGGTAAAAAATGGTTCCTCCGAGGTGCTGGGGATTTCCATTCATTACCCACAAATCCAGTTATCAGTAATAAAGTATTCATACATTAAGACAGATTCCTCTGCCTGACAAGCACTCCTATACTGCAGACGAGAAGGGGACCAGTAACTAGATTCTCATTTGTCAGGCAGAGTCAGTTCTAAAAAAAAATAAAAAAAGGCTATCGTATGCTGTTTTATTTGAAACAAGACACTCATTACTCTAGGGTAATAAGGGTAACTCTCATTGTCACTTAGTAAATAAGGAAGCCAGGCGGTGTTAGGGTAATACAATGATACATCATTTCAGTAATGTAGATGTAGTAAATAAACAATTATGAAGTATACGTTATGAGTTACTCAATTTGCAAATGCACTGCAAGTTCTTTGATGAATTTCTTGGAAGGCTTTCAGAGAGCGGGTGAGTTCACAAGGTAGGTTGTATGTTTTCTCCTTGCCCATTCAAGATGTTGAGCACAGCTCGTGTTCCAGCATCAGTCTCTAGTTACAGGCTGAAAGGCAAGTTGTATCGGGGTTACACTAGGCCCAGGGTGAGGCTCGCTGCGACTCAACCAGGCCCACATTGTCTATGGTACACTGACCTCACCGAGACGTTCGCCTTGTGTTAAGCGTGGGTAATTGTATACACAGAAGATTAATCTTTCATGGTGTTGGCGAGATAAGCTTGACAAGCAAAGTGCGTGTCCTACTGCCTCGATTGTTATTACCGAGACAACAATAAACAGTCTGTTGGAGGTTTTAAAATGTTAATAGTTACTCTAATCTTTAATGTGTTAATGGGTTTGGTTGCAGAGTGGTTTCATCAGTTGTTCAAGTCATCAAACTGCATCAAAGAGAAAGGAAAACGTGTCTGTGTTTATTTAAGGCCTAGCTGGTGTCTATATGTGTGCTTACATTTAGGTACCCTACGTATTGTCATGCACGAAAGGATTGCAACATTTGATATATCGTGCCAAAGACCTAAGCCGTGAGAGATAAAAAACTATGTTGGAGATAGACCTCAGATTTGGATAAATATCCTATATCCTATATCCTATCCTAAATATTACGTAATCTTGATACGCATACAATGCACTCCTGATATTTTTTGTCTACTCAACATGATCTGACATCCCCCTTTTTAAAGGATAGTCTGCATCTAAACCTCAGGGATATTTTTTTGTCTCATAACAACATGTTATTGGTGACTCAATATATGCTGTCTTGGCGGCATTAAGGTTAGAGGTTCAACGCAGACCAGCGATAAAAATGCCTCTACTGAATCCAATATGTATGACGGTTAAAAGCATTTATTTAGCCTATGTAGATTTTTGGTGAATGAAACTGCAACATGCAGTCAAAGATGTCTCTTTCCCTTCATATTGCAGTATCCTAACCATTTTGAGGTTAGGTTCCCCCACCACAGTAGGCTACATCCCCAGACTTTGGACCATAAAACCTTTATCATTCCAATGATTTAGAAGTAGAGTTGGCTTCTATGACCAACATCGATATTGCACAGCTTTTTCTTTACTGTCTTGTACTGTATGTCTACCCCCTGAGTAAGTCCCGCATCCCCACCACCAGCCTAATCTCAACAGTTCCATCCATATAGCACTGTGTGCACTACTTGAGGTCAGCCTCTCCTTACTAAACTTCCCCTGCTCACTTGATAAGTAGCAATCTGCGATCAGGAGACCTCTAAGATACCCAATGACAACAATGTCTCTGTAGGCCTCAGGCACTGCACACACACACACACACACACACACACACACACGCACGCATGCATGCACGCATGCACACACACACACGCACGCACACACAGGCACCAATGTCACCTCCCAGCGAACCATACCTTAAAGAACTAGTTAATAAATCAGGGCCCGCCCTCAACTGTAGAGACCTCCAGGTAAAGGCACTGGGGCTGTTGCTAAAGGCCGTCTGCTGCACAACAGTCTGAAGGGCAGCGACGTGGTCTCTCAATCCTCGGTGGGGGACACGGGGCATACAGGACTGCCAGGACCTAAGAGGCAGCTCCCACAAGTGAGGTACAGTTGGCACGCAGCACTGTATAGCATTCATTAACCTTCTATTGAGTTGGTAAAAGCTGTTTAATTATATATTGATAGCCCGGCCTAATGGTCCGAATGAAGGAGCTGACTAGCAGACCGAAACAGAAAGGGAACCCTGAGGAATTGGACTGCCTATTGTAACCCAAATTGGAAACACTGCCAACACCATGTAGGGACCTTGAATATGCAGGCCTGCAGATAAAACAAATGAAACATGTTTTTTTTTAAGATGATTGTATTTTGTACAGAATTCAATTCGCAGTGGCAGACTCATTGGAGGAGCTGATTATGCACTTGTCATGAAGAGCACAGTTTTGATTATTGATGCTTTGTGTGACCTTCTCGTTTTGATTAGAGGATAGAATCTGCAGTCGGATTCTATAACAATGTCCAGATGTGTTTTATTGGTAAACAACACCACAGTATGCATGCAAATGCACTGTATAGAATTAAAATTGCATTTTAATTGCTAATGTTATGCTGGTGGATCAACAATCACGCAACATATCCAACAGAGACATTAAAGTAAAGGAAATCTCTCTGACACCTGAAATCATCTTAACGGTCAAGCTCTAATGAACAAACGTCTTGATTAATCATGACAGAATACCTTGCAAAAAAAAAGAAAAAAGATAATTGATACCTCAATGGCGAAGGCAGGCATCCCAGGCTTTTCCAGGTGTCTGGAGCCTTATTTGGCACCAAATTCAATTGACAAAATGTCAACAAAAAAAAGGCCTTCATGTCATATTTCTGGACTTGGCAAACGCTCTTGGGTCGGTGCAGCACAATCTCTTGTGGACTGCAGTTGAGTTTTTTAAGGTACCAAATGCATTTATTAACATGGTTAAGGGCATACTTTCAATATGGACCTCCAATTGTGTTTTAAAACACAGAAGTTTCCCACAGGATGTACAATCTCACCCTTGGTATTTACTATGGCCATGGAAGTGATAATCCGAGCATCCAAATGGGTTGTTGGCGGGCAAAAGTTAAGGATGGTGTTATTCCTTTCTCCTATTCAAGCACATATGGACGATATGACAATATTCACAACAACTGCTTATCATACTAAAAGACTAAAGTAAAGTTAATGATAACCTTAAATGGGCTAGAATGAAAATAAAATCAAGAAAATTAATAAGCATATATATTAAGAGAAAACCGTGCAACAAAATATTCTTCATAGATATGAATCCAATTCCTACCGTGCTCGAAAAGCCTGTTAAAAGTCTCGTTAAATGGTATAATGCTTCTGCTACCCTTGAAGATTCAGAGCAGGTTGAGGAGTTAACGATAGAATTGAACAGAGGCCTAGAGAGCATTGAGAAATCAGGGTTGCCAGAGAAGCTAAAGTTATGGTGCCTTAAGTTTGGACTTCTATCCCAGGTCCTATGGCAATTGACAGTGTATTATATACCCATCACTTAAGCCGAAAAGCTAGTAAGCAGAATACAAAATTACGATACAAAATGGTTAGGGCTGCCACAATGTCTTGGTGACATGGCTCTCTATGTGAAAGGTACTCTGGAGCTGCCGCTTGCCGGGCTTACAGAGGAATTGAAGTGCAATAAATCCAGATTAGAAATGACACTTACAGCATGCCAAGATTGCGTAGTAAGAAAACAGCATCCACAGGATGGAAATTGAATCCAAAAGAAGCAGAAACACCCCTCAAACATACGGAAATATTGGACAGGTACAACATGGACGTGGAGGATTGGGACTTGCCACGAGTGAATAGAGATGGTCAAAAACATCTACTATTTCGAAACAACGCAAATTTGTGATAGATCAGATACGTAAGCGGAAGGAAGCACTAAAGGAGCGGCAAAACGGTCTTACAATCTAAACAAAGGCAATGGATGTGTTGGGAATTTGTAGAGCAGAGAAAAAATTCCTGGAAGGACTTGTAGGGAATAGACCCCACAATAATTCGTTTTATTACAGGACAGGCTTTATATGTAGCCCAACACAAAGCTCAGGGCAGCTGAGCTGATAGAAAAATGCTAGCGGATGTTGGCCAACAATTGAGAGTCTTATCAGAGATTGCAATAACCAACTTCAGACCAGACTAATTACTTTAGTTCAACACAAAGCAAACAATGTACTTTGTAGAGCTAGCAGTCCTGTGGGAAGAAGAGGCATATGAAACATGCAAACTCCGCTATAGCAAATTCGCAGCTTAGGCAGCGAGGAAATAGGGATCTGTGGAAAATAATTGCGCCAGACCTTAAAAGATATAGCAGAAAGAAGCAGCCAGTGACTATGCTAAAAAGGGAGGATTCAACAAATACGCCAAAGAAAAGAACATAATGCCGAAAACCCAAAGAAAGTGGTTTCATCTCAGGACAAAAAGGTATAAAGGTAAGCTTTCCTGCTGAGCATGATTTTACCTAGTCTGCAGGAATAGAGGTAGGAAAACATGAGTGGGAAAAGATAATTTTCTTCTCATGTAGGTATCCCTGCAGAGCTGTCAAAAAGCGCCTTTAGGTTGAGGAATAGAGTAGACTCACAGCTTAATAAATCCCCTTTTTTCTATTTTGATTATCTGTCTGTGCCGAGAACAGATATAAAAGGGGGGTGGTTCTGAGACATCATTGCTCACCGTTAAGCCTTCTGGAGGTGTCTTGAGCTCAATTTAAGGAAACATCGGGGAAGGAATGTGCCCACTTGGAAATCCCAATGACATATCTGCTCTCAGCCCAAATCCATTCTTAATATCGGTTTTTAAACTGCTCATCTTGGATTAGTTTATAATGATTATTATAGCACAGTATCTTGTGTAATATGTCTATTTGTTCAGTAACCTTGCTTTATATCCTGTGTCTCAGTAATCAGTTTGGATTTCTGCTTTATGGATTGGAATGCTGTTTGGCAACTGTCCAGCAATATTTCTTAAACTGGCTTTTTTTCAACAACGCACACTCGCAAAGAAGAACGGATTTGTATGTGTCTCTGTGTGCATGGGAGTAATCATTTCATTCTTACAAATGATTTTCTGCACCTGCGTCTATTAAAAAAAAGAAAAAATGTAATAGACCGTAAATCACGCTCCAGATACGGAAAATAACAAATTTCACAACATGTCCTCAATGGGCAATGAGTAAAATATTATCTGGTGCTGCACCAGCAATAGCAATCCCCCCCAAGCTTTCACACATACAAGCGAGGCCGTCTGTCTCCTGTTCCATGCCTGTGCGGTCACTATGAGGATTAAAGGGTATTATCTCCTTTGAAATCAGACTAGAATAGCGTTACAGGCTCAGGCTCAGCCTTTGCTGACCTAGGCCTTAACCCCAAGGTGAACGTGCTTCCGTGAGAACCTAAGAGATCTCCAGATAAGAAATTGGAGGATATTGAAGAGCATTCAAGGAGAACAATATAGATGACATAATTGTATTTTAAATAACAATTCAAGTTTCTACAATAAGTTGTAGTATTCCTAAAATAGCAGTCTACTGAATATGATTTGGTTAGGACTTTTTGCCAACATATGTCTCTTTTTTTAACAAAGTTGTGATAGACAATCATATTTCATAAGTCTTATTGTACTTAAGGAAAAATTATTGTGACATTGCTGGGGTAATCTGATACCAAGCAATTTCCCAAGGCTGTGCTTTATGTTATTTACCATTACAGTAAATCACCTTGGTCTGACCATGAAGCCCCAGGTGACTCAATGTAAAAGGCAGTTAAATCAAAAATCTACTTATAATGACCGTCCTTTATCTAGAGGTTCTGTAATGTTGCAAATTGACGTTTTATGATTTGGATCGAACAACAAAAGACACTACTGTTGCCCAAGGGTACATACCCCACACCAGACTTATTTATTTTTCAACTGTACTTTAATCCACAATTTAAAGTTATTATAAAGGATTATAAGATAGAAGTAGAAGATTTACAAAGGGAATATTAAGGGAATATTTTCATGGGATACACTACTCATGCACTAATTAATGCCGATAGCTCATTTGGTCTTTAAAGGAGATTATTCTTTATTGCACACAATCACATGTGGTCAAGTTCCCCAGCTTGTTTGGCTGTCTAGTATTTAATCAGCAATTCTACTCTCATTCCAAAGAGTTTCTTAATTGACTATAAAAAGTTCCTCTGATAAAATGCAAGTTCCACAGCTTCATCATTTGGTATCAGGAAAGATGCTCTTCCCAGCAGTTTACGTTGTATTATATTGTATTACCAACTTACTGACATGTCTTTCAAATGGTTTTCCTCAGTATTGATGTAACAAATAGAAAGATGAACAAGCTATAATTGCCACTTTGTTTGTGTGCATAGGACAGAATCTGATTGGCTTATTCATGTAATCAAACACCGGCACACAAGATAAAACAAGTAATCACTCTGATTGGCTCCTGTCCCTTCCATTAAGACTTCATTTCCAACGATTCACAAAAATTGAGAGCCACAATTATAAAGCACCACACTTCTGCTCTGATCCAAGGTCATACAAGACACAATAAAGAAAGTCACCTGGATTCATTTGCAGCCTGATCAATCCTTCATAGGTTATTTCGAATAGATATTAGTTGTATCCTCTAACCTTTTGTTGATATTCTCTGTGTTGTCCACAGATTGATTACCTCGAGCCTTCGAGGAACCTTCCTATTATACAACCCTCCCCCCGACCCCAAACCCCCCCCCCCCCCCCCCAAACCCCCCGTCCCGTCTCCTTGGCTTTCTCTCACAGCTACTTTTTCTTGTCTGACCTGGCTCACTCTCATTCTGTTTGCCCAAGTGTCTGTATGTGTGTGTGTGTGTGTGTGTGTGTGTGTGTGTGTGTGTGCTTGTGCGCTCAAGTGTGCTTGTGTATGTGCTGGTGTGTGTGTGTGTGTGTGTGTGTGTGTGTGTGTGTGTGTGTGTGTGTGTGTGTGTGTGTGTGCCTATGTGTGTGTGTGTGTTTGTGTATTTCTGTGTGGAAGTGTTGATGAGATGCTATGCATGCTGTCAGCCTGGGTCTGTGAAGGGTCTCAAGGAGCCAGTGGAGGGGACACTGATTAGAATGCACAAGCTGTTCCGAGGCTCTGCTACTGCTGTGTCCTGTGCTGCCTCTCCGCCTTCATTTGTATAGAGTACACACAGAGGATTAGTATGCGCTCACACACACACACCTCTGCTTATGCGTATTGCGATATCTGCTTATGCGTATTGTGGTTATGCGTATTGCGATACAACTCTCATAACCAATACCAGGTAACACTCAAGACAAAACATACTTAAATGTTGGGGTTGCAATTAGTATCTTGGCTGTTAACAGGTTTCTCTGTGTTTTGCGATGAGATTCGCCTCTAAGCTCATTATTCCTTTTGACCCGCAGAAGTCTTCAGTTATAATGCTCCCACTGTCTTTATGGTTTGACGTAGGGAAGGAGCCAGCAGCACCCTTGCTAAGCAGCTAAGTGGTGTGGACTTTGAATGCTGTGGCTCAAGGATAGCCCTGTCTCAAATCCGATCGTGTAGCCTCCTCTGCTGCTAAGCACTAGCGTACTAACAAAAGTCATAATTTAAACATACCTTTCAAATGAATCAACACTCTTTCTCCAAACGTTTTTCCTTTGTGTGTTGTTTGTATTTACAAAGGGAAAAAAGATAGAAATAAGGTTTTGGCTACTAACTGAGCATGTAAGACTGGCTTTCAGTACATCATAAGATGCATATCCATGACTAGCGAACCCCAAGAACTGGTGCATTGACTTGTTGCTCTTATACAGTATGTGGTAAATGCCATATGATAGAGTATCATCTGCAGGTGAGTTTTGTAAATCACTATAAGGCAGTGATAATGCTGCATTTGAGAGTAAAGCCACCCAACACTGAGATTACAGCCACAGTTTTTAAAACCACTTCCCGTAGACAGTATCAAGTAGTTTGAGAGAAGATACAGCTTTGTTAATCTCAATTGTAATCACAATCAACAGACATTAAAAGAGATTGAACGGTAAATGTTCTCCTGTTAAAACAGCTTGGTTTAGAAGTTTTGGTTAACTTTCATATGGGATTTGCTGGTAGCTTTTCATGTATCCAAATTATATTATATCATGATGAATATTTCAAGCTTGACTCAAAATATTAAACTGACACAAAGCTATGTAAGAGATTCTTAAGTTAATGTGAATAGTACATTTACTTCACAGCATTATTCAGCATTCAACATTAACAACGGAACTAGACCAGAACTAGAAAAGAGAAGAGAAGAGAAGAGAAGAGAAGAGAAGAGAAGAGAAGAGAAGAGAAGAGAAGAGAAGAGAAGAGAAGAGAAGAGAAGAGAAGAGAAGAGAAGAGAAGAGAAGAGAAGAGAAGAGAAGAGAAGAATCCTCTCCAAATAAAATATGTAATGCAAAGAGTTCTTATGTCCAATGTGTCTTGTGGGGGGTCTGAGTGAAATCGCTAAGTGCATGTACTGATGGGTGGTGATTGCCCAACCCAGCTGAGGTACACTCCGAAGAAGAGCTGACCTCAAAATGTCATCTGCCGCTGATAATAAAATCCCCCCAAAAGAAAATTATGCCTTTGTATATATTTCAAATGGCTTATCTGTGTATGGGATCTTCCTTGAGTCATTTTGGGGGAATCAAAGTTTGGACTTTCTAGTCTGTAGGTTGTCTATGCACCCGCACCTCGGGGAGGTTTGAGGGAGCTGCATGGTAGCACTAGGAAACGGAGTCATCCCTTTAAACAGCGTCCTTAAAGGGAAACAGCGGGGGCTTGGTCTCTGTGATGGGAGCTCAATAATGAAGTCTGTAGCGGCAGATAGGTCGATCAAGATTAGCACCATGAGATCCCCGCCCGCGCTGCGCAGGAGGCCATTTTCCAGTTAGGAAATTGGTCAGGAGGGACGTTTTCAGTTTTTTCCTTGGATTATTTGCTCCAGGGGTCACATAGCAATATTTCACATCAAACTCTCTCTCTCTTTCTCTTTTTACTTCCCTCTCGCTGTCCCCCATGGCGTCAGTACTGTAACATTCGGAGCAATAGATCTTCGTTAGGATCGGCCGGTGTGCGGAGCTGACTCGGAGGTGTCTGCAGCGGAGAAGCCATTGGTGCTTCCGAGCGCATTCGCTGTACATCTCTGCCATGTGGGACCAGGGTCGTGAGGTACAGGCACTTATTAGAGAGTCTTGCAGAACAGCACTTTTTTTCATGTTTCATGTGGCATCCAGATGCTCCGTGAGTCACTCTAACCTTCCCCCCAGCCAGCGGTCCACCTCGACAAAACGCTTAGCCTCCGATGTGAGCACACGACTCCTGCTCTGCCCTCGCTGAAGAGGGGTCAGAGGCTGGTCGTTATCCTGCTGTAGTCACAGTGTCAGCGAGCACACACACACACACACACACACACACACACACACACACACACACACACACACACACACACACACACACACAGCACCTGTATGCTACAATCTCTCAATCATACACACTCACAGACACATACAGTCGCACATACTCACTAACTCACTCACAGGCACATATTGTGCAACACACACAAACACCTATGTTGGCTATTGGCCCCAGATGGCTCCTGTCCTACTTAGAAAGGAGAGAGAGAAGGTTGACCAAGACAAACAAGAAAGACAAAGAGAGAGAGAGAGAGGAGGAAAGAGAGAGAGAGAAACACAAAGACAACGAGATAAATGGAGGAGAGAAAGGAAGAAGAAACAGATAGAGAAAAATATGCAAGATGGCAGCCCAAAAATTAAGAGTAATTTGAGGTCATCGGGAGAGTGAAAGTGATGGCATTATTATTACCATACTCTTATCCAAAGGTCCTTATTTCTTCTAAAGCAATTCCCTATGTGGTGTTGCTGACTCTGGCCGACTTTTCAACCTCTGAACGTTCACCCGCTGTCAGACAATCAGCTGTCGGGCTTCTGCTTTGTTCCTCACATCATGTTCCTAGACCCTGACTTAATCCCTCAATTACACCTTTGGCTCGGCTGCGGCAGTGCAGAGCCTGCTAACGTCTGTCAGCCCTCTATACTCCTCTCCTGTTCCCCTGCATAGTAAAAGAAAAGAAAAAAATTTGATGACACAATGGGACCAGAGGCGGACTCGAAGCACATTGCTGGACTTGTTAGACCCCGGCATGCATTTCGGCAATTGCTGTTGCTGGGTTGTCCAGGAGATTCCTCGATTCAATGACACGGTTGTAAACTAGATAAATAAAGATGCACAACTATTTGGTTGTCACTTAATTATGCTTTGTTCCAGCTTTGTTATTGTATGATTGTATGCTAATGACTGTGCAGCGAGGCACTTGGAATGAATAATATTGGATAATGGGGTCATAATGAAAATTATTATACGTGTGAACAAACACTTACTGGAATTAAGAAGACTCTGGAAGAAATTTGGAGTAAACATGATATTGAAACAGATCAGTGGATTTGGATGTATTTAATATACATTTAGAAATTAATGGTCAGACAATCTGCTAGGTCAACAGAAGAAAGTTTTCACAAAACACACTAGATTACTCTAAATTATGTCTGCATGAACTCAATGGCCTATACCGTGACCTTTCCGCAGGTTGTTGCTTTTCAACGTCCAATCCCAGCCTGGATACAGAATCCCTTCTTTGGACCACTCCTGGTTTTATTCTTTCATTCTTTCATTTCATTCATAAATCTATCTATTCAGATAGTGCTAGAGCAAGGAAGTGACAGTGTGACAGTCACTCTTACAGTCATCCCACATTAGCCTCGACTCTATTTGTCTTGAAATGACTGATTCAAAGAATAATATAATATATATAATAGTATAAAGAAATGTGGGTGTTTTCCTTTCTCATCACCGCAGGCATTGCTCCCCTGAAAAGCGTTTTACTTTTTAGTGGTTTGCAAAACCATTTGCTGAGTTGGGACGTGGATACATCCACACACACTTGAACACAAAGTCAATAGATCAAGTAGAGTCCAGTCCACTGCTGGGGGATATTCCTGACATTGTCACGTCACACTGCAGCATTGACACATACTGACCACGCATGCAATTAAATCCCTCGCAAAGCCATTCATTTACACATTAATGAGCTTCAAATTAAGTGCAAAAAGAAAAAGCTTTTAATCTTTGTGAAATGTATTTTATCCCATTAGAATGATTAAGAGGCATGTTGACTGCAGGTTACCGGAAGGGCAATCATTAGCAGAGATGAATGGCTGCTCTGATTAGATGGCCAGTGTAGAGATCCATTTATAGTTTGGGCCAATCATGTTCTTATTTTTTATGTCTTTAAGTCTTTTATGTCTTTAACTGTAAGTCAAGGGTTGTCCACACACACACACACACACACACACACACACACACACACACACACACACACACACACACACACACACACACACACACACACACTTGGTGATATAGTTTTGGGACTTTATTTGCAATATCAGCATTTTGGGCAACAGAATGTTAGATTGTATTATGTGTCCTATAACAAGAGTCCCGATATACAGCAGTGAGCTCTTTTAACCTGACTGAAATCATGGAATGTGCAGTTGTAGTATATGGACTGTTGGTCATATGTTTTGTCCATAACAGTCCTGATGGAGGATGCCCTGTATCGTGTGCAACAGCTGGGTGATATCAAACCAGAGCACACACTGACAAATGAACTACACTACATGAACTGAAAAAAATGAATGTTGACTGAGCACCCTCTGTGTTACACCAGCTATTGTCCGTACAGCAAGTGGCTGTTGGGCAGTATGTGTTGAACTCTAAACTACTCATTTTAAGAAATATGGTCCATTGCTGCATATAAAAAGCCAGACTTTTCTCAGCAGTATATTACATAGTAGTTGCATTTAGTGAACTAAACTGTAATTTCATTGAAGGCAGGCACAAAAAAAAAAAATAATAAAGATTGTATGGGACTTTTCCTTTTTAAAATGTCAGGGATTTAGTTTGAATTGCATGGCTACTGTCGTGCTTCAGTTGGGATTTAAATACTGTATATTTGTTTTGAGTCACGGTGCAATCCAAGTGCATGATAATCTTTCGAGCGTTCGCTTTGCTTTTTCGAGGAGAAGAGAGATGGTGTGTGGGGGCGATGACTAATAATTGTGTGCGCGTGTGAAGTATGTTTGCATTTGTGTATGTGTGTGTGTATGTGTGTGTAGTATATGTGTGAACTTTGTGTATTTTGTTCTGGGTAAACAAAGGTAATCCATTTATGTTTGGGTCAGGCATTAGGCATTGGTAGCTTAATGGTTTGCCCGCATTACGTAAAAACTGTTTCAATGTAAATGAGGTTACCTCTTGTGCCACGATCAATTTTTACAAACAAGTGCAATGTGTGTGTTTCTGTGATTGCGTTGTATGGGGGTCAATGTAAGATTATATACAGTAAGTACTTCTGCCTATGTGGCTCTGTACACACTTAAATACCTCATTGTTCATGCAGTATTGAAGTCGTTTAAAAGCTGATATCATACACACAGTTCTCATTTTCTCCCCGAACGATGAACTCAGTCTCAGTTATCTTGTCGGTTGGAGGTCTATCAGATAACAGAGATACTGGGATCCCCTTCGATTGCAGGGCCTGGTCCTCTCTGGCCAGCACATGTGACACCTAAACCTCCCTTCTACTGCATACCAGTAAATAATCCGACCGTCATTAAACCCTCCAGATTAAAACAAATCCCACAGGAATCAGCTTTTTGTTTTGGTTTCCATAACTGTATTACTGATTATAGCGTCATGGCCGCCACTGTGGCAGAGCAAATGAAATCGCTACAGTCGTTTCCACTCCTACCTTTGTATGTTCATGTGTGTGTGTGTGTGTGTGTGTGTGTTCGTCGAGAGTTGAGGAAGGTAAATAAATACGTGCTATTTAGTAAAAGTCACACTGAGATTAAAATGTATGTTTTAGGAGGACATTTCACGGGAAGGCAGCATGAACAATTTAGAAAGTTGTCCTGTATCCCCCGCTCCCCTTCCATCCCGCCTTCAATGAGATGTTGAACACATTGAGCCAGTCAATCAAGGCCAGATGCGTGCTCGGTATAATCTGGCATTAACGCCACGCAGGGTATGGACTGAATTCCTCTGAATCACCCTTTCCCAAACACAGCCATTAAGATGAAGATGGTCGGGGCTTTGGCTTCTCATAAGTGGACTCCCATTGTATGACGCTGATTGGCGTCAGTTATGCAACAACCACGCATTAAGGCGCAATAACATTATGTTGTCAATGGACAACATCTTTATATTTTTATTTGGCAGTTATGGTGTCAATCTGGATTACCATTCATATTGACCCAGCAGATTTCTATAAGAATCTTTTGTCAAAAGTATAATATATAAACAAAAACCTAGTTATAGCCCTTCGAGCCCCCACCTCTCCCAGCCATTAGACTGTGCCGTATATAATGTCGAAAAGCATATTTTAGATGTTGTAATGCAGTTCTAATGATCTTGCAAGGCAAAGACTTAAAGGGCCAAAAATAGAGTCTCTGCAAATAAAACATTTTTAAAAGGGAGGGGTAAAGATTAAGAGATTATTTCACATAAACCATGAGAATTAGCTTGAAGCTCGTCAGAGTCTGTGATGTTCAGCCCAGAGGACAGGGTCACTCATAGAAGGTTATTAACAAATGGATTTGCTATTTGATGCAATGAGACTATTACATCATCTGAAAGAGAACTATGTGTGTTATGTGTGTGTGTGTGTGTGTGTGTGTGTGTGTGTGTTTGTAGGAACGTGAGAATATGCACAGCACAGATGTGCACAACTAACCGCCCGCTATCCAAAGCCATGGCACACCTTGCAGCCATGTGGCTGTTATGCAGTCAAATCCTTTCCTTCTCCAGCCCAAATGTTGCCGGGCGGGTTACACGTGCTAATTATGTCAACACAACACATGGACCCGTTTAATCCTAACCTGGTCCGAGCCGGTGTCTCACCACTCCATTTCAATCCAATTGGTTCAGTGCAATAAAAAATTGTGATGGACCGAATGAGGAAATCCGGTTATTAGAACGTCAGTTGCCTTTATGTGACAAATCATGATCTTTTTTTGTTGTTGATTGGATTACCAATAGTGTTTTTGTAATAGGATCATGACATAGCTGTTTCCTGTCCTCTAAAGTAATCCACTTCTGTAAACACACATTGTATCATGCTATCCCCTTTTGCTGCTGTTTGTCAGAGGAATGTATTGGCATTCTATTTTAGAGATTGTGCTTCCCCTGTCCAATAACATTTTATAGATTATCTTTAAATTGTAAGCCGCCTGACTGTTATATAAAACAAACACAATTTTGTATAATGCAACATTACATATGAGTATAAGCATGTATTGCTTGGGGAAAGCATTGTTTATTGAATTTTGCTTCATAGGAGTAATCCATATCATTCTCACACAGCCTGCTGTTTGTCCCACGTGTGTTCAGCGTGGGTACACAACTGCTGTGACGTTGACCAACCACCCAGCCGATGTCAACAGGCAGCCTACCAACATCTGGTCGTGTACATGCGTGACTCTCCCCTTGCCTCACCAGCAGATGTGCATGAAATAATCATGACGGTGATTAGACGATTGTCTGGCTTTCAGCGGCAGAGTGCGTGTGTGAGGCACACCGTTGTGACCTGACAGGCAAGGCTCATGGTTTGGTTGATTTATGCATGGCTTATCTGCTGGGTCCCTGTGCCCCCCTAGTTTTATCACGGCAAGCACATTAGCCTCGCCGGGGCGGCACCTCAGTATATAATTCCTGCACTGTCTTCTCTCCCCTTTTGCATGAAAACACCAAATTGGACTGGAGTGAGATTTGCGTTGCTTCACGCAGCACACCGACCGTCGTCTCTTACGATGCGCATCCATTTGGGCAATCTTTGTTGATGAAATTAACACGATGGGGGAAGCAATCCTGTAAACCTTTTGAGGCAAGTCTCCAGAGTGCGCCCCATCCAGAGGTCTTCTGTGCTGCCAGCTTATCCGACTTCCAGCTCTTTGTGTGCCTCCACGGCCCTGTTGATTTACACAACAGGCGAGGTAGGGTTCATTGTTATGGGGTTTGCTCATGACTGCAGGTTAAGATAAGGCCATAGGGGGGGGGGGCCTGGAGAGAAACAGGAAGCCATTCATTATTGTCGTGCTTATAGGACATTGTCTGAATGATTTATACAACTCTGTGCAAGTGCTGTGTGTGTGAGAGAGAGAGAGTCTATGCAGGTGTATGTTTGTGAATCTGTTGTTTTGGGTGGAACATTGTGTTTGCGTGAGTGGACAGGGGTGTTTGAGGACAGCAGGTCTCTGTCTCGTCCTGACATCCATGTGTTTCTCGTCTTGCTTTTTGGTATGGAAATCTTGGAACTGATGTAATGTCACCTTATGTGACTGATGTAACGCCAGCATATGCATATATATAATTGTATTGGCCATCTTTTAGCTTTAGTATATATGTCTTATCTGTGTTTTGAATGTGCACTTTATATGTTTACCGCAAGAGTGTGGGAAACGTCTTTTCGATTCCTTTGTATGTCTCGACATGTGAAGAAATTGACAATAAAGCTACTTTGAATGGAAGGGTGGAGGGGATAGGGGAAAAAGTAAATGGAATAATTAATATCGGACAGGGAGAAGGAGCAGAGCAAGCAGACACGGTTGAAGGGCCTTCAGCTGACCACTGGACACCATTAGTGATTAGCCAAGGGACTGAGAACAGAATCTGGACGCACGGCTGGCTACCCTCAAAGTTCTTCCATTTGTTGTTATTTCTAACTTTCCATCTGAACTTCTTCCATTATTTGCCTTTCGTCCTTCTTTCCTTCTTTGCTTTCTTTCTTACTTCCCTCCCTCTTAGTTGCTTTGCTGAGACAAATGATCACCAGCAATATGAACAATTTCATAACAACTCTACCACCTAGTACTTACTGTGAACTGTCTGTGACTTTAATACATCCGGCTCCCTCAGACCTACAGACCTCCACTATTTCCAGGATAGTAAATAAGCTTTGGCACATCTTCAGTACTTTCGTGTCACACTTGATACTGAACTTTGTGTTGTACTCATACATTGGACCAATTTTGTGCACTTTTATAAAAAGAAAAAAAGACTATGCACACATCCTTCGCATATCATGTATTTGTGTGCAAGCCTTGAGTCATTTTGTAAATAAACAAGGGGTGATTTTCAAAATTGAGGTCACCAATTTCTAGACACAAAAGACACGCTCTCACACAGACACTTTCACTCTCTCTCTCTCTTTGTCTCTCAGATGCAGACACAGACACCTGGACAAACCACTCTAACCCCGTAGTTAAGAGGCTGGATCCCAGGTAGACAATTGTGTCATGTCCTTTTTTTTGTAATGGGTTACGGCTCTCCAATTTATGTTTTTGGACATGCTTATTTATAACACAAATACTGGAAGATTCCAGAGAAAGAGTTTTTATGGATTGTCATGCATTTTTAAGTTTTACAAGACATTTATAACAATAAAACAAAATGTGTGTGGCCTTCGGCAGCCTTGCCTAATGGCCGGCTCTGTAAAGATTCAAGCAAAATTGCCTGTAAGGAAAGCCCTGTTTGTTTTCAAATCCATTAAATCTCTCTCTTATAATACAGGTACTTTGAGAATGCTCTAGAGAGCAGAGCCCCTTGTCAACATGGGATTGATTCAGCATCAAATCAGCATTAATCCCACAGGCTAAAGACAATCTTACGGCATGATTGTATTTGTCTGTGCCAACCTTTTGTCTAGCCTACAGTGTGTTGTCAAGATTTCAGTCATGCATACATGAGGATAAAGGAAGCAGAAACCCATTTGGAAGCCTTACGAGTTCACCTGATTGCTCTCTCTCTCTCTCTCTCTCTCTCTCTCTCTCTCTCTCTCTCTCTCTCTCTCTCTCTCTCTCTCTCTCTCTCTATATATATATATATATATATATATATATATATAATGTCTGTAGATTACCAACCTACAGTACAGCCCTCATTATCCATGTGAACAATCAACTGGAATTAACATTGGACCCGACCCTGGATTACAATGGCTGCCCGATTCAGGTGAATCGACGGGGGTCATCGATGATACCCTTCCTTTGGCCATGTGACAGATGTGTGTGCATGATCCACGGGATGATACTGATACTATGGAGGATAAAGACCGGATGAACAGCACGGTTTCACGTCTGGATCCGCCAGATTAAGAGGCATTTCTTCTGCAAGGGTATTCATTTTGCCATGATGGGGGAGATGGTCATTAAGTGATAACATAGTATAGGTCA
Organism: Aplochiton taeniatus; assembly: GCA_017639675.1. NCBI lineage: Eukaryota > Metazoa > Chordata > Actinopteri > Galaxiiformes > Galaxiidae > Aplochiton > Aplochiton taeniatus. The sequence continues at coordinate 8,772,028 of CM030172.1, forward strand.
TATGGAAATAGTACAATCTGCATAGCTCCTTTCAGCATTATAATAGTGATCCTGTCAACTGCCTTTTAGTTTGTAGATGTTGGTTATGTTATTAGCCATCGGTTGATTGTTTGAATTATTGGCTGGAAAAAAACATAATATAGAGGTTGGCTGTGGAATATTTTAGGTGCTGTCTGATGTCATTGTACAGAGCTGGACAAACACAAAGAAACACACACACACGCACACATGCACACACACACACTCACACACACATACACACACGCACACTAAGACAGGTTCCCAGGAGTTGAAAAACAGACCATATAAGTTTACATGTTGGCTAAAGGCACATCTCTGTGTCCATCGTCTATTCAGCTTTTTCCTCTGTTAAAATAAAGCTAGTGTCTACTACCATCAACCAGCTTTCTCGATGCTTTATTACATTTTTGTGTTTTCTGTGCAATAGCAGTCTGTTGGCTGTTACCGGCGATCTTGCAATAACGTGCTTGCCCATTTCGTTTTTTCCCCACTCTACCGTTCCTGTAGATTCTCCTCAGAAGTTACATAACCTCCCTGCTCATTTATTTGAGACACCCCGAGACAGATGGATAGGCCTTGAAGTGAGCCAATTACCAAGTTATAATAACATTCATGGTCACCTGATACCAAATGTGCAGAAGCTGTTTCATAATTAGACGATCATACCACTGGCGTGGCGAAATCAGACACTTGGGTGGCTCGGGTCACTGAGCTCTCGCTTGACGCGGTGGGTCGGTGTATCGGGCCGTGTTAAGTATAATGGTGCCTCTCTCTCTACCCATCTCTCTCGCTCCGTATTCTTTTCTTCTTAGTTCTTGCTCATGTTCCGTATCCCAGGTGTGACACCACCATCCTCTGCCCTTGAGCGAGGCTCCCCTATAATTGGATTGAAGCAGGGAAATGACGGTGGTTTAAAACCAATTACCAATTCCGATTATTTCAAAAGTTAACAGCAGTCAAGTACCCCCCACGACCCTACACCCTACACCCACCACCCACCACCTTCTCCCGGCACGCCCTCTCTCCCCCTAGCCCCCTTACCGTATACACACCCTCTTCTGCGGATGACAGCTTCGTGATAGCAGCAGTGTCATCCTCTCCTCCAGTGTCATGTTGATGGGTAATCAAGACACATATGTTCTGGTAGTGCTGCAGCACCACAGGCCCGCTTATCTTAAGTTGCTGCGATACAGCTAATTTCCTTTTCCTTAGGCCGAACATGCAAATGAAAAGGAAAGGGTATAGGAAAGAAATTCTGAAAAGCAAATATTAGAGAAAAAAAATGCATTTCCATCTTCATGTAAATCTAACAGGCATGAAAGATTGTCATCATTGAATTACAATAGGAATCGGTCACCATGGAAGTGAAACATTACAGTGGCTCTTGATAAGCAAGGATAACATACAAAAGGTCCCTCTCAGTCCAAGCAAAGGAACAAATTCATTCCAGAGGATTTGCACAGAACTGTACATACCAAAAAGCATCGAGTTGAAAAGTGAGACGTGCACAAAGTGTGCAAGTTTCCGTCCACGTTTTATAACCTCGCTTAAATCTACAGGATCTCCAATTACCCGGTGTGCTACTGAAGTATACGCATCTCTCTCGGAGCGTCACGGATTATGCCACTGAAAGACACATTAAAAAATGATAAACTTGCAAGGATGGTGAGCGTCACAGTGTTACATAAGCATACCTAAGCAAAAGGAGAGAAGGAAGGAGAGAGAGAGTGAGACAGAGGTAGAGACGAGAGTGCAACTATACTGTACATACCATTTACTCTCTCTGATCTATATTCATGTTTTACACCGTCTTGCTGCCCAGACTTAAATGCTACTGTTTAATGATTTATTCAAACCAGCTGAATTTGAGGTTTTCTGTACAATATTTAAAGTATGTGATGTGCAGGCTGGTGTTCCATGCATCGAAGCGATAATTAAGATCAGCACTGTAGATTCACCTCAATGACACAGGCTGATGGGGGGAGGGGGGGAGGGGGGGAGGTAAACAGAGAGAGATGCTCCCTTCAGATGAACAGATAGCCACGACAGCCATGGCTATAAAGGTGTTTTGTTGACTGTACGACAACATTTATTCTGAGGGATCATTTCCGCAGCATTCCACATCTGAAACTGTCAGCTTAATTGTCCATTTAGAACTTCCATAAAATAAAGGGTTATTGCTAAATCAAGCCAATCAGTACACTAACGAGATTTAATGTAAAAAATAGGAAACCAGAGAGTGTACAGTGGGATTCGTTCAGATGCCTGACCCCCTGATGGTACCAACCGACTTAGATGGAACACAGACAGGCTTGTTTTCATCTTTCTTTCTTTCTTTCTTCTTTCTTCCTTCCTTTCTGGCCCTCTCATTATCTCCTTAGTTGTTTTCTTTGATAGTGTAAACATTGAAGGGAAGGAGAGTGAGTCAGTGTGCTGCTGAAAGGCAAAAGAGAGCGAGGGACACAGAGAGAAAGAGAGAAGACGAAGGAAAAGAGATCCTAGGAGATTGAACCTCCAAGGCCTAATCTGTGGCACAGTGAGGCTCAGACAGAAACAGAGAAAACTCTGCGTGCAGAGATGCCATGCCTCGGGGAAGCACATACACAAAGTATCTTCGGCTGTTTATAAATGTACTTTTAAAAGAATTCTATTCTAAATTCTACAGTCTATTAAAAAAATGAATAAGTAAATACACTTTAGACATAACTAGCGTTCAACTGTCCATCATCTGTCCATCAGCCTCTCAACCAATTTCTCTAGGGCAGTACAGGCCTTAAAAAATAAGACTCCTGTGGACAATCTAACACACACACACACAAACACACACACTTTCTCTCCCCCTCTCTCTTTTCTTTTCCCTCCTGCAGTAAACCAACTGAGGGACCAGTCCTTCCGAGGCTGCCAGCCCAGTAAGAGCAGTCGGTTATATGCGCAGACAGGGAAACAAAGAACCCAGTGGCAACGTGCCGCTCCAATCTGCGTTTATAGGGCTGCCAAGTGTAATCACAGTGGCAGCAGTGTGCGGGGGAGGAAAAACTGCATGCTGCCAGGCTGCACTGTCCTCTACTGTACTCTACTGTACTCCACTGTCCTCTACTGTCCTCTACTGTCCACTACTGTCCTCTACTGTCCGCTACTGTCCTCTACTGTACGCTACTGTACTCCACTGTCCTCTACTGTGCCAACCCCTGTCCAGCCTGGTGAATAGGATTTGTATCCAGGACCCACCGACACCCACTGCACTCTGATGTTCGCCAGCGCTGACAAACAAAGGAAACCCACCACGCCAGGTTGAGTTTGCAGATAAGCAGGCGGATTGTAATCCCATAGGCAATGCCACTGGGATGAAAAATCAATAAAGTTTTCATTATTATTCATATCACCAGTGACTGTGGAAAAGAACCCCACGGTTTGATAATTACGCTCGGAACGAACAATAAGAGCGTGCTCTCTCAACGGGGACCATAAACGTACTCGAGACGGCAGCCCAATTTGAGCTGTTTCACAACCATTCTGAATGATGACTAGACATACCCGCCAACGCCGCGGATGGGAGGAGGAGCAGGTAGAGAAGAGGGTGCTGTTGCAGTGAGGAGAGGGAGAACTGGAGGGTCAGAGCAGAAAGTATAGCAAAACGGAATCTTGTAGTTAATTATCTCATGCCTAATTTAGATGTGTCTGCCTGAATACGGTGAGCACGGCTGTTGTAGTCTTGTATCAAATTTAGAGGTGTATGCTTTCATGGCATTAGCCCCCCTGCAGCCTACCTCTGGCTTGCCTCTGCAGCTAAGCAGGGTTGGTCCTGGGCTGTCCTTAGATGGGAGACCAGTTGCTGCGGGAAGTGTTGTTGGCTGACCAGTTGGGGTCTCTCTACCCTCTGGTCTGTGGCAGCCCAATGCCCCAGGACAGTGAAAGGGACATCGTCCTGTACAGAGTGCGTCTTTCGGATGGGACATTAAACGGGCGTCCTGACTCTTTGTGGTCATTAAAGATCCCAGTGCACTTCTTGAAAAGAGTACTGGTGTCCTGGTTGAATTCCCACACATATTGGTGACCTAACTGTGAGTCTCCCCAGTAGTGTAAAGCGTTTTGGGTGTCTAGAAAAGCGCTATATCAAGTGTAATCAATTATTAGTTTGCACTCTGTAAACTTTTTCCAGCTGAGTTTGAGTTTCCCTGGTAAAGAGATCACTGCTCATAATAATAGACTATTTTGACCTGTGACCTTTGCATAGTGAAATATGGCTTTCTTGCCGTTAGCATTGTTCCTGTCTAAGATCACAAAGCCCACAAAACCCAACATAGTAGCGTAAACCAGAAACTATACAGATAACAACAGCAGGGAAATTGGTACGTGCTTCACATTCACTTCAGAAGTTAAATGACTAAACAGTAAACAAGCAACACAGTAAATTTGCATACCACAGACAACAGGTGCAAATCATATGGGTAATGATAAAGGGCGGGAACGAGCTGGCGAGGCAGAAACCTGACTGGCCCTTCTGTTGATTGATGTGCCGTTCAGCCCCTGACTGGACAGGCCATGCTCCTGTTACTCATTTACTGTACATGCACAGTATGCACATAATCTGATGTGGGCAAAGGCGTAGGAACAGTGCTCTGTTCTGACAAGAATTTGGTTACTCTCGTCTACCATGGAGATTACACCTAGGCCCAGTCATGAGCGGTGTTAGGGTGTTGATCAGTGTAACTGTTGGGATGAGGCAGTGGCACTCTCTCACTTTCTCACGGACAGTTTTGGTCCTCACAACAATGTGATCTGTCCCTAACTCTATCCATCCCTCCTCCTCTTCAGCTCTTATCCTTTTCCCTCCCTCCCTTTTCCTCTCCTTCTTTTTCTGTTTCTGTCTCCAGGGTTCTACACCCCCCCCACCTTCTCTCTCTCTCTCTCTCTCTCTCTCTCTCTCTCTCTCTCTCTCTCTCTCTCTCTCTCTCTCTCCTTCTCTGTATTTCGCTACTCCTTTCTTTTCGATTCCATTTTAATTGTTATGTCCTTCCCTACCCCTTTTCTATTTCTTTCAACCTTCCGGTTTCCTCAAACCACTTACATGAACTTGCACAAGGACACACACACACACACACACACACACACACACACACACTAGTCTGTCTGTCAACAACCAGAGGACAAGGGACACCGCAGACCAATGACTCGCTTTGCCGGCGAGTGCCTTTGCCTGATTGGAGGAGCGATGGAACAACAGTGGGTGAGGAGGAAGGGGGAGGGGTGAGTGGGTGTGGTGGGGAGGGCTATAGAGAGAATAATATCACATGGAGGCAGGGGAAGGACCAGACGGTGAGCATTGAAAGAGAGGAGGAAGAGTGATGTAGGGTTTGTGCGTTTTTGTGTTTGGGCTAGAAAGAGAGAGGTTGCGTACGGGGTGTGGGAGCATGAGTTATAAGGTGTCAGCGTGGAACCGAGGAGCCTTCTGGGAAAGAGGGAGGACAGAGTGGGGTGGGGTGGCGTAGGAAGAGAGGAGGGGAGCGAATGAGAGTGGTGGGTGGGTGGGAGAGCAGCGAGAGAGACGGAGGGGACAGAGAGAGGCCGAAAGAGGTTTACGAAGGGAGGATTACAGAGGAGGGCGGCAGGATGGAGGGAGAGGAGAGGAGGAGAGAAGGAGGGAAGGAGCGTGGCCGGCCTGAAGGACACTGCGCTGAGGTCATATTTATTGATTGAGCTGCTGCCGAGTGAGGGGCCACGTACCGGGGGGGGGGGGGGAATTCCAAAACAGTTTCAGAAACAGTTTCCCTTTATTTACCGAAGACAGAAGCCATTTCTAGTTAATGGAAAGATTGCGTGTATATCCTAAGGTAGTGAGCTGGATTTTTAACAAAAGTAGCACACCCAGAACTAACTCTGAATTAAAATAATGATGAATCTACCAGAGGTTTATATATTGTTTCCCCTTTATTGTCAGTGCCCACCCTTGGCATGTATTGTATCACACAACATCAGCCTTTAAGCATAATTATACCTAAAGCTTAAGAATCTCTTAAGCTTTTCTTTGGGGTGGGGAAATGTATGTTCACTCCCACCCATTCTGCAAGCAAAACTTTTTTCTTCTTGCAGTAGAAGCCTCTGAAACCCCAGTGATCAACTGAATAGCAGGCAAAGAAAGAGAAAGAGAAAGAGAGAGAGAGAGAGAGAGAGAGAGAGAGAGAGAGAGAGAGAGAGAGAGAGAGAGAGAGAGAGAGAGAGGAGAAGAAGAGAAAAAAACAACTTACTAATACCATCTCCCTGACCCTGTTCATAAATACAATAGAGAAATGTTCTGAACATTACTGCTCCAGTGCTCTACTATTGAATTATTATATTGTTAGTCAATTAAGATATAATGCACAACACACAATACACTCATGTTAAAGGAATTAAATGATTCAAAACACAGGCGTAACAAAGGTCTCTTATGTAAATATTGCAGTCGTGGCTAGAATGTTTGAATGGTGCTGGCTCTTTATATTTCCCCTGAGCTGAAAGTTTTGTGTCTCGCCGTCTGGGCATGTGCAGCAGAATAGCACTGCAGTGCTGCACATGGAGAGAGGGGAGAGAGTAGAGTGAGACTGAGATAGAGCTGAATATATATATATATATATATATATATATATATATATATATATATATATATATATAGAGAGAGAGAGAGAGAGAGAGAGAGAGAGAGAGAGAGAGAAATGCAGAGTGTAATATGTATTGACAGGGGAGGTAGAAGTCCCGTAGTAAATCATTATGAAAATATATGAGAGGAGAAGAGGAGCAGAATGGTCTTTCTCATCTTTTGCTGGGATGGCTTGGGAGATAATAAATGGAAACCTCATCAAACAGGCACTTTCATAATATCCCCTCTGGTACAGGTATAGTCTCAGTCCAACTCTGTCCGTGCATTCTAGGTCCAGTGCATACAGCCCAAATTCGGTGTTGAACCACCATGCACCCCTGCCCGGCCGTCATGCACCAGCAACCTGGAAAGGGATGGAGCGTCCCCCACTCTGGCTCAGCTACCCCATCATTCAGCTAGGGGGGGAGACTAATGGCGGAAGTGTGTCTTGGTGTGGCCCACTGAGATATGGACATAGGCAGAAAGAGAGGGAGACACAGAGGAGAGAAACAGGGAATGAGGGAATAAGAGATAGGGAGCCCCCCCCCCGCCCCCATTGATTCTCTTGTCCTCCTCTTCTCTCACCCTTTCTCTTTCTCTCTATATTTAATTCGATTCAATTTTGAATTGCAATACTTTATTGGCATGACTGTGTAAAAGAAGAATACTGTCAAAGTAATTCTCAACATATATAGCAAAAATAATACAAATAGGGAAACATTACAAATGACTGGGGGAAGTTAACTAACGTACCATAGCTTCGGTTTGCGTGTATGCATTTTTGTGTTGGCAGAGCTATGGAAGAATGTTTAAGCTGTCTACTTGCGCCAATCGATTTGCATACCAACAGGCAAGTCTCACATCACTAAATGGAGCATGCATATGAATTGCATTCTGGCAACCCAATACATCTACTCCAATTCTGTGTTTTGTGTTTTTTGTTAATGTTTGTGTTATTGTATTTGTGTGTGTGTGTGTGTGTGTGTGTGTGTGTGTGTGTGTGTGTCTGTGTGTTTGTTTTTGTTGATCTCTCATTATCTCTGTTTGATGTCTATATCTCTGTCACAGTATACACACAAACACACTAAGATACTGCATGTGCGCACACACACACACACACACACACACACACACACACACACACACACACACACACACACACACACACACACACACTAGGGGTCTGATCAGGGATGCCAACCGTCCAAGGAAACACCCAATCTGTGCTTTCATAGCCCAAGGCTAACCCTAGCATAGAGAAAGGGATTCATTTTTTAAGAGACAATAAAAATATCCTCAGCGAGAAAGAAAGAAATGGCCTGTTCATAAAGACTATGATATAACATGTTCTGTTATGCTTTGGGGCTCAATGAATCATAATATTATGCCATTTTAAAATACTACAAAATCATTAACTTACACAAACAGACATGCAGACACTGACGCTCACACGGGATCCAGTCAAACCTTGAGGGTGGGGCATTAATTGTCCCCTACTTTATTTTACTGGGAAATAATATAGGCCCCTGCTGATCTAATACAACTCAGGCTTTTTACTAGAACACACTGCTACTCTTAACATTGTCCCTGAGACAGGATGACTGTGATGTCTCTCTCTATCTCCCTTTGCCCGTATTCCCTTTGCTGAGGCATCATAACAGGTGGGACCTTAATGGCACAGCACTCCACACCCCGGAGTCGTGACGCACCCTGGTATTTCTAAAGGCTGTCATCCATTTTGTCGATGATGATGACGACGGTGCTGGTGGTTGCGTTGCTCGGCGGCGGTCGATGTTCCCTGAGTTTAAAGGGCCATCATGTGGCCAGAGAAAGAACTGCAGCCTCCTAATGAGGACATGCGAGGCTGAGGTGGTCCCGAGCAAACTGGGGGAATGCTTTTATGCTGCATTTTAACAGGTCTTTTAAATGTAGCTAAGCTATTCGTCCATTCATAGGTTTAGATTTAAACCAGACAGTACTGGCCTAACCTGACTGGAAAAGTGTGGGGTTAAATGGCTAGCCGCACTTGTACGAACTTTGCATAGTGATAGGTTTAATAGAGGACACGTTTGAAACAAAGTAAAGATTGCCTGAACCCCAGAAATGATTAGATCAGCATTGATCTAAACAAAACCAGCATACTCTTGTTTGGCTAACAAAACTTTTTCAGACTGGTTACAAGATCTGCTAGTCAGCTAGCTGTATTGACAAAATAATTTCATGAGAAACTGAAGAAAACTATGGTTCTGCAGATGCCACTATAGCTGTGTTTGTTTGCGTGTTTTTTAGTAGGTGACCATCAGCATCACTGCTATGTGTGCCACGTGAGGTAAGGGCACTGCTCCTGTTAATGTAAGCCTTGTCAATTGAAATATGTCAACGTACACGAATGTAAAGTGGAGTTGACCTTATCACGTTATCGGTACTTACCATGTTCGTGATGTGGTCACCCTCAGGGAGGTCCCTCCCCCCTTCATGTGAACATGTTTGATACCTGTGTGCTTTTGCTGGTATGAAACACTTGGAGCTAAAGGTAGTTTGTCTGGGGGGGAAAAGCACAACCTTCAGGCAAGAATTTTAAATACTTGCAAATGCTATTAAAGCATACAGTTTAGCAGAGAGCAATTCCCTCCAGGCTACAAAAATAATGTAGTTAGTCAGCACGACATAAATCTTTTGGCCTGCCTTTCTTTAATTCCTCTTAAATCTATAACATTCCCATTTGCTATGTTCAGGGCTTGTGCACGTCCCAGTCTAGTATGCCCATGTTTTAATTATGTACTCTCTTGATTTTGTGTTACTTATCCGTTACCAGTCAAAATGGACATGGTTTCATAAGTATCCGCTGGGTGGTGACAAAGATGTCAACAATACCGCTCAATTTCTCTTGGGCACTTACTTACCGTGCGAGAATGTTTCGACAGGAAAACTCTCTGTAAATTGTCCCTATTATCTTTTTCAACGTAAAGTAGGCTAAGTTACAAAAAGTGCATATCTAGGATGCAAAGGAATTTCCGTAATTTTACCGGATTTCACCCAGGGTATTCCCAACATCAGCGTCGTAAAACATTGCTGCAGAAAGACTCATTATTTTAAAGGACAAAAGTTCTGCGCCGCAAGAAGTCCACTTAAGCTTTGACCATTCACGCATGAAACCACAGCATTGCAAAACCATTTAAGCGAATCTTTCTCTACCAAAGCAAGCCGTGTGGGAGGGATCGAGGGGGGGAAGACAGAAGTTTAAACGGATATTAGGTTCCTATTGAGACAGCAGCTGGATCTATCCAATCACTCCAAGTCTCAAGCCGTGCCGGTGACTGTCAGGGACACAGGTGTCTATGAGTTCACTGGACCAGAGGACATGATCTTTCGAGGCTGCGGGACTCCTCTCATGATCACTGTGACTTGTATGTTCTTCTCACAAGGCTCACTATGGTCTTACCGAGAGGAACAGGATGCCACCGATAGGTATGATATGCGTGCGCTCATTTAGAAAAATGCATCACTTGATTTCCATTTTGTTTCGGATCTTACTTAAAGACTTATATGTTTTATAGTGAAGTCTGCTCTGAAAATAAGATTGCCACAACAAAATACCCCTGTATGAAATCAACTGGAGAGGTGACCACATGCTACAGGTAGGTTAAATACAGTTTTGGTACAAAGTGTTATCCCCATCTGATGTAATCATTACCCCTTCTATATTAAATAATAATAATAATAATAATAATAATAAATAAAATGAAAGCCTTAATCTAGGATTCAGGATTTGGCCTACATATATATATATTTGTATTAACTGACAAAAGAACTTAAAAATACAAAGGGATATAGCAAGCTACAGCGAGAGAATACTCGCACCCCCTTTTCCATAAGTATGTTTGGTGCTGTGCCGTAACATGTTGTATTGGATATATGTATTTAATTGTATTATATTACGGACTTGAGTATAGTTTATCTAATGGATACCTGAATGTATACTAGAATAGTGCACCAAAAAAGGACACGCGAAGCCAAGACGAATGCAAAAACAAAAACAAAAAAGATTTCAAAGATTCATTCCTGCAGGGGTGCAACACCAACCTGTTGCTACACAACCAAGAATCATTACTTCTCTTTTCCTGGCTGTCAGTGGAACTGAACATATAACATGTTAGATAAACACAGCATTGTGTCCTAAAACGTCTGTCGCAGAGTATTTGTTGAAGGTTAGGAATTAAAGTGTTAGTGCTAATCTCTCTGCTTTGCCGGAGGCCATAAAACAGGCGCACTGTCTGAGGCTACACATTTTGACTGATTCCCACTATCGTCAAGTAGTGGACCACCTGCGAAGGAGCAATTATATGATATATAATAAGCAGGGGTTGTTCGCCTGACGGGGTTTACATATAGAACAACAGAAGCAAATAGTATATGTTCAACATTTCTGTCAAGATGAGCCGTTAGTGTATTTGTTTAACCCGGTAAAAAAAAAAAGAACACCTAACTGACCGTGGTTTGGTTTTAATTATCCTTGGCTAGCCTGTTTGATCTGTGTATTCACTATGTTTATGGCTGTTGGCTGGATTTAATGTTGTTTCCCTACTATTTATCTCATGGGGAAAGGTTCTAGGGAAGCGTGCTATAGTCTGCATAGTTTAAAGTGCTTTTCAGTCCACTTGCACCAAAGCAAGTCAACACACGACTCACCATCCAACTGACTGATGGACTCAGCTCTGTTGGATGGTATCTTATCATCCTCACACATGACATTGCTGCCTATCATCTGTAATACTACCCCCCCCCCCCCCCCCCCACACACACACACACACACACACACAAAAAAACACAAAAAAGAAAGCAAACATAAAACATAGTAATTTCCTACTGCCGTGCGTCCTATATTGAAAATTAAGATATTAAGATATTCTTCAGTTAGATTCGAGATAACCTTGTCCCCGCTACATATGCAAATTGGTTGATCTGACTGAATGACTGAATGGGTTTCTGGCATGCAAAGTGATCGTGAGACTGAGCTGAGCACCTGCCTGACACGATGCACATTTGTGTTGGCCTGCCTCCTTTTGAATGCATACCAGCCTCTGTTCTGGTATCTGCCTACCTGTGTACCTGGCTTCCAGATTATCTGTCTCTCTGACTGACTTACTCTTTGTCTAATAAGCTTTCTGGCTGGTTCAGCAATGTCTATGCCATGTGTGCCAGTGGAGGCCCATTTTACCCTTTTATTTTAACAGGTCAGGTATCTCATGTGTCATGGGAGCTTAATACTACAATCACACTTTTTCTTAACTGAATACATTTGCTTTTGTTTAGGTTGAGTGCCAGTAGAAATTAAAATTAAGTTGTATTGTCATAATCAATCATGTACACTACTTATTCACACAGAAAACAGGGTAAATAGAAATGTGTCTTAAACGAATAGTTTGCTCCTTGTGTTATTCATCACCGCATAAACACTTCATATCGTATTTGCTCACAATCTTGCTTTGGTGACTAGCTAATACATACAGCTGTTCTGTATTATACACACTATCTTGGAGTGGCTAGCCTGCTAGATGAAACAGTTTTGTTTTCACACTCTCTGGAGGAGACACAGAGCTTCAGCCAGTGTCAGGCAAAACCAAGTGTTTCCACTTCAACAGTCAGACGTAATTGTGTCGTGCGCAATTGTTACTTTGTTATTCTTCCAAATATTTCTGGTAGTCACAAGGGGTTGATTGCCCTCTCCCATCCTTCTCCTTTCCGCTTTGAAAACCCTCTTTTGTCCTTGTTGAAAGTATCCATGGAGAATAGAGTTTAACCCATAATGGCTAAAAGTTGAGGAATGTGCAACTTTAAGGACCCCTTCAGCATTGGTTGTCATCGCCTTCTACTACCCCTTTGAGACGAGATAGCCATATTTATATCCTCAAAACTATTTGATCTATCTGCTCCAACAAGCATTGAACCAATAGAAAGGACGTCTGTTTATCTACACGAGTTGAGAGTTTCCGTCTGGGATGCAGACACAATTGCTGTCTTTTCTGGTATTCCCAGTCATGTTCCTGGACACGATAGGTAATACACACTGCTCAAGGTCTGTGCATCGTCCGACCTAAACCCAGTCAAACCTTATGTTACCCTCACCTCATCAACATAGTTGCATATGTATACCCCTGAGTGACTTCCAAGTTGATGATTCAGGTCCCATCTTTTGTTTGGTGGTTAATTATATTCAGCTGGTCTACTCAAATTGCTATAGCATGTGGTTTTAGCTTTAGAATAAAGCATTTCCAGAGTGTTAAAGCATCCAGTACTTTTCCCATTTCCAGCTTTATGTCAGCAAAGTAAACACAAATGTGATGACCATTGTTAGTCAGCCATATTGTCACCCCTCCGGTATCAGTGGTTTGATGAAGGTCTCTTGCTGTGAGGTTAAAGCATTGGGGGGGGTTGAAAAAGTTTATTTTGTAGATCTGTTGTTTTGTTCTCTTAGCTTGGGGGAAATATTCTGGAGGCCTAGATTTACAATGAAAAACATAGTGCCACTGGAATAGAACTCAAATGTAATGTTATCAATATGAACCTAGCACACTCTTTTGCTGTAAGAAAGTGGAATTTAAAAGTGATATCTGTTTATCTGACATTTACTAAGCTGGGAATGCAATCTTTTTAGCGTATCTACAGGAGCTATTTGTACTGTCAATGAAAAGAGTATTGAAAAGAGAATTGTTTGCCTACAATCCTCCAAGTATTAGCAACATTGCTTTTTAATTGTATTTACATACACTGGGTATCAAATTCAAATTAGCCGTGCCTTGATACTGTACAGTATTGCAATTAAATGAAGCATGCATTGATAGTACGCCGCCATATTGGCCTTGAGTTGATCATTGTACATCCAAATTGCCAAGCAGACATTTGTTTATTACACTTGTGAATGAGATGGAAATATGAGGTAATTTACAATGATTAATATCTGTCACAGACAGAGGCTCCAGATGGCTTTTATTAGTGGAAACCTTACTTCCTTACTTATCATTAGGCAAGTACTTGATGTATGTTCCTGAAAATGCTGTCAGAAAACCAATCACCAATCTCTTGAATGAAGCAATGCATGGCAGATTGGAATCATTGCAGACAATTGTGAAATCCAAAACTCTGTGGCAAAAGTAAGAAGCAATTGCGTAAAGTGTGTTTGAGTGTGCGTGTGCGTGCGTGCATGTGTGTGTGTGTGTGTGTGTGCGCTTATTTGTGGCTGTATTGTGCCTGATTATGTGTTGATAGGACTTGTCCCGCATGCATTTATCTAAAAAAAAATGCAGCTTGTGTTCCCCATGAGAGCCCACGGCAAAACAGTGATAAATTCTACATACTTTTCATTCTACCCTGAACAAAGTTCTCAAGATGAATGTTTTACTCTAAGGGTCTCCTGTTTCCAAAAACACACAAAACAATGCATCTGAGTGAATATAGGCATGTTTTGATCTATTCATATTACATGTTGGAATGAGTTTTACACATTATTATTATTATTGTAATTTCTAAGTCGTTACTACTCCGTCAAAGACACAATGGTAGAAGCTAGAAAGTCACTTAACCAAATAGAAATGTTAATAGGAAACATGGAATGAATCCAAAACTATTTTCCAACAGTTCTTGGATTGAAGGTACAATTACTAAAATTAGCCCCCTGCACAGATGGGGAATTAGATAATACTGATGACAATCAGTGCAATCAAGAAATGATTAACAATATCTGCCTTTCCACTTGTCAAATGTGCTGACTCAGTCTGTCCTGGTATAGTGGGTTTGTAATTTAGTGTCCGAGTAACTGCTCTTTACATTTTCTTATTCTTTGAGTAAAAGTTCTATTTCATTCTATTTTTAATGTACTGTACTGTTTTCTTCTACGTTCCTCTGCTTTTTGGATTCACCTTTGTTTTGCTAAGGAAGCAATTTATTAAGTCCTGTTTTCACTTGCCAACCAAGGAAAATACATCATCTGTTTTATACAAGCGGTTTAAAAGGTCAGTGCTTAAGGAACCCACTTTGCAAAATGGTTCAGTGTAGAAATGTGGGAAGAGCTAGTATCCTCAAAAGAGGAGATATCAGAAGATCTGATGTGTTAGTGAGCAAGGTTGACTGCTATGTGACACTGATGATCCATTACCGTTGCATTTAATCACTATTGTTTTTACATCCTAAAAGTGCAGGTTAAATATGTTTCTTTTCAAGTAACGGTGATTACTGCTGTTACCATTAGCGTTGTTGTGGTTACCTTCCTACAGTGGTTTACCTGGCTCATTTATCGTGATCATTGTCAGTGAAAGTGTTTCTGCGTCCCACTTTTTCTCCCTGGTAAGTGTCCCAGCTTTCCCCTATCTCTTCTGTCCTTGTGATGGATCCAATCGAGGGTCTCATGAACATACTGTCCAACATCGAAGTAATAAAGCCAAAGCTTTGGTTTAAGAACAGATAGAAGGAAAATTGTAGATTCAAATATGTTTTTTTCTTCTTTCTTTTTTTTTTGCACAGCAAGGAAGACAATGTAAAAACGAAAAAGGTTTATGGCTAGGGAATGCTGTAACAGTAACTTCCAACAGTAAGGAAGTAGTGGTGGCATTTGAGTTATCTTGGCAAGAGCATGGGAGGACGTGTTGTTAGTGTTTAGGAGCATTCCTCACTGATGTATGTGCAGCTCTAGCAGTGGCAGCAACATACTGGCTACGCTTGGCCTATACGTCCCCTCGAGAGCTGTCTGTATAGCGCGGACATGAGCAGTAATATGTGTGTGTGTGTGTGTGTGTGTGTGTGTGTGTGTGTGTGTGTGTGTGTGTGTGTGTGTGTGTTTGTGAGCTTTGCTTACTCTCGTACTCTCTTTCCTACAAAGTATTTTGTCAAGTTATTTAGTTACAGAATAATTTGAAGGTGCTATTGAATCACCGTTATAAAGCTAGTCATATGAGACCTCATTATACAAAATGGCCTTCGGCCACTTTATGTTGCTCCTAAGACATTGTTGTAAACAAACAACAAAAAAGAAAAACATAATTCATTTTTACCCAATGTAAATCCTAATTGCCATTCTGCACAAAAGAATACACACCTGTCATTCCGCC
The DNA here is from genome assembly GCA_017639675.1 of Aplochiton taeniatus. Lineage (NCBI taxonomy): Eukaryota > Metazoa > Chordata > Actinopteri > Galaxiiformes > Galaxiidae > Aplochiton > Aplochiton taeniatus. The sequence goes on from CM030172.1 coordinate 8,787,766, forward strand.
CTATCGAAATGTTATCAAATTTATCAAAGTCTTACTACTTAAAGTATTCCTCCACAAACGAACAAAACTCCCTGTCCTCTGTGCAGTGGCTCGAGTAAACATTAAACAACACCCACCATCTATACATCTCCATGAAGTAAATACTTATGCAGTCTACTGTACCATGGTGAACCATAGGTACAACTTTAGCCATTGCCTTTTCCTATTGCTGTACAGTGTGTACAGTATCTGAGATGAAGGACGATGGTCACGTTTTAAAGAACTAACAACGTTTTGCCTTTTGAATACTTCGAGAGTATGTTCCAATTCGTGAATGCTATTCTCGACCCCAACATGATTACATAGTGTATAAGCAAAGGAGACCACAGAGAAAACTGTGTGTAAAACATAACAGATTTATTTGTTGTTACGCAATGTATTACATGTCTCCATTCCATACCTCCAAAATGAGAGGTTAAAGAAAATCTTTTTATGTATGACTAATAATAACACATGTCTGTCATTTCCTTGGATTTTGTTTAGCAATATCACGCTTCTATATGACATTACTGAGAATTGCTTGGTTTCCCACTAGCACATCTGTTTCTATTTGTTAAAGGTTTGTAAAACAAAACGTGACTTTCCAATAAGACTGTGAGTCAAAATACTTCAGAATTTTTCTTGATATGTTAATTGGTTTTCCCCAGAACCTTCTACGCTGCCATGGTCTGATTTGATTTAGTATTAATCAATGGAATCCTTTTAGGAACAGACGGATGATGAAGATTGATTCTCTTTCTAATAGCTTGCAAATCTCTTAAAACAGGAAATAGATTGAATTAGCTGACTCCAAATACATGATGTGAGTCACAGATATGGAAGGATATGAAACACTTTACCTGAGATGTGATTACAGACAATATTAAGATTTCATGCAAGTCATGTGGTTGTCTTAGGATATCAACTGACTAGTCAGAACTTATTCTCTGTGCAGTAACTTTAGGAGTTGGTTAGAGTTGTGAGCTTTTTCTTTCTATGTAAACCCTGTTATTGCATAGAGGATAAGGTGGCCGTATTAAAATAATCAGACATTCAAGCCTTGTAACATTTTCTGTATACGTCCTTAATACTGTGTGCTCACTCTGTCTTTGTTGGCCGATCCATATTTGATCTGACTCAGGCTGTTGTCTCGTCACGGTTTTCACAGTGAACCGTTGTGTGGTCATGCCTCAGCCGTGCAGTGGAACTGCTATGGTTAAGTTAGCAGAAGGGTGCTAATCTCTAAACCAGAGCTCTGCGGTTCGGTGGCCTGCATTGCCCTCAGCTCTCCGTCTCTGAGGCCGGGCATGAACTGTGAAGAAACAGAGGTTCAACACACAGGGAAGAAAATGGTAGATTCTACCCCTATAATAAGGATAGAATAACCTAACAAAAAACATGATTTTGCTTCAGAAGCCTTTGCGTCCATATTTCTTTAATTTATGGATTGGTTACTAAACTAAAGACGCAATTAAAAAACTGAAGATCCATAAAAGTATAGCGAAGCTTCTAATTGGTTTATATAAACTGCTTCAACTCAACATACATATCTTCAATCATGTGAAGTGCAGTAATCCTTCCTTAGGTCAGTATAACGATTAATCTATGCTCTCGTTAGTAACAAGGAATAAGCTGATAATTCATCAATCCTAAAGGACACTAGCCAAAAATAAGCTCTGCTGTACCATTAAGCATACCAAGCTTTGCCAACCATGCTCTATTGCAAACAGCTGCCCTTTTCAATATTAATATAATATTCTGAAACGCTCTACATGCATTGCTTTTTGACAGCCCCAGCAGTGCCCCCACCATTGGTAATCTTACAGGTATGCTCTTGAATTTTTTATAAATGTGTCGGTCGGTGTCAATTCTCACCGTTGGGTATGACTGTCGGGTTTGTCTGTCTCCGATGTTGTAGAGAGCTGCCAGTCTGTTGGACGTTGTTCAAGCCTGCAGACTGCTCTCTGACCTAACTGCAAAACCAAGCTATTCAAGGGGGTGTCTGGTTATTTTTATTTTATTTGCATTTTATTTGCTCCTGCTAAATCATGCAGAAAGTTCTTGATATCAAGTAACTTGATATGAAAACAGCCAAAAGCAATATACGTTTCGTTTTGAAATGAGAAGTGTTTTGGGTTCAAATGAAGCTGATTTGTTTTTCCATTGTTTCATTCACGTTGTGGCATGCAAAGGCAATCATAAGGTTTTGGTTGAGAAAATAGAAAAACATGACTTTTTACAACAATAGATTTACGATTATTGTTAGGGCATATTCTCTCAACAAATTGATTTTCTTTTCAAAGGCAAATCTTCTGCCACCATCCACTGTTGACAAGTTCACCTTTCAAAATTGTCTATCCCTATTGAAAAGGTTTTCATAAACTCTAAATTCACGCTCATATCTTTGTTACTGATACATCTACAATGGTAAACAATGATGATTGTATTAGAGAATTTGTCGAACATTAAATTCCACCTAAATGTGGTTTTCATCTTTCTATAACAATATTTCATCAGGCTCTCTGCTTATTTCCTTAGAATATTTAACAATAGTGAATGTCGCTGGGCATTCTTAAAAGTGTTTTTTTCTTTTAAGGGGAAAGCATGGTCCCTGGGCTGTAGCTAGTGGTGTATGGTTTGAGTTATAAAAGGAACAGGAGGGCCTGGTGATGGTTTATTTTGAGTGGCAATAGAAGCTCTTCGTCATTTCCTGGTATGGTCAGTCTGAGAGCCATAAGAAACATGCTTAACTTGTTAACTTTCACGGACGATGTTGTGATGAAAACGTACATTTCTTATATCTGTATTGACATATTGAAGAGTTAATATTAGGCCTGTGTTGATTCTGGGGCCGGCAATTCTATCATGGAAGATAGAAGTGATAGAATGATATAATTCACTTTTTTAATCTCAATTCTCAACAACAACTATCACTAGTTATATTTATTTTTAAAGGAATGCACCAGTCCCTGGCAACCTCTGAATTTCACAGAGCTTAATTCTCTGAATCAATCAGAAAGTTCCATAGAACAACACACCACTACATAACATTGATGCACAATGATGCATCAGTGCTACATACCTTGACAGTGGCTATTGGTGTATTTCACATTTGTCAAAGATGGACAATACTTTGAAATGGTTGAAATTTAAAAAGTAGGACCTGAAAGAAAACAGGGTCTGAATTAGAGGGGGTTAACACAAGCAGGGCAGTAAAGTAAATCCAATTTGTCGAGTCTGTTTGTTTTGGATGCGAGCCTTTCCTTGATTAACCAATTGGTAATGTTAATGTCCCATGTGTAAGTTCGCCGATGGGTCCCTATGTTTCCATAGAAAGCCAAATATAAAGTTAGAGAGTTGGAAGAGGGGAGTAAGCCTAATTCATGTTTAGAGTGGAAAAGACGGGGGAGTTGTCATTTAAGACACATTAGAGTTATAAAAAGCCACAGGGGGCGGAATCAGTCTTTATCTGCACACACATACACACATTTTCTCTCTCTTTATCTTTCGTTTATTCAGTATAGGCTCCCTGCTGCCCCCCCCCCCATCAAGTGTCTGTTCAGTGGTGTTTAGTAATATTTAATACTGCCCTCCTGGGCCTGTTAGAGAGCCAACTGAACGAGACCACTTGGCTGGGGAGGCAGCAGGATCCTGGACCGAATCTTCTAGTGGGCTAAGTTCTCTCAGACTGCCTGCTGGGTACTGGCCTCTCCACGCTGGGAACCACACATTTCCTTCTTCTCAGTCAGTCCGCCACTGCAGGAGGAAAGCAGAAAACTGTGAACTACATCTTTGTTTTGGGAAGAAAAGAAAAGAAAGGCTGCTTCCCAACTCTTTAAAATGACTCACATTGGTTAGAAGTATTGCATTCATAAATTGATGATTATAGGATATAATACTGCAGCAGAAGTGGAATTCCCATGATTCTCAATGTCAAATATATATTATCATGTGCTGTAGAATTACCGCTATCATCACATATATTATCTGTTAGAAGCACAGTCAGTCCAAATATGTAAGTACTGTCTGTGTACCATAAATCCAACTACTGTATTTTTTTACGTATGGGACACCAGATGGACTTGGCTCCTAAGCTTTTTTGCAGATGCTAGAGCTACAATACAGATCTATTACAGTAACTGCACTTTACCCTTCATGCTAAGTTATTCTCTGAAGTGCTCTGGGATGCTATGCAACAATTATTATCTTTAATGGCTCGCCTCCAGCATCAACCAAGTAGGTTGAGACATATCAGTTTGCAACCAAGTTTACTCTACATGATGTCTCAAAACAATCAGTTATAATTGGGTTATAATTGCCAGGAATAATGCAGCGTAGCTGAATAGTTGCTGCCCGATTTGAGAGAGAGAGAGAGAGAGCTATACACGAGCATTCAATACAAGCAGTAAAAAGTTTAGTCAGTCTTTGTAAAGTTGAAATAGCACTGCAGGTAGTCAAGGTCTGCCCTCTTTCCTCTGGCCTTGATAACTGTAATATTTTTAGCAAGGCAGATGTTCCTTTCAGCAGAATTGAGGTTTTTTTTCTGGAGTTTTGGAAACATGAAGGTATCCAAGCATTCTTCTGCGGATCACTGTGAGCCTCATGTTTTATGTCTTCCTATGAACCAGGCCTCAGGGGTCTGGGCTGTGAATCCGGACTGAAAACAGTTTTTGACACAATCATTTTATCTTAAGATGTGTCTGCCCATTGTGATAAAAGATCACGTTGTGTTTGCAGAAAAATAACAACAAATCGGACTCGTTTTGACAGGCCGAATTTTCTTTCCTAGATGATATAATGTTAATCATCTATGCGCAAAGTCAAAACCATGAGAGCACATCAAAACAATCTGCAGAGCACCTTTCTACATCCAGGGTTAACCGCGGTGTTGACACAACGTTGATGCCTGTTATTTGTATCACACTGTAGCGACCTCAAGCATCCGGGAGGGAGGGAGCAATGGTGTCAGAGTCTGGCTCTTCTCCTGGTCCGCTTACTACACAGGGCTGATGTGTTATGAGTTATGAGTTGTGTGTGTGTGTGTGTGTGTGTGTGTGTTTGTGTGTGTGTGTGTGTGTGTGTGTGTGTGTGTGTGTGTGTGTGTGTGTGTGTATGTGTGTCTCGGTCTGTAAATGTGCTCATCATTTTTAAGTCAGTATATGGTATGTTCTACAGCATTATAGCTTCATTAAAGCATGGATTTACACATAGAAATATTCCAGTGCTTTTTGTTGTTGTTGGGTTCTATCCTGCTAACTGTACATAAGTCAAATGAGAAAGCCATGAACACGGAGATGGAAAGTTGTGTGAATAGTAGTTGAATACAGACGGTTTCTTAGCTTGCCGTTTACATTAGGTCAAGAAAACAATTGTATTTACATTTTTTTACCACTACTGTATTTTGCATCCAAATGTATAACTGATGATAAAGAAGCCAGACATAAAGTTGTTTCCCAGGCCAAGAAACCTCAGGAGTTGCCTTCAAGGAATCCAGTGTGCAGGGGTGGATTAAGTACACCGTAGGGTTTTGTGACCACAATGCCTGTCTTTAAATACAAGTTGTCTGACATGAGCCTAGAAAATTGACATTTCTTAAGTTTTCCTTCTGAGGTACAGACCTTTCATATCAATTGGGCCATTTTAATCCAATCTACTCTGTATTTCTATATACCATGTAGATTAAGGATGTAAAAATATTTTACTAACAAAAAAGCATTATTGTGGTAAACTTTTTCTTGTACTTTGACATGTTTTTTTCTCCCAGGGTATAATGTAGTTGAAGGTCTGTTACGTTAGGAATGAATCCAATTATTTAAATGAAGGAGAACCTGCATACCTATACCCCACTCCAGATTACTGCTAAGTGAATCAATTATACACAGTCCAATAAGCATGCTGAAATGGGCCTGAAACTTCTTATTAAGTTGCTTTTTCGGCTCCTCAGAGGAATCAGCTCTTGAATTGAGTCTTTTCAAAAATTGTGGGGGGTATCAATGTTGTGAAAACAAAATGTCAGCCCCCTCTGGCCCCCACTGTGGAAGAATGTGAACAATTTGTTGTGCTTAGTCAGGCCTCTTGATGTAGAGAATGTTATCAAGATCTGCTAAGCATCTAAGCAGAAAGTGTTGGTCTTCTACGCCAAGGACAAACTGAGCGAGAGAGAGGCAGACGGAGCAGAGAAAGCTGTACCAACTCTGAGACAAAGTAGTTTAGATCTGCTGTTGGAAAACAATGATTATTAAACAACTCAAAACATAAACAAGGCACATTTCCTTGTGTTTATGAGGTTTTTTTTTGTTATCAAATGATGTTATCTACTGACTCCTGAGTACATATTTGATATATTTTTGTCCGCTTCCAACAGAATTTTGGCCCATTGATTGGCTTGCAATTTTCTTGAGAGGAAACACAGTTGACACTGTAATAACTATAATTTTATGTTTACATAACCCCAAAGTACAGCGCTATTAGTGATGTAACTGTAAACCCTGTCTTATCGGGTCGAAGGGATTTCACTGTAACCCCAGCATCTTAGTCAAATGTGCAATCACTGTGAATTGTGCTGTGTCCTCTTGAATTTGGCATGCTGCACCCCTTACTGTTGCAGAGAATGTGGATGTATTACATTGGCAGTGATGCTTAACAAATAGCCATTGCAGACGTGCAAGTTTGTTCATGTCGAAATTAGACTGTATAGTTGTATATAACCTCATATTGACAGAGTTGATAGTTGTGTGTGCGTGTGTGTGTGTGTGTGTGTGTGTGTGTGTGTGTGTGTGTGTGTGTGTGTGTGTGTGTGTGTGTGTGTGTGTGTGTGTGCGCGTGTGTGTGAGTGTATTTCAGTACGGAGGGCCAGACCAGAACAGGCCCAGCCAGGCTGGGTAGTGTGTTGATTTAGGATAGGTCCTTAGACTGTTTATGAGGTAATTAGAGTGCTTATAGCTAACTGGGGCTAACTGAGGTCAAGCTAATCTGTGTCTGCTTTTTAGGGGGCCCCTGTAACACAACACGGATTACTGCAAAAAGTGAAATAACCTTTAACTGAAACAAATCACAGGTGGTAAAGCAGTCACAAATGGCTTGTGACTGGCCTTGCAATCCATGTATTTGTGTGAAACAGAATCTACCGATGGCCTCATTTAGGCTTGTATGAATTAATGTGTGTGCTGCTATGTTTGTGTGTGTGCGTGTGTGTGTGTGTAGGGTACTGGGTAGATCAGTGGGCGGTCCTGTGCTCTTCTAGATTCTTACACAGTGCTGTAGGATGTGGCATGTGCATCACAACCATGAATGTTTCAGGCCTCCTTTTCCACCCTCATAAATATGCCTGCTGATCAGAATGTATTTGGTAGACTCCTTCTGTGACGAAATAATCGGAAGGTCTGAAAGAAGCCGTTCAAATCCACGCAGGCCAATCTGAAACGGATGGGTAACACCAAATAGCTTTTGGATCACTCCATGCCGAACGAGCCTCCAGTTCATTCTCAGGCTGACCCTCTGCCTTGGCCTTCACTTTCCGCCCAGCCCCCGCTCCACTCTACAAGGACAAACATCACATTCTGACCCCAGCTTAACATCCTGGCAAGGTCATGTGTGGTCACTTAGTACAATTAACACCAATTTTAACTTCAGCTTGTCACGGCAACAGACTCCATGTTCGAAAGTTAGAGTGACACAACAAGACAAGGGGATATTGGATAGGGAATATCGGACATTGGACATTGGATATGAATCTCCTTTTGCTTGGATGCAGTTGAAAGAAAGCACTGCTATTGGATCAGTTTAATCTAAGATCCCAATCAATAACGTGGAAGAATGAGTTAACACTGATAAGCGCTCCTGGATAAGCACTGTTAGCCTCGGACAGTGTTAATATGAGATTGGGTTTCACCACTCAGCACCTCCTCGGGCCCAGACTATAAAACAAGTATGTGGTTAGCGAAATGGTTATTTCATTGCGCCAGTGCATTGACCTTGGCTAATCAATTTCAGCTCTGCATCAATCCCCCAGAGGCTCTTTCTAAACATCTGGTTTTGACTCAGACACAGTGACCATATCTTCACCAGCTTTGCTCTGTGTAGTTTTCATTCTGCTTCCTATGAACGTGCTCTTGTGTCTACTAATAATACATTGCATACATTTATATATACAGTATCTATGTGGGTTGTAACTATATAGATGTACGGTATAATATAAATATATCATCAATGTTGAGTCTTCGTTGGATTTGTTTTTGCACTGACAATGCACTGTGTAACTACAGAATTCAAAGCAATTTGTTTTGCGTGTACAGTCCGAATCCTTGTTTTTATTTCAAACAATTGCTTTGAAATGAACCTTAAGAAAAGATGTGATGTATCTAATTTCCAGAAAGATGGGATTGGATGCTCTCTCATGTGATTTTGGTTAGTAGCTGGATTTGTTTGTTTTTTCTTGGACAATTGACTGCCCTGGTTATTTGACTTAGAATGGCTATTTGCTAAAAGGGTCTTTGTGAGTTTGGATAGTGGGTCAGAGAAAGCTTCCTCACATCAACACTCCCAGGGTGTCTCTGTCCCATCACGAATACTTTACTGTGGGCGACTTGAGAGGTAGCTGCTGTGCTAACACTTGAGCAATAACCTTAATGTTTGATTAGATTGCAGAGGGAAGGAGTGAAGGAGTCAGGGAGGGGGGGGAGGGAGGGAGGGAGGGAGGGAGGGAGGGAGGAGTGAGGAAAATGGTCTGTATTCTTGTTTGCATGAATGCAGGGGTGTAGTGTAGAGTCGGGGAGCATCCCTTTCGCATCTTTTAAATTAGTTGTTCCCAGAGCTCCCACTGTAAAAAAGGAGCACTACACCCTTTTATGTATGTGTTTGTGTGTGGTGGTGTTTTTATTACTGCTTTTTTTGCATTCCTTGCATTTATGTGTGCATGTGTAGTATGTGTCCATTTATGAGGCATACTTCACTAATCGAATGTCTGTTGGGGCTGGGAGGGAATCAGAGATTTTCCAGCCGTGACAAGAACATCATCAACACCTGCTCTGGGTGAGATTTGTGACTCTCAGGTGCCCTCTTCCAAGCACAGTCTGTCTTGGTACCAAGGGCTCCATAACCCTTTTTCTCCAAGCCTTTGTCTTTGAAGAGCCTCGTTTCACCATGTCCCCCACCTTAAAGTTGCCTCCTCAACTGTGGGATTTTCTCCCCATTAGACACGAATTGAGGTCAGATGAGATACATGCTCATGCTATGCCCCAACTGAATTAACGATGAACGCCCTTTCCGCACATCAACATCTTGAAGACACAGTTACAGGGGCTGCAGCGTTGAATGACAGCCAATACAACAATCTGATTATTATATACCTATACACCTAATACTGATCAGGACATGCAAATCACTGTCCACCTGCGGCTGCACTTTAGCACTCCTTACCATCTATTGTTATAAAAACAGACCTTAAGTTGACCATCTTGTCTCTACACTTATAGTGATCCTGTTTTTCAGCGTATCTCCTGTGGGCTTCGATTCAAAAGATTCTCAAGGCCGTGTTGAAAATATTAGCATGGCCCGTTTGAGACACACAAGAGCAAAAAATTAGGCTGGAGGGATCTTACAATGTGTTATGAGGGAGTTTTGCTGTAGCATTGAAAACATCTGGCTTTGCTGGCTGTGTTGGTGGTCATAGCACAGTTCCTCTGCTGTGATACTGCCATATGTGTCTAAGTGGATTTGCTTGAGCTACACCTGCATGCTGCTACTGCCTCTGTTAGATGCTGCTCCGTTGAGCCAGCGTGTCAGCTTGGACTTTTATCAGGAGGATGAAAGCTGTGCTAAGAATGATGTGGGAACTCAACAAAATGATATCGCCGCCTCAAATCTTTATAGATTTTTAGTGCGCCTAACTTCTATGGGTTAATCTAATGTATCGGTTAGCGTTCAAAGAAACTTAGATCATTTTATTATTTTTTAAATCAATTGAAGATGCTGAGAGGCTGTTCATATAGGGCCACACAGAATTTGAACGGGCTCGGGCTCTCAGACTGCCTGCAACATGCACAGGAACAGCCTCGTTCATAACCAAGGACCACACCTGAATCAAAGCTATAAAATATAACAGAGCAACCAGCTTTGTTTCTCACCAACATTAAAGCAGCACGTATGGCGGTGTAGCCATGACTTCATGGCCCCAACTGGATATTTTATCGCCTTTCTTTGAAAAGAAACACCTGGTAGCACTTAACTTTAAGGGCAGTATGAGCAAGGCATGAATACCTTATGATGCAGTATAATCAGTCATAAATAGTCATTGTAATACAACAAGTCTTGAGCCTTGGATCATGAGTCAACACCAATGCTTTTGTCAGTGCACCTTATGATTTGAGTTGATCATGAAACATTGTTATGGCCGGTTTCAAGATATTTTTGGGTGAGGTAATATTGGATTTGGTCCAGGTTTAATGTGAGAAAAAAGAAACTGCCCTTTTATTGATGTTTAGATGTGTCTAATTGATACCTTCCACCCTAACTGTTACATTCACACAGACTTTCCCTCTTCCTCTCTCTTTTTGTCTCTCTCTTTCTTTCTCTCTTTCTCTCTCTCTCTCTCTCTCTCTCTCTCTTTCTCACACACACACGCAGAGACAAGCACACACAGGGCCTTCTATAACATACTTGGCGTCTGTTAATATCATTGTAGGAGGGGAGAGGAGAGGAGACTGGAGAAACAACCCTCACTATATCATTTATTTTTTGTCCACCCCATTCATCATATTGTTCTGTGTCATCGGTCATTGTTGCCTCACTCAGAGAGCACACAGCTATTGCAAAGAAAAAGGGGGAGGCTGTAATTCACTTTCTTTGGTTCCCAATCAATATGAAGTGGGCAGTGCGGGAGGTGTGTGAGAAGGATTTGGAAGATTGGGCCAAGGGCAGTAGACTATGGCAAAACGAACTTGGAACACAAGCTTATCTTCCATTACTCAGCGGTTGCGATAGACCTGACAACACTGCTGACTGGAAGTTTTATGAGCAATACAGGCAGCATCAGAGTAAAACTGAAAAAAAGCTCATCCTAATCTTTATGGCATGAATTTGATATTCCAACAAAATGCCATGAATCTGCCTTTGCATTTCCAGTAAGCCCTGTATTAGATTAAGACATTTAAGGCTCATGGAAAATGGAGAGGGCCCAAAACGTTCAGAGTTGTGTCCCATTGGAGGGACTGCTGTTTACCATAGTAACATAGGATGTGAAACCAAAAAGCAGGCCAGAGGCAGTGCTGAGACCTGGCACCCAATACTCTCCGGGGCCGGCACTCTAGACAGACTGCCAGGCCATCCCGCTGTACCGCATCTTGTCCGGATGGTTATCATTAGATAAGCGTAAAAGCGAATCAACAGCCCTAACTGGTTCGCCTTTTTTTCATTTGGCACAGCTATCGCAGTGTGAACTGCGTTCTCTTCCTGCACGATCCTCTCTGGCCACACTGAATGTAGTCGGGGTCAAGTATGTGCCTTGTACATTTTTTGAATTGTGTCTTACATGTGTGTGTGTTTGTGTTTGATCTGTTGCAGGAAGAAATGTTGTGAGGGGTTTAAGTTTGTGCTGGGCCAGTGCATCCCTGAAGGTACTGTTTGGAAGCCTACCAGAACTGTTTGGATGTCTGTCTTATTTTGTGTGGGCTTATATTGCTTTATGAAAACGCATTTTGTGTCCCATAGGTGTTTGTTTAATAGCCCCATAGCACATTGAATTGATTTACTCATCCAGCCTGCCAGCTCTTCTAACAAAGTCCAAACTATTATTTGATTACATTGGGATTTCTGCTTTGTAACCATAGGGTTTGAATTTATCGCTAATGTTGTATTGGAGCCAAATATTTACTCCTTTTTCTTTTAACGTTGATGGAAAACTATGATTTATTTCTTAAATTACCTAAATAGTTACACCCGGTCATTGCAAACAGAATCTATCAAGTTAGTAAACCCAGTGTAATATTTTAGCCAATTGGAAAACTTACTTTGAAGCAGTTTTAAGTGACTTTAAGTATCTTTAACAGTCTCTCTTTCTCCCTGTTGGTTTATTAAATATCGCATCCTCTGGTGTTGTGAGAGTCTAGGAAAAGATATTACCCTTTGAAATGCATCAGGCTGTCTCCTTCTCCAGACTATGATGTGTGTGCTGGCGCCCCCTGTGAGCAGCAGTGCACAGACCACTTTGGTCGTGTGGTGTGCACCTGCTACACTGGATACCGCTACGACCGTGAACGACACAGGAGCCGAGAGAAACCATATTGCTTGGGTAAGACATATTACTACAAAACACATTAGAAGGTGAAACTCATATATGAACAATGGTGATTACATTTAGAATGAATGACACGGTCTGGACTCTAGGACCTTGTTAGTTTATTGTTTACACCTGGGTGATGCTCCTGCCCTGCCTTTTCTTTAGTTTGATTATTTGCACCTGTTTTATCCACTACTTAAGCTCCCTGTGTGCAGCCTCTTTTATTTAGTCATTGATATTGTTTGGTTGCCTGGCCTCTTTTAAGGTCCTTGGTTTGGCTTAAGTTTCCACTGTTAGTTTACATTTTGGGTGTAATATTTGTTATTTTAGCATATTATCTGTGTTTAAGCAATCACCTTTCTGCACCCCCCTGACAATGAGACCAGGGGAGAAAACCCTAGGAATCAATCACTTAAATTGAATTAAAGAATGAAAAAAATTGAAATGTGTGACGTAATTATTTAGCTACGATGTAAAAAAAATAAAAAATAAAATCAACAATGGAGTTTCTCTCTATAGGTGTGTGTGTGTGTTAGCCTGTGTTATCATAAGTGAAGGATATTTCAGCAGCTCTTCAATGGGCCAAGCAGGGTCAGGTTCAGTTGCACTGATAGAAACCACAAAATAGCAATAAGTGAACAACTGTTTCATTGTGCTCTTTGTTACTTACTTTCTTACCCACTCCCCCTCTTTTTTTCTGTCTGTCTGTCTGTCTGTCTGTCTGTCTCTCTCTCTCTCTCTCTCTCTCTCTCTCTCTCTGCAACTCTCTTTTCCATACTTCCATTTCTGTCTCCCCCTGTTGTAGATATTGATGAGTGTGAAAACAAAAACCTGACCGTGTGCTCCCAGATCTGTGTTAACTCCATTGGGAGCTACAGGTGTGAGTGTGAAAAGGACTACTTCTTGGAAGAGGATGGGAAGACCTGCACCATGGGGGAGAGAGGTGAGCATATATATTTTTAGGCAGACCTCCTTTCTTTCGGCTCATTCCAAGAGGGCACATCTGAGGCGTGTGTGTGTGTGTGTATGTGTGTGTGTGTGTGTAAGTGTAGACACCTGGTAATCATTACACATCTCCGTTCCTTCCACTTGTCAGAATTGTTCTCTCTCCCAAATACTTACACCGCTGCCCTCTTGACTCCCGGTCTATTTTGATTTGCCTGATGCATCTTTGGCAAACATCAGAAATGGACCAGAGAAGAAAAAAAACAGTTTTGTCCCAGATTTGGTTGCAAATGGAGCGGTCATGAGCTAGAGATTTGCTACTTCCTCCCGCGAGGTTATCTTCCATTACTCAGACAGAGGCTGCCATTGGACTGGAACAGTTTTATGAGGGAGAGTCTTGGAGCCCCTTCCCACACTCCTACTGAGTGTCCAGTCCCTACACCATGCAGCACAGAGGGTACTTTGAACCAACGCTGAAACACTCACACATCCATGAAAAACGTATAATTCTTCTTCTCTCTCTCTCTCTCTCTCTCTCTCTCTCTCTCTCTCTCTCTCTCTCTCTCTCTCCCTTTTCCTCACTCTCTCTCTCTCTCACACACACACACACTCAGTTTTTTCACTTTCTATCTGTTTTTCTCGTTTTTCTTGTATGTTCACCAGACTTTCGGTAAAGCAATAGAAAAGCTGACGTCGGTTCTATTTTTGTTGAGCAGTGTTGCGCAAGTCACTAAACATTATAACATGTTCTCTATGCAGCCTTTGAGAACATTAAACTAGCAAATAAAGGACTGTAGGATATTGAACACCAGATAATAGTTGGCGCTTCCATTCGGTGCAGCCACTACACTATAGAATGTTGGCTAGCCTACCTTAATAATTATGATTATTATGATTACTGCTGTTAAGTTTTATGTACAGATGAAGCCTTGGATTAATTCCTGCTAATCATGTGTATGATGCACCTTTTCTGGAAACAATAAAAATGTCAAAGTACAAACTTTGCCAATCTGATAACAGAAAACATCACGCAAACTAGCTTAATTTGTCAATTCCAAAACTGCGCCTGGTATTTGTTGCCTATTTATTTATTTTTGTCCTGGCCAAATCATCCAATTCGTGTTGCCGCTATGTTGTGATCTCATTGCAGGTCCTAGTTTATGTTGTTGTTGTTGTTGTTGTTGTTGTTGTTGCAGACCTTGTGGTTTTGTGGTTAGACGCTGCGTTATGACATGGTTGCAGCTTCACTAAAATACAGTGTGTTTACCATTCTCAGCCGCCAATCTAGTGCCCTCTAGCCAGTATCCTACTGCGCCCAGACATACTCCGCTGCCTAGTGTGGACGGCTCAAACCCCTATTAGTCTCTTGACACATATATGAGGCGGCCTTCCTGCCTACCTCTAGGATGTTCAGTGAACTGTGACTTTGGGGTCCAGGTAATGACATCGTTACAGTGTTTTGCTACACGGTGCCAGTCACTCATCCCCTGCACGGCTAGTTAGCTCGCAGGCAGGGAATGGGGATATGCTGGTTATGAGTGTGGTAACACTTCAAGGAGGTCTCAGACCAGTGTCATGGCGTGACATTTCAATTGGTGGGAATCTCAAAGTTTTCTCTTGCAAGTGTTATAGTTATGTTAATTGTACCACCCTGAATTGTCTTCTGTTTTGTGTAATCTATAATTTTGATGGTTTACTGTATGGATTATTACAGTGCCTGTTCGAATGAAAATGTAAAATATTTTTTTTTTCTTTGTTCAAACCCCAGCAGCGCGACTCTTTGGTCAGTCTGACAATGTAATGAAGGTTGGGACGTGCTCAGCTACCTGTGAGGACTTCCACCAAATCAAGATGTCTGTCATACAGCTTAAACAAAAGGTACAGGAATGATGATCTACTTGCTCGTTGGAGACCGACGTGGCTCCTTTTTCGACCAGAATCATGGAAAATGTCAACCCCTCTCTGACAGCTTTACTTTGTATGTTTGAATGTATAATGAAAAAAGATATCAAATTGACAAAATTAATTAAATGAACAGAGGAAAAGAAATAAACATATGGTGGATTATATAATGGGGTAGTATTTCCATCTGGTATAAATCATGATTATTATCAAAGCCAAGTGGTTGCCTGGCCTGCCTACGTATTGTTACTTTCCCATCTGTGTCTTTTAACGGACATTCTAATTATGATTATCCTGCCTTATAGACCTCTTTTTGCTACCCGCAAATGCTTCTCAAATGTCCATACCCACCTTCTGTAAAATGTACCGTGTTTGCACAGATGTTTCCCTTTTACAATAAGACTTTCCCACTTTCATCTGATTTTACATTCAAACACCTGTTTGATTCTGTTCAATATGAACATGGGCAGAGGGTTTATTTGTCATCACCTTGTAGCAC
This sequence comes from Aplochiton taeniatus, assembly GCA_017639675.1. Classification (NCBI taxonomy): domain Eukaryota; kingdom Metazoa; phylum Chordata; class Actinopteri; order Galaxiiformes; family Galaxiidae; genus Aplochiton; species Aplochiton taeniatus. The sequence goes on from CM030172.1 coordinate 8,803,404, forward strand.
ACACCTGCCAATCTCTAAAAGACAACACAAGGTCGCATTTAACAAGTCCTCATCGATGCATTAAAATTGCTTTATGGCCCAACAAAACAGGATTGAAATGATCGGCAGCAGTGTAGCCAGTTGGTTTTGCGACTTTGGTCCGGGGCTGCAAATTAGCTGCTACAGTCGTGTAAAACTCAGCGGTGGGGTAACGTTGCCTGTCTGTATTCCCAGCCTTGGCTGTCCGTACCAATTTGAACACGAGTCTGTCAGCGACGGCGCTCACCACTCGCCCCTGTAACTCATGATATATGGTTTGCAGCTGTGTGGTCTAGGTCGGGCCCTGGGCTATAGGTCTACTCTCTTTTTTCACCCGTTTAAAAAAGACGTTGAGAAAACAAAACAGACACGATATGTTTCTGAACACAGTTCTCAAAATAGGTGGCATGGTGTGAGCTGGGGAAGAGGATGTTGAAGGGTTAGATAACTGTTGGTTTTAAGAAATTCTGCTGAACTGGGCCTTCTATTGTTTGCTAGATAAGTGTTGTTTAAACGGTGCCCTGAAAATGGCATATACAACCAGTAAAAATAAATGAACAAAAATACCAACACTTCAGGTCAAACCCATTATTTTTTTTATTTTTACAAAACTGAAAATCTTGACATTGGCGTTTTCATTGACTCTTACATCTCTGTAAAATGAATTGCGGGTGCAGCAACTTAGATATTCTCATTTAGAATTCAGTACCACATTCCCGTTAGTTCATGCACTCCTGCCTAGGGCAAAGTCAGGCCATGCAGAGAGGTCAGCACGTCAACTACAACCCCCGGCAAGACCGCGGAACCAATCACAAGACCAAGTACGATTGTTGCCACCATGTAGGATTGTTGAACACGATTTGAATGTTTAAATCTGGGGCAGGGCTGTGTTGAGTTGGACCTCTGGGGGAAGGCTGTACCATGTTTGTAGCAGAGATCAAAGATGGGCCTTGCCAAGGATTCCATGTAGACAAGAGGCTGTAGCCTCAGCATACAGAGCAGTTGCAGGAAAGCATGTCCTGGTCCGTGTGAATTATTCAAAGGGATTTCCTGCTTCTCCATCTGTGCGGGTTCCAGCTGCTAGCCTGCCATTAATGACAGATCATCTTTCATCTTTGGCAGGTTGCACTTCTACTATGACTTGCACTTGTGTTTTGTACAATCATTTCACTCATTAAAGACCCCAGCATGATGTCCTGTACTACATCCATTATATCACCTAACCTACTGTAAGGCATATTTTCAAATCGCTGTTTTCCCATATCTGTTCTTGATCACGCTAAATTGTTTAAGGTGTATGTATTGCAATGGGGAATCCAAGTAGCATCAAAGCTGTATACCAGAACCCCCCATTAGGCTTATGGAGGGCATA
>CM030172.1:8804993-8825179 GCA_017639675.1 Aplochiton taeniatus
AAAGAGCCCTAGTTTCAGACAGTTATCCCTGTATAAGTAATTAAAATGTACATTTACTCAATTTCCTATAAGACCCTTCTGGTAGAATTAGCACGCATAGGTGGCTGTAAAAGACTCAGATTTACACTGATTGTGTCCTGATTCAATTTGTGGAAAGAGATTTGCTTATTGAGTGGCGATTGCTTTTTTAGTTGTTGTTTTTGTAAGCCTATTGACTCAACAAATGAATTTAACCCAAGCATAAGCTTGCATCTTGTCTTTAAATTGAATAACACTTTGGATTGATCTGTATTATTTTGCAGATTATATTCTTAATGGTCTTGATCGGTTCTTCCAGGACTTATATTACGACCTTATATTCACCTCTTTAATATTACTGTTTGTCATAAATGGGTCGCTGGATAAAGATTAGATGCAGGGTTTAATGTTCACTTACTTTCTCAAGGGAGATTTGCCTCCTTAATAATTTTTTCCCCGTCAGAGAAACAAATTTGATTTCATTTATGTCTTTTCTGTCTTATGTCGTCTTATCCTTAACCATTTGGCCCGGCAAGAAAAGGCCACATCTTGGCACCATTTGTTCTGACCAGATTAGACACATCTTTAAATACATCCTTCATATACAGGAAAAACATGGTACCTCAGTGATTGCTGTCTTGTAGTTGCAACCCCCTTGAGACTGCAGATATGTGGCAGTCCAATTGCTTTCATTTTTCTTTTCTTTTTATCCTGTGTAATCGCCTTAGTTTTTGTTTAAGACGATAAGGGAAAACTTGTTATAGTTCCTGTTAGTAATAATTATATTTAGGAAATTATAATTTAATCATAAATATGATCCCTACGCTCTTTAATAAGAGGTCACATTTATTTTGCTCTCATTAGAGTACAGTGTACAGTATTGGCTTTAAAAACAACAGTAAATGCATTACACTTTATGTAGCGCCTCGTTGTGGTTTATGTATTATAATACAATTTCTATCGGTTACCAAAATAACCAAGGTTGTAGATATACAACATTACTGAAACAGAATCTTGGGACCTACTTACTTGTGGTAAGAACATGTTTTTAGAGAGGATTAATTTAGCAATCATGCCCTTTTGTCAGATGGTAATTTGTGTTTTTCAAAGTTTAAGGATATCTGGCCTCTTGTGACTAAGGATTAAAAGATTAATTTCTGACAATTTGCTGTTAAGATTATATCTGGAACATTGCAGTAGATAGTCTTCAGACATTCCTTATATTAACAAGGAAAGGGAATTGAAATATAGTAAAGGAAACATTCAATGCATTCAAATTGATTTTGTTTCTTTATACATTTTCGAAGGCATGCTCCTTTGAATTTAATGACCAAAAATGAACAAACTTTAGGGCTTAAAAAGTTGTCATGCACTGTTGATTTGTAATGGTAAACACTGTCTGACCAATATGCTTTCAGGAACTCTTTCCATGAGTCTTTGAAGCAGATAGGCTCCACGCAGCACCAGGGCAATGCGGTTGGAGCGTACGAGACTGTCCAGCACTTCAACGACATCAAGGAACATTTACACGTAGTAAAGAGAGACGTGCAGCAGCTAATCCAACGCAACGTCCCGGTAAGGGATCCATTACACCATAACAAAGCCAGTGAAAACTCTAGGTCACAGTTTGGCTAAGTTTATATGGTATCTACATACTTGTGTTGCGATTAAGATTTACAAAAAGATGCATGCCATCCTAGTAACCCTTCATTCCCGCTATTCGTACTAATATATTTGGTTTGACATTACCCCTGAAATTAGAACCCCGGTGAAAAGGTGGTGAAGTGTCCTGAACTGCCCCCAATGCCTTCCTGTCTTTCCACCGCCCACTTTGTGGTCTTTGTGGTCGTACAGTCTATCCTGTTCTTTGCCTACATCATGTACAAGTAAGCCCCCATTGTTATTTTCAATATTTGGATCATTGTAGATGTTTGCATTGTTTTTATAATAATTTAATTAGTTAATTTGTAAGTGGTTTGTTCTCCTTTGTAATTTGTGCTAATTTTGCGATTTGTTGCTCCATGTATAGAAGTCAACAAGAAGCAGCTGCGAAGAAGTTCTTTTGATGAACGAGTCAATAAAAAAAATGAATGTTTGTAAATGAGGGACTGTCCATTGCGCAAATTTAGGTTTGTTTTTTATTTTCAGATTGTAAATTATTTGACTTTAAAATGAGATTTAGTTTGAGATGGTTTTTTTTTTTCTTCGATCGGCAGTGTGTTGAACTGTATGAATGCTTGTCCAACGTGTGTCGGACATTATGTTTATAATTCCCAATTATGATGTAATATATTCCATACAGTATTTTTTGCCAAATTTTTGAACTCTTGTTCTATGGACTGCAATGTGGCACAGTCCCATCCAAGACAACAAACCACTCTGTCTATACATCACGTATGGATTTTATGTGCAATTTTGTATTATTGCTGAATTCTGTCTGACAATTCAAAAAAGACACGGTGTGTGTTTGTGTCTTGAATGATTGAAAGATGACAACATTTGAAGTTATTTTTCTTCTCAAGCTATTTACATAAACACTGTACAAATTGATTTTGTCTCCATGTTTTTGTTTCTCCAAGCACTCACCACAAAATACATCTACGTATTTCCTCCTATTCAAAAAGTTGTTTATTTGTTCCATATATCAATACCCATGTTTGGACCGGGATCAGTCTGTAATGTTTAAACGGGGAAAATAATGCCTTGTGTGCCTAGTTGTACTTATCACTAAACTACAAAATATAATTTCAGGGGTTCACAATTGGGCTATGAGCAACGTATTGTGACAGCAATGATTCTTTACATTGATTTTCCACCATATCTCTAGGTCGTAATGCCTTAGCAACCATAATACCCTACACCCTCTAATCCTGGTGTAATGTTTTCACATTCTGGCAACGTTCTTAGCACCAGCATTATATATTTTGTGTCTTTCCACACATTTTAATCCCTCAATCTCTTCTGTATCTGAATCGTCCCTCTTCCCACTGTCATACCAAACAATCTCTCTCTTTAAAGTCTGGTACACATGCCACACTATCCTTACAAACAAATCAACCAGATAAACTATCTACTGTATTTCTGAGGTTCTTTTTTGACTATAGTTAATTCATTATTCTGGTTGTGTGAATTGGGTTGTAGTGTGCTGTGCGAGGTTTAAGGGGCTGTCTGTAATCGCTGAAACTGATCTAAATGCAGTTGTAATGAGCTTTTTATAATTATTACTTTTTAATAGCCACAACATCAAAGGTGTGGTGAAGAGATAAAATCTTTACAAAAAATAGATGTCATCATGTTCACTACTGAAGGTATCTATTCAAAATAGGGGGTCGCAAATTAAGAATAGTTAAAATCCCTTTTGGCTTGGTGACTCACCAGAGTTGATGTTATAGAATGAATGGAAAGGACATATTTTATGCAGCCAAAGTGATTGTAGGCATTGCATTTACCACCGACTACTTCTGGGGCACGTGCCCAGCTGGAACTAGGAAAATTACTCTAGTCACTCGATGCACTTTTTGAAAACGAAGGAAAGGCAAGGTCCCAAGTTGTAGAATAAAGCGTTGCATCAAATTAAAGACAGAAGGAAGACAGACACTTGTGGAGAATAATGAAATGAAATGTATGGCGTGTCATCCATCATTTTCCTGTCAATCATAGTGCCTTTGAACAAGTGCTCAGTAGAATGGAGGATGAGTTCAGGATAAACCGGCTGTAATCCCGCTCCTGGTTCTCCCTTCAGCATGCGCTTGGTGATATAAATGGAACTCTGAGAGATGCGCCACACAGGCCGCCCGCCCCTGCTTAAGTAATGTGATTAATGACCAGGGGGAGGAAGCAACATGCGACGTCACTGAGGGAACAAGAATGTCATCTTGAACACATTTTTTGTGGTCAACTTTGATAGTGAAGGACCCAGTACCAAAAAGGTGTACCCACTGCCCATGAATTGACGTATAAAAACACTTTATATGATATAAAAATAGAGACAAAACTGGCCATCTGCCTCTCGGTATAGTGGAGATGGGCGGATTTAATCCAGATTATAGCCGAGGCAAAACAGGATTTTTTTTGTTGCCGTCTGTTGCTAGCCATCAGTGTGCCCTTGACTACATTGACAAGCAGCAGGTTAGCTAGGCAGGCTCCCACCGGACTAGACTGCTTCAACATAGGCAACTCTGCAGGCAGCTTTAGTGGAGCAACCACACCTTCAACTACTCACTTTCTACTTCTCAAGCAACACACAGGGCAATATGGCTTTCTTAATCAAAAGCATGATTGGTAACCCTTTGTCGGGAATTGGTCTTGGTGGTGGAGAGGAGAAATCGGAGGAGGCCACCCCTTCCGACCCAGCCAAAGCAGCAGGAATGACACGTGAGGAGTATGAGGAGTACCAAAAACAGGTGGTTGAGGAGAAGTAAGTAGCAACACAGACAATACTCCATTTTGTTTGGGTGCCATTGAGTCATTCGAGGGAAGTTCTCTGTATAATTCTTGCAGAACAACAATCTGACCTTGACAAGCACCATGATGTATCTCCTTACACTGCATTTAAATATAAAATAGGTGCTTGCAAACGTATGGTTTTATGAAGTATGATTGGCAGTAGCCTAAATACACACCAATTTGCATTGATCCCCCCGTTTAAGACAGAAACATTTATTCATTAATAGATGTGTCACCCAAGGTCAGTCAGCACACATTGCATTTAATGTAATAATATCTAGGACATTATGCAAAGTGGACAGGCTTAGCTTGCTATACCCCTATGTCAAGGGTCACTTCAGTTACAGTTATACAATTACCCAAACATTTTATCTGATGCCAACGGTGAGTTTGGATATGTCATTGTTCTGTGGGTCTGACATCATTGTGGTCTTTAGGGATTTGCAAATATGCATTTATGTAAACTGACTATGTTGGAATATGAATAACTGAGAGTGCAACAACAACTAGCTGGTAGCAGTAGCCTACCTGTACGGCATTGGTAGACTAAAATGGCTGCCTTTTGAAGATGATTAAACTGAGGTGACTGGGATAGGTTGTGGGAGGTGCGACAATGCAGGGATTAGGAGAATAAATTACAAATCAACTGTCACTCAAAATGTTGACCTCTTTTAAAATGTATCTTTTAGTTCTAATTACATGTGTTATATCTTTATTCAAGGGAGAAAGTATAATCCATTGCAAAGTATTGCAAAGTATAAAATATGTCCACACGCTATTAACTGTATGGCAGCCATTTTGTTGTGTTATATAAGCGATTCAGTGTCCTGGTGGGCATGCTCTCTAGCGAGCACACAATATTTAGCAATTCAACTCAAGGATCAAACAATTTATTGTGAAAAAACAGCACTGTAGACCTACCTTTTGTGTTTGGACGTAAAAATGATTGCTTCTTAAAATATATTGAAATTGGTGTTCTTGAAGCAGGGTAGAGATGCGATGGCTATTCCTAGGTCTCGTAGACAGTTCCTAGGCCTTTGTGGCACACACCTTAATCCTGGATGGGTTTGCTGGGTCCACAGAACCCTGTGTTTTAGGTATAAAATACCTTCAGTAGGACATTTTGCAGTTCGGGTTCCTCAGCTGTGGAATTCCTTGCCTGAGAATCTTAAGCGAGCGATAACTTTGTTAACATTTAAATCTCCTCTCAAAACAAATATTTATGTTATAGCGTTTTCATATTAAGTTTTATTTGATTAATTGCATTCTTTTATTTTATTCTGCACTATTTTATGGTGTTTTTTATTTATTTTGTTTCAGTCAGTTGTATTATGTTGCCTTGATTTTGTTGTGTCTTTTGCATTTTATGTTTTATTTTTTATATGCGCTTTGTACATTTTTTGTTGTTTTGAAAAGCGCTGTACTAATTAATTTTAAACAATTATTATTATTATTATTATTATTATTATTATTATTATTATTATTATTATTATAACCACCTCAGAAAAAAAGCTTATATCATTGACTCACATGGCCGTTTGTGCTTTTTCATTTCAACTGACCTGATTATGTATACATGCAACAGACCAGATTGAAACAACAACAACAACAACATTGTAAATATAAAGGATTGGTTGGCAGAGTTGTACAGGTGCTGCCACCCTAAACAATAAACAATGAAATTATGCATTTTGAGCCTTGATGACTCCTCACTTTAAAACATGTTTACAGTAGGGGTTAAAGCATGAACTGAGTACAGTGTGCAAACACTTCCTTCATATACTCATATTCCCCAACAAAAACAAACAACCACAACATTATAAACAGTGATAAACACATTTTTCCCAAATAATTATATTAATAATAATAATTTTTCTCTTGCTGTGATTCAGGATGGAAAGAGATGCAGAATTCTTGAACAAAAAAGCAGAAAGGGCAACCCTCAGGGTGTGCCTAAGAGACAAATACAGGCTGCCAAAGGTGAGTTGAGATAAAGAAAAACTAGAAAGGACTCCAATTATGAATTTGAATGTAGCCAGCTCCTGTAGCCAAGGTGAATAGAGCTAATGTGTGCAGGTGCAAAAGTTTTGTTTTGCGGAAAAAAAAGTAAACACAAACAGGACCAATACAAAAAGATTCCAACAAACAACAAAATGTCCATATCACTGCTTGACTTTGGCTTGATAGAGAATTTTTCTAGGTAGCCAAGCAATCACTTGCAAGCCACTGTAGCCGCTGTCTGCATTTAAACAAGTGTATATGAGCTGAGTCGGTTTCAGATTGTCATTAAGCTAAACAGAGGCAAGAAAACACAGTCAGTCAATCACCCCCTCCTGGTTGAGGTTACTTTTATCCTATCAGGACTAGAACTTGGCAGTTCACGCTGGGCCAGTTCAACAGGAAGTGGAAAGTCTGACAGCAGATTATAGACCAAGATGTTCAATAAAAGACCTGAAGACTTTAGGTGTCCTATATTGCACCCTGGACTTACACAGCCGCAGGCCATCTGCCACTCCGGTGATCTGTTTAGGGAACCTCAAGCAGTCTGAGGTAGCGTTTAGAAAAGGACCACAGTGGGAATCCAGTGGATTTACGGCATCGGATAGAAGACTTTTTAAAAGTTTACTTTATAAAGAAGGGATTTAAATAAGGGGCAATGGACGGTGGGAATAAGGTACGGATGAACATTCATTTAGATGATCCAAATTAATTATTGTATTGAAATATCTGTAGAATATCATTGTGTGCAGTAATAAAAAATATATATATTGTTAATTTAATTCTGTGGTTAGTAGTGTTATGAATGTCCTATTGATAAAAATAATATCCTAATTTCTCTTTGGATCAATAAAGTATTTTCCCTTCCATTTTATTTCAAGTATAACATAAAGAAGAAAATGCTGTTTTCCTGTATTCAACAGCGTGCATTGACACATAGTACGATGACAATAGAGACAGGATGTTTGTATAGACCTAATTAGTCGCCACAATGATCCCTTGCTTTGCATGTCAACTAGAAAAAGTAAACCCAACAAAAGGCTACTGTAAAAGCAGCACCTGTCAATACACAGTATAGACTTTCATTGCAACATTTCTTTTTTTCTTAAAGGCCCTTCTTTATCTTTGAAGGCTTTGCTTTAATTGAAACCCTCAGAAGCTTTATTTTATCAATAAGAATGTCAGCATAGAGGAGTAATGGCATGGAAGCACGCTTGACTAATGGAATTACAGTCTTGTTTGCAGTTGTAGAAGATATTTTTAGATCCTCATGAGGGTTCTATAACGAAAGACTAAGGCAGGTCGTTTGTAATCCTACATAAAGGACATTGCTGGTGTGATGCTGGAATGGTTAAGCAATGAAATGTCACTGCAATCTAAGGGAAAGTAGGCAAAACATATGCTTGTACTGCTTAGTATTTATTAGTTTTTATTTTAGATGTAGAACATATGTAAAACATTAATCCTGCCTTAGTTCATGGATGTGTTTGTGTCCCCTCTATCAAGCCAAGGTTTAGAGATTTGAAATTACAAGTTACAGCTAAAAAGGCATCTAACAATGTAGTTATGTGTACAATGTGTACAAGTACAATGTGTACTTAGTTTTATGTGTTGCATTTCACTATGGGCTGTAACTAATGCTAACCGACACATTGCCTCTCTACTTGATGTTTCCAACAGAGCGAGCAGGATGAGAACATGATTCAGATGGCTGGAGACGATGTGGACGTACCCGAGGAGCTCCTCAAGATGGTAGACGAGGACGCCACAGAGGAGGAGGACAAGGACTCCATCCTGGGCCAGATGCAGAACCTTCAGAACATGGACATGGACCAGCTCAAAGAAAAAGCGTCTGCCACCATGACAGAGATGAAGACCAAGGCAGAGGAGAAGTGCACCGTCATGTAAATGCATCCAGTTTGAAAGATAAAAACATGGAAGACATAACCGGGGGGAAAAAAACAGGAAAACAAGAAAGCCTTTTCAGAGAATATACAGCTCCTGCTCTAAAAACGCATGGATTCTATCAAACCCAGATTTCAGTGGAAAGCGTTCTAATAACAACCACCAAGAGTCAGACAAACTACTCCCCGAACATCATTTGGCTTTTGAAACAGGTAGATAGTTTCCTGTTTATCAAATTTTACAGATAATTTTCAAGACACCCAGTAAACAAAATGTTTGATCGAATCCAAGCTTTAAAAAGGTTGTCCCGCCCCTTTTTACTCCACTTTCACACATGTGAATGGCTGTCCGTAAAAGTCCTGGACGGCCAGTCTCGCTGGAAACCCAAACGACCTAGTCTGAGTGGTTTGTTTTGTTGCCCTTCCTGCTTGTTATTTGTTCTGATCATATAACCTTTTTTGTATGTGTTTTCTGAATACATGATGTAGGTATTTTTTTTCTTCAAAGTTTGTGTTTTACCCACTTTGACCTTGAATATTGGCATAAGTTGTCAATGAAATAGATGTTATGTAGCATATTCAACAACACAGTCACAAAGCCTTGACTACACCCTTCCATACTCAATAAATCAGCTCAAGCTGGCAGAGATCAAGAAAAAGCAGTTTGCACAATCACCATTCATAATATTTTCACTTGTAACTTTACAAATTGTACATAACACTGAATGTGACATAAGTAATGTAATTGTAAACAATGAACTAATAAAAAGTCTCTTAAATACCTTCAGTTTGTCTATTTGTGAACAACCAATCAGAGTTTTTGTTTGTTTATGGATAAAAAAGATCACATGACACAGATCTTATGCCACTGCTCATTACATTTCAGAAACTTAACTGTTGTTCAATGGTGCGTTCATTCCACATGGTAGATTTCCTCTGCCCAAGGATAATTGAGATTATGTTGCAGTTACCTGAAATAAACAGACACGTTAGGGCAACAGTGAATAAAGGAAAGTGTCGTAATTTAATTGAAGATTATTAAATGAACACTTGTTAGAGCTCATTAGCCAGAAGGGGTAAAGATATTGTGGAAGTAGCTAGTTTCTCGTGAGCCTGATTCTAAAAGTCCTTGGATTTGGAATCTTCAGAGATTACTGGCTAATAGGATCAACACAGGCTATGGGCAATGTGGTTAGACCATCAGGGTAAATGCCTGTGTCAGTTTAAAGTCTCTCTCTCTCTCTCTCTCTCTCTCTCTCTCTCTCTCTCTCTCTCTCTCTCTCTCTCTCTCTCTCTCTCTCTCTCTCTCTCTCTCTCTCTCTCTCTCTCTCTCTCTCTCTCTCTCTCTCTCCCTTCTCTCTCTTTCTACCTCTTTCTCTGTCTTTACATCTCTATTTCTCTCTCATTCTCTCTATCTCTCTAAACTTGCTACTAAAGTAGGTGCTATTTCTCTCTCTTTCTCTCTACCTCTCTCAACTTGCTATTTTAAGTGTGGAAATCTTAATTCTAAACCAACCACTGTAACATCAATATATTTACAAAGATTAAATGCTCAATTTGCAACTTATGCTGCTAATAAAAAAAAACGAAATAAAATGGGAAACAAAATAATGTGGCAGATGTTTAAGATTGTGTCACCATTTTGCCGTTTTCCCTGGAACAAATGTATTCTGTATACCGTTTATTATCTACAGTTCCTCTATGTAGACACACTGTACACAAAAACACATAAGTTGTCGCGTTATAATTCTTGATGGTCTCAAGGCCAAGTTGTCATGTGTGCAGAGGCAATAGTGACCTGAATGCCTGGATAGAATAATAATGTCTTCATTATTTGATAAGGCTTATATTGTATTTAAATTTCCGTATGCAAACCCCTAGCTGTTGTAGTAATATTAATGAACTTTGAGAACTCCTTAATATGATACTCCATAACAGAATCAAACTACCTTTTATTTTCCATTGTTCATTCTCTAATACTTCTGCAAGACACACAACAGGGTTAACCTTGCATTTCACAGTCACTCTCTTCTGCACTTGCTTTGTGTGTGTCTCTTTGACTCAATCTAATACAAATTAGAACATGTGGAATCACACACACACAAACAAAAACACAAATTACAAACACCTTCCTCAAAATTAATAAATGACAATGTTTTCAAAATGGTGTACAAGCTAACTAAAACTGCTATTTCAATAAGATTTTTCCTTTTTTAATAGAGAATTTGTAAAGTGAGTGGTGAAGCCACAATACATGCTTCTTAACCATGTTTCTCTCTCTCCCTCTCTCTCTCTCTCTCTCTCTCTCTCTCTCTCTCTCTCTCTCTCTCTCTCTCTCTCTCTCTCTCTCTCTCTCTCTCTCTCTCTCTCTCTCTCTCTCTCTCTCTCTCTCTCTCTCTCTGTCTCTCTCTGTCTCTCCCTCTCTAAGAATAATGTCACCTTCAGTAATTAGGGAGGGCTAAATAGTTTTAAGGGTTTTACCTCTTTTGAGTAAAAATTATGTAATCCCCATAAACAGCGTGTGTGCAAGGGATTACCAATCTGCTGTCAATCTTAATTACACCCATATCTTCAGTTGCTTTATTGTGGAAATTATTGCCTTCTTAACTTAAAGTCGTACTGTAAGGCTTGGTAGCATTACAAAGGCATAAGGAGGCTTAAATTGTGTTTTTAGGTGGTTCCGACATAATTTGGTCAACGTCTAACTCGAACTCATTATCACTGATTTGTGAAACATCATGGTTTATAACCATGACGATGTTTTTCGTTACAAAATGGTAAGTCCACATTTAGAGAATATACTCGAGCCTAACTGATAAAGTAGGTTCAGGCATAGGCCTACTGCTTTAGCGTATTTTAAAATACCCTAAAAGCAAGTGAAATACAACTGGTTTTAATTTCACTTCTTGTTTGATAATATTGTCATGACGCTTTGATTAAATATTAATCTGTCATTTTGCAATCTGTGTTCTTACAAGGAATTGTGTAATTATGATTTTCTTATAGCCTACCCTGTAGTTTAATCTTCAGGGCGTGTTTTTTTCCTTGGGTAACATGAAGATGACATCTGGAGGAGGAGGGAAAGATGGTTTTAAGATTTATGTAAGACGTTTACTGCTGGCACGGGGTGGAGTTAACACAGAGCAGAACCTGTCATTGGTACAATTTTACCCCTAAAACCAGGGGCAAATCCTACATGACATCCCCCTTTTGACGCGTCCAGGGGGCTGTCACATGGATGGGGGATCTTGTGGGGCCTAACGGCGACTATTTATAAGCCGCTTCAGAAAAATCTGCATCTTCACTGAGTATCTTGCCTGTCTACAAACCTGCCACTGGACCTAAATATTTTGTTACAACTTCAATCAATATAATTTTTTGTTTGGGCACTACAGGACTAATTCGGATATTTTTATCCCAAAACAATTTTCACATACATTCTTTAAGTTTCGTATTTTTTCAGTTTTTGTTCAAATTGTATTTTATTATTATAATTATTATTTTTACATCGATGTGGCTTCTTGGATACCCTACTGAAATGATGATGGAAGACCGCGTGTCACCCTCTGCCCGGTTTGTCCGGAGTCCGGGTAACCATGCAAAAGTCCACAGTATTGAGGCAATATTGGGATTTAAAGAGGCAAGCATATTCCACCACTCAGCCTCCTACAATGGGTCAGAAAAACTAGGAAAAGATGTTGAGTTTAGAGGCAATGAAGCAGAATCTGCTTTGAAGCAAGAACATCACCCGGGAAGTTTTGAAAGTGAGTTAATTCATTAATAATCCTATATATTTTATTTTACATATTTCTACAAAAGCCAACATTTAAAATACTGTCTCAGCTCAACCGTTTGTTTTCTACAATATTTGAGCTCAACAGTTTCTTCTCTGTCCGTTTTTGCATCCCACAGGTGTTTGCTGCCCGTCGAGCACCTCTGGGGGCCCGGTCAGTCCTGATTCAGTAGAGGCAGACGGTAAATTTTCCGATGATGAGAATCCAAAGAAAAAGCACAGACGAAACAGAACTACGTTTACCACTTTCCAACTTCACGAGCTGGAGAGAGCCTTTGAAAAGTCGCATTATCCCGACGTGTACAGCAGAGAAGAGCTGGCACTAAAAGTTAACCTGCCCGAGGTCAGAGTGCAGGTATATATTTTAAAATTAATTTCTTGTTTCTTCATGAGTTTGTCGTTTATTATTTGTATTGATTAACATTTATTATTCATAGAGAAAATTTGGACGGGATAAAGCCTACATTTCCCAATTTTGTCAGAATACGCATAATTGCATTCGGTTATATGCTGCGATATTTCAATACAAAATAGGTCTACTGAGACGTTTAGCTCAATACATCAATTTAGCTTATATATTCCTCATATATTTTGTGTTGGTCTTAGTTATATCTACTTGCTAGACTACAACTTTCATCAATAATATCAATGCAACCTATTATTCTTGCTTCTCATAAGCTTTGGAAGTAGCTTTAAGAAATGTCCAAATAATTTATCGAAAACTATTCTATAAATTCTATAAACTTTTATAAACTATCTATAATATCTATTATTAATATTGTTACAAAACCAATACCATAAACGAATACAAAATCGAATATTATTTAAAGTTCTTTTAATTTATGTTCTTATTTAACTCAACTAAAATACATTTATTATTCTTATAATAATTTGATATGAATGTGAAATATTCCTGAAAGAATACTCTTATGAAAGTGCATAAGCAGCAAGCATTGTTAGGACAAATCTTTAATATAACATTTATCTCTGCTTTTATTACATTTCAAAGAAGTTGCTGATGGTCAGATGTTGATAAAGATGTAGCTGTCTGATCATTATTGCTCGTTTATTCCAGGTGTGGTTCCAGAACCGAAGGGCTAAGTGGCGGCGTCAGGAGAAACTGGAGGTGAGCGCCATCAAACTTCAAGACACTCCCTCTTCCCTACTGTCCTTTACCCGCTCTCCAGCTACTGCCCTGGGCTCTGGACTGCAGCTGGACCCCTGGCTCACCACCCCCATCACCACCTCCACCCCACTGCAGTCTCTCCCTGGCTTTATGAGCGCTCCTCAGGGTTTGCCAGGCAGCTACACCCCACCTCCTCCTCAGTCCTCTTTCCTCAACTCCCCAGCCCTTGGACACAACCACCATCTGCCCCATATAGGCAGCATGTGCCACCTGCCACCACCCTACCAGGGCTCAGGCTTCATGGACAAACTGGTGCTGGAGGAGTCAGACCCACGGAACTCCAGCATAGCCTCGTTGAGGTTGAAGGCAAAGGAACACATCCAGTCTTTTGGGAAGACATGGTAATAGGGACAGATACAGACTATCGATGCCTTTAAGGGACATAAAGGCCAGGAAGTGCTGTACAATGGAATCTGAGGGACATTCCATTTTCCTATGTATGCTTTTCTGCATAGACGGTCCAATGGAGGAGGGAAAACTATATACCATAATATCAGTAGCCATTCTTAGAAGATATTTCTGGGATAACCAACTCACATTAAGTCATCAATACTCATAATTCTTTGTTTTTGAAATCCATTTATTATGATCACACTTGGAATAGTTTTTTCCCTACCAATTTGAACAATGTGGATCATGAACAAAAAGGGCTTTTTTAATGATTCTTGTCACTAAAACCTTGTAAAATTGTCATTCTCATTTTCTATTTTTAAGATGAATTTGTAAATGTTTCATCATTTAAAACAAATATTTACTTTGTCTGTGAAATAAAAAAATACATGTGATCAATTGTAATTGTGACTGAGGCTGTGTTCAATATTAACTGGTAACATAACTTGATTTATGAATAACTTTGATCTCTTACTAAGTTTGATCCATCATAATGTGTACAATGGAGTGACATTACTTTTGTGAAATACTCTAAGTTGCCTAGCAAGAATATTAATTTCACTATTAGTTATGGTACTCAAGTTGCTTGTTTGCATGGTATAGAAGAAAGGATAGAAAAATAAGAATGAATACTGCTAGTCAGCAGTAAGCACTGCTAAAGGATGTTTGCAGCACATTATGCAAGTGAATATAACGCCCTCTAGTGGTATTTCAGTCAAACTGTTCAACAAATGAAAACCACAAGGCTTGTGAGAGCGATTGGAGCTTAGAGCCCGGTCGGTTTCTAACCCCCCTTAGAAACACATATAAACTTTATCCCCATCACAATTTGATTGTGTTTGCAAGGAATAGAAGAAAATGGTTGTACTTTTATGAAAACCATTCATTTGCGCTAAATTAGTGAAGACAACATAAAAAACGTCCCTCTATTTGATTTATTTGAGTAGGATAAACTTAGAAACATTTGTCGTTGTTTACAACTTCTAAACCTCACAATTGTGTCTATTGGTAACATTGTGCTTACACAGAGTGAGAGATAGAATTGTTGCAATGCTGCAATGATGTATGTGTCACTTGAGCACAGACACATACATATGTATATGTTTGTTGTGTTTGTTGTCTGTTCGATCTTAGTGGCAAGATACAAACTGCCACCGTATGGGACATGGAGAAAAGTGTGTGTGTGTGTGTGTGTGTGTGTTTGTTTTGTTTTGGGGGAGAGGGGGATCTTGCCAATACTAAACTAGAGCTCTTTCCTGCCCCCTTGTGGCAAAGAATTTCAGCTGTATGTTTTTCCTGTTTGAGCGATGCACAATGTGAGGGGCAGTCTCAGTGTCTTCTGTCTAAACAAATTACCAGCAAGGTACAGTACGGTGCTTGATTCTCCTTAAAGTCAAACAGGAATAACTTTGCAATAGCACAGCAAAACCTTGCATTTGTGGGGTAACAAAATGCTAAGCTATCCAGAATACAGTTACCATGTTTCAAAATGTATTTTAATATATGTATTCAATATGTTCAACGTTCATTTCAATCACAGATTATATTTTGCATATGAAGCCACAATTTCCATATAGGGTTTAATTTCTGGTGAGCATACTTGAACAGCAGGCTTTTTCTGATGATGATAATTATGATTAAATACAAAATAAGAAACTGCAAAATAAGATACTTTGTATGTAATATTATATTTAGTATGTGTATGCAGATAGCTGTGTGCAAAGCATGCTGCTACAGTAAATAAGGGTCTCTAGGCGATGCTGTGATTTTAACAGGAGACATTATCTTTCACGTTCAAACCAATCAAAGGAGATCTGTCACCTACAGAGAGAAAGAAGTTAAAATATGATTTTTTTTGCATCACCAACATATTACACATATGCAAAGACACAAACTCTTTTGCTGGATTCAATACTGAACATCTAAAATAATTTGTATAATATAGATTTGTATTTAAGAAATGCGTTTAAAAATTGTTCTGAGAACCTGTGAGTGGAGCTATCGTCACATGATCATGAGAAGATACTGACCTCTTTGATGTACCTGTCTCTCTCCTTTTGGGTTCTCTGCCTGCTCCTGAGTATGTCCAGTAGAAGCAGTGTCTGTCTCTGGATGTCCTGTTCCACCATTGCACTGAGAAAGGATCGCAACAGCTTGGACTGATGAAGCTTGTTGTCCTCACCATAGTGCCTAAGTGTTTGGTAGTCACTTTCCCGGTCACTGTCCTCTGTCACAGGCAGGCTGTCGATACTCTTCTTACCCATCAAATGGCCTGAGAAAAGAGTTGCGGAATGGCACAAACAATTCTGTTGGTTCTAGTTGGTATTTGGCCCTAGCTTGGGTCTATCAGTGTATGTTTAGTTGGACCTAGAAGCCTCAACAGGCACTTCTCACTGGAGTGAACAGCAGCACTCATATCACTTATTTAAAATGTACTTCATCATACCATACTTTAAACATATGATTTGATACAGAAGTGGGTTTTAGCTAACAATAATACATAAACTATGTTTATATATATATATATTTAGAAAATGAGTGACTGATTACCAAATGAGTCAAAGGAATCATATTGCTAGGTAATCAGCATGCTAGTTTTCTTTACAGACTTGGGTACAGATAATTTCGAATGTTTATTCACTATCAATGGTGGAACAGTTGCATTGTTTAGACTGCAGACTTGTAATAATAATGATGCAATATACGTTAATTATAATTATTATAAAAAAATATGCATTCAGGTCCATTCACACAATTCTACAACTAATGGCAAAATCTAAACCTAATATCGATTGTCAAATTAAGCTGTTAATGCCAACAAAATATTTGAATGATGAAGAAAAAAGTGTCTTACCAACCGCCCAGTGGTTGCCGCGTGGATACACTCTTCCAACAACATCTAAATCATCTTCTGGTTCAGAACACCGAACCACACATGTCAATATTGCCATTGTCATAACTATTGATGTCAATGGTCTGTATGTCCATGAATAACACAGCCACGTCTCCCCCATGATACCTAAAAGATGCTAAAGTGAATGACCGCTTGACACACACCTTCCAAGTTGAACACGCATCCACTTAAGTACTAAAGATGATCCTCCATAATTGGTTCCTTATAAACAACTGCAACGGAACCTTGCAACTTACTTGTCTCGCAATGTTGAGGAAATTGTACTCCGGTATCGACTTGTGTGACTTGTGTGATGCTTGTGGAGGAGTCGGCCGACGCTGAAAGTTAAATGCCCCTCGTGAGGTTTGTACGTCAGAGACCCCTTTGAGAAATTGATAGTGACAAATTATGATAACCCGCAATTACCCTTCCCCCCACTCTGTCCATTGTTTTCCCAGAGATGTGATCACAGGAGGTGTCAGCGTCATTTTATTAATTCAAGAGGTTATTATCTCCAGCAGAGTTTATTTTAAGAGTAAGCTTATTGCCTTTCTCATTCACGCAGGTGGTGGTCTGCCAACAATTACTAATTTGTTTATCACATAGCTGACCTTCAACGCGTGGACTACTACGATTTGGAATTGTATATAAGACATGCATCTAAATGCATATAAATAAACTGGAAGAGAGTGCGTAACATTCGACCAGTGGGCTAGACAATATTGAAAACATAAAGCTAAATATTAAGTAATATTGAAAACATGTAACAATTAAGTAAGACAATCGTAGGAGCCAAATATAAAATGTTTGTTTTCCATCCTAAGTTTTTGCATGAAATAAAGATAAAAAAAAAATATATATATAATATTCTAACTCGACTTCCAAGAGTTTCATTAATGTGACTTACTGACAGGCTCTATATGGTCTAGTAAAAAGGATATTCATCAAGCCCTCGATATCATTCCTTTAGATCTAAAGTACATTCATGTCGAACACCAGTCTGTTCTTCATTTTCATTCCAATAGCCAAACATTGTTTTTTTTTAGGTAAAGACATCTATTTTAACAGGTGAAATAAATGAACACTCAAATAACATCTTATTTTCCGTAATGATGTTACACCAATACTTTGTGAACAAAATTCAATAATTAAACATCGTGTTCTCTAATTTTTATTTATTTTTTATAGAGTGTGTTCCAAAGTAATAGTAAGTATAAATACTGCTGACAATGATGATATTGCCATTACTAGAAAACTATGCTTTTGCTCAGTGTTCCAATTGGCCACACACTTGTCCTGCACACAAGAGTTTACTCATGTCTTAATACATCTTCTGGAAAGATCAACAGTGTGATCGGAGCATTAATTTAATTGGATTTGTCCTCTGCCAAACCCCCATCATGAAAGCCTTTCATACTTGAGCAACCACATTTAACTTTATATTGACATTCAGATGGTTCAAAAGAAGAGAATAGGTTGAGACAAACAGGAAATTCGACCACTAGTTGTGAAGCATGCAGGTAGGGAACATTCAGTGGTGATAAGGTTGAGTATATCCTCCAGCTATTGTCATATCAGTCTCTGAAACTCCCCAAAGGATATTGGAGGGTTCTAATTCACCTCATCCGCTATGGATGACATCAATGGCCAGCATTGAGGTGTCTCATGAGTCATGTCCGGCTGCAGTGTAACACAGGGGAGCCCGCATCTGATTGTTTCTGGTATTTGCTTGGTTCGTTGGCACTTATGCTTTATCCATGTCAAGTTGTTGTCTCATAATCAAAGCAAACAAGGAGGCAATTACAGACAGTGTACTTTAAGTGTAATATTAGATTCTGTTGTTATTTTTTACCAATGTTCAAAGATATGACATGATTGAGGATATAATAACATCATGTTATATTAATATTGATACAATGGATTAACAACTACTGTTATGGCCCAACTAGTTCATGATTGTTTTGTACCATGCTAATATGAATTACAAATTATCCTGGTTGATTGCGTCATTTAGCATTTAAATGGCTGTGACCACCAAATGGTCAAAGTGGTTTCAAGACGTCAACTTGGGTGACTCACTAAAGTTTTTAGAGAAGTGAACTCTACAGTATAGTAATGGTGGAGATGTATGTATTTGCCTGTCACCAACACTAGATGACAGTGTTGTGTGAATGAATCAAAACTGTTTGATAAAATTGGAATGACCAGAATTCATCAAAACAAACATGATAACATTATGCAGTATGTAACCAATGTTCTAGACGGTATAAAGTAACATTTCCAAAATAGACATTGAAGAGTTTTTTTAAAGGTACGAATGAAGGAAAGGTAGTAGACTGATAATAATCTTTATTGAATACATTGTACTGAATGGATTTGTTATACAAAAAATAAATATCCCTAGATTGAATTTGAAGGGTTTGGGTGGATGACATATTAGAGAACACAATACACTATGAAAATACATTTTCAGTTTTAGCACACAAAATAATCTTCTGTAACTTTTTTGCAATCATTCGGAAATTGTATTAAGGTCAAGACCAGTAACCCAAATACGATGGTTCCCAAAACATAATCAGGGCAGGAAGACTTTTTTCTGAATTAGGGATAACTGAGGATTGCATTGGACTTTTGGACTATTGATTGCGAGGGAAAACACTTAATCAGCTGCAACAAAAATATTAATAATACAATTACACAAACACATAAAATTAGAAAAGCAATGTGCATATGGCAATAAAGATATACCATTAAAAAAAAATATATATATATATACATAGGACAATACGCAGTTACTGTATAATAACATCCTAAAAAGTGTATCCTCAAAAACCTTACATGATTAAATACATTACAGACATGGGTGGTATAGCAATTTTTTAGGTTTGTTTGGTAGGTTCAAACAGGTTTAAAAGTTCCAGATTTAAAAGTTCAATTTTGTGTATAGTTTGCATTTACCATATGTAAAGTATATAAGCATAGCCTGTAACATGTAAAATAAATATAGATAATAAGGAGTCAACTTTAGTGTAAAATATCTGCAGAAAAGGATGAACACCTCAAACACAACGAAAGAGAGAAAGAGGGAAAGAGAGAAAGACAGAGGCATAGCATTATGTGATACCATCATATCTGTTATGAATGTTGAATAATAAGGATAAAAGGGAGCAATTTAAAGCTATATCATTCCGGGAACGCTTCTCAATTAAACATTGATAGCTCGCCCTATCTGGCTATTATGAGGCCTGTTCTGTCTGTCACATCCCAGAGCTTAACAGAACGCACACCATCTGCTATCTCTTTCAGTGACCGTGACAAAGAAACCATGTAAAACATTGATGGAATAATTGCACCTCTTTGTTACTTGGCCATTGGTGGTGATTGTAAAATGGGTCTGATGACCTTAAATTTGATTCGACCCCATTCAACACTTGATTTGTCATAGTGACTTTCGCTATCATCTACTGTATGTTCAGTCTGCGTTTGTGCACACATCCTTTCTGGTGTCTGTTGACAGGCATACTTTACGTCATTAGAAAGGACAAAAAATTGAAACAA